>CM056995.1:27103038-27478038 GCA_029891345.1 Dryococelus australis | reverse complement strand
CATACAATAATGTTCCGAGAGTTGTTATTGTATTTTACTTCGTTACCGATATTTTGCACGAATACGGTTTAAAACCTCGTTTTTTTTTTATGGCTTATACCTCCCTTAATATTCGGTGTAGGTATGAAGTGTCACATATGTTTTATTTTTTACTTCTTCATGAAGAATCACCTCCTGAAGTTTGTCGGTGTAATTTCGAATCATCCTGTATAATTTGTATAGTACAGCGTAACGACGGAGACGCTGCGCGCCTTGCGTGTATGAGCGTTGGGACGTCCGTGGCGCCTCCTTCCTTCTCTGCCTTGAACGCGCCAAAGCGGTGCTGGTGTACAGGACCCTTAATCCAGGTGCGCGGGACGCATTAGCCACTCTTCTCCACCCGGCTGGACATCAACAACTTCCGCCTGCTCGCAGTCACAAACACGTGTACCCTCTGCAGTAACCTCACGCATAACTTGGTCCGGAAGTCGTGCGCTGTTGACTTTATGAGCGGCACGCACGTGGGAGAAAAATGGGCCAAGTTCCCCTGCGAACTGCTAAGGAGATGAGGTTCCGGCTGCCTCGTAGGAAACGGTGTGCTCACGGTTTTGGAGAAGGTGTGATTTGAACCGCGAAGCCGCTCCAGAATACACAAGGTGTTCCATATTTCCCATCACTAGAGATGTTCGGAATTCGCGTTATTATTTGAAGACAGACTATACTTCAAACACTTGTGATTTTGTATTAGACTTGTCGTTGGACTACTCTTTGTCCGGCCACGCCCTGGATGACTTTGGACCAATAGGAAACTACTAACAAGAAACTGGCCTTATCACGTTCAACCAATTGATTAAGAAAACTGGGCCCTCACTGCCGCATAAGTAAATAAACAAACGACGGCTACTCCAATATGTGTAGGACGTAGCATTATAGCGAGATGTCAGAAAATAACGCGAATTTTGCACGTCCGTACCATCACCCACTTCTAGGAGTTGTAGTAGATATATGTAGTATACAGGATGTAAGCGATAAGTGTTTACAACTGCACACGACAGTGTACAGGGCTCCGAGACGAGCAATTTGATGTAGGACACTTGTGGTCCAGAGGATCAGGAAATAGCCGTAAATCGCTTGACAAATGTGTACTAAAACACGTGCAGCGCGCTGCTGCGGGCCCGGCCTTAATCGACCTGCTGGTCAGCTGAAGCCGGTTTGTACAGAGGTCAAGTCGGGCAGGAAACGTTTAGTAATTGGTTTTGTTTTACCTTTCGGTTTATGACACAGGTATTTCATTTGCAGTTTCATTCTTTCTTTCCTGATTTCTTGTAACTTGCCTGTAGCATTGTGACAATGCAACATGTGTTTCAAACAAAACCAATTACTAAACGTTTCCTGCCCGATTTGACCCCTGTACAAACTAGCTTCAGCTGACCAGCAGGTCGATTAAGGCCGGACCCACAGCGGCGCGCTGCACGTGTCTTAGTACACACTTGTCAAGCGCTTTTACGGTAATTTCCCAACCCTATGGACCACAAGTGTCCTACGTCAAATTACTCGTCTCGAAGCCCTGCACACTGCTGCGTACAGTTGTAAACACTTATAGTTTACATCCTGTATATTAGATATAGTAGACATTATGTAGTAGATAAAGTTTTGACGAGGAACCCGTGTCGAGAAGCGTACCATTTCGGCGCTACATGGATGACACGAATCAGGAATCCAAATCTCCCGTCTCACCTGTGTCAACGAGCTCTCACATGTGTGCACGACAAGAGCTGTTTGACGTGACGACCATGACGTACGTTGCACACACTGCATGTTCCCAGACATACTGGTACGATGGCGTGAACGTGCCTTAAGTTAGTATCCCCGCCTGAACACGCCCTCGCACTTAAGCAGAAACCATGAACACAGTAGTTGAGGCAATCGGGCCCGGCAAGCGGGACCCGCTCTACCAGCCGGGGAAACAGGCTAGGTTGCTCCATGCGACACTGATATCAGGGTAGTACTGAGTGGCGGAAGGCGTCTTTTCTCCACGTGACGCCAGCCGAGATGTACCCCAGGAGCTTGCTGTCCTGTCCGTCGTAACCCGCCATAGTACAACAGCCTCCGGGTGCATCACAAGGTGGGACAAACCCAGTATACTAACCGCTATTAATAAGTTGACCTAGTTGCAATAATAATGCTCCCCCGACTGTTCAGTGCTTCGTGTAATGTAATGTCCAGAAGTTAAATTATATAGTCAAAACCAGTGACGGTAATAGCTTTTATATTCATTTACCCCACAGTGCTCTGCCATCATAAGTTAACAGCTCCCATCATGAATCACATCCCATAAACTTTCACGTATACTTTGACTAAAAGTAATACTTATACACTCTAAAAAGAATCCATACATAGTTATCTGTACGACAAAGAAAATCCATTTCTTTGAGGCTGTTTTGTTTACAGCAACACGATATACCTTTAATTCAAAGAGAAGGTTACGCAAACGTAAGTTTGTTGCTAACAAATGTTTTCTTAATAAATTTTTGTTTTATAGCAATATGACCTTTCTTTATAGCAAAGGAATAAACATTATGTGAGCTGATTTTGTTCATAGTAAAGAAACATTACTTTGTACCAAATGTAACGATTTAAAGGTTTTCTGTTGTACTTTGCAGTTTTCAGTAAGTAGTCCAAACGCAAAGTCGTCGTATAGTGCAGGATGCTATGTTAATAACACAAGTTGTATGCATTCGAATCTCGAAGTGGCACTGTTTTTTTTTTTTTTTCTTTTTCGAGTATTGTTTTGAAATTTATTTTTCCTTCTCTCTTATTTGCTGTAACGACAATGCAAGGTTAGCATTATCATCACTATATAGATCAAACAAAAATTATGTTTGTGGCAAGGCTACTTTGTAGTGGTTCGTATCTAAACAAATGTGCAGATAAACCACTCGTCCAAGTGACGACTCGTCACAAACATATTGTAGAAATTTTCAAAGATTTCCGCCAAAATAAACGTATTTTAAACTCTCTGCGACGCAATTCAAACGCGAGGTAGACGACCGCCTTAACTTAACTTGACAGTGGATTAAAACAGTGGAGATTTCTACACACGCTCTACTGTCGAATTCAGGATATATAGGTCATTAACGGTTACTTCGCACTTTTCTGAAGCCCTGCTGGAAGTTCTACTTCCAGTATATTCCTTCGCATCATGCGAACATATCTTAACCAAGTCTAGAAAATTACACCACAGGGACAGCGCACCGCATTCGTGCGCACTCAGTGTAACTATATTCCGCATAAGAACTATTTCTTACTTGGCATTACCAACACACCCTGTTTTATTCTTACGAATTATTGACTCAATATTACAATTCATAGCTAAAATACAAGTAAAAGTTCAATTTAATCAAAAATTAGGTACATGTATGTTAACAGTAGTATAAAAAGAGCGGTATTTGCACACCAGGCGTCAGGCGGTGGATTGGTGGATATAATTTGCATATTAAGGTCCGCGCCCCTAAAAAATTTCCTCTCTTCCCGCGGAAATTCTAGAACGTAGCATTCCATCCCGACAGCGACCATTTGTCATCCAGTAAAAATGTGCCCGAAACCGACGGCGGCCATTTTGGCAGTCAGTGGGAAAAATTTTCTCCGAAATCGTTTTCCTATTACCCCAAATGAGCGTATATATCGACGACGGCCATCTTGGTAGCCAGTAAAATGTACCCGCAACCTACGGCGGCCATTTTGACAGCCGGGGGAGATTATTTTCCCCCGAAATCGATTTCCTATTGCCCCAAATGAGCGCATACGTCGCCGGTGGCCATTTTGGCAGCCAGTTGAAAACCACATACGATTGTGGTGGTACCAGAAGTAGCGACCATGTTGGCAGCCAGCATGGACTGAAGTTCGCATTTGCGAATACTTCTCGTAATGCACTGTCTGGTTGCCAAAATGGCGCCCACACACACACACTCACCGACGTGTCCTCTTCCAAACTTCCGGTCGCGACGAAGACCCCTTCAGTACTGCCCCCTCCCCAAGGGTTCCTCACGACGAAGCCCTGCCGCCATATTGGCCACACAGGATGAAACCTGACCAGAATAATGAACAATGACAACCCACCGCCTCTCTCTCATACATGAGATATATAGTCCTGTCCCAAATAGCATTAACAATAAGGGGAGCCACAAAAACCGGGGTTCCCACGCACACACACCAGACCACCTGCCTGCTTCCCCCTCTCAAATGCACATGATGTATAGCCCTGCTCACAAGAACATAAACGGGTTGCAGGCAGGGGGGCACAAAAAACCGAGGTTCCCACACACACCAGACCACCTGCCTCTCACAAGGGAAAGGTCACAAAGAGAACGAGACAAATACACAGGTAAAGGCAATACTATTTACTCACAAAAAAACAGTACATCGGCAAGAAGCAATACAGTCATTACGCACTTGTAAGCGGCAATTGGGGCACCCATTGGTTGGAGTGGGAATCGAAGCCTAACCCCTTCACGAGTACTTGGTCGCCACGTCTACGGTCCACTCGCGCCACGAAATAGTCATGAGGATACTTCGTGACATAGATTTCGTAGTCGTAGAAAGAGCCACTGATCTCTTGACCGGCCTGTCGGCGAGCATATAGGTGCGTGGGGCAATGTCTCTCACCTTGGCGATGCGGAACACCTCGACACTCTAGTTAGGGTAGTAAGACTTATCAAAGATTCCTTTGCTCCAGGAGATGCAGACAAAGTCGCCCATCTTGGCACTCGGTCATCGCAGGTCCATCATCTTCGAGTGCCAGTAAACAGTCTGCAGTAGAGGAGCAGCGTTTGCAGCAGTAATCTCAGATGGACGAAGACTAATCCTCCTATGCTTTCGTGTATTGTACTGAGTAAGCAGTCTAGGAAGCAGATCCAACCACTGGTAGCTACCCTGTGCCGAGAACGACTTCCACATCAGGCCCTTAGGTGTCTGGTTGTAACGTTCGACGATCGAAGCCTTGAGGTCACCGAAAGTAGAGTAGTGATAAATCTTCTTCGCTGTCATCAACGTACGGACCCCAGGGTTGTAGAACTCCTTCCCACTGTTCGTCTGGATGTTCTTCGGCGCGACCATCTTGTCCAAAACCAATTTCATTGCAGCCGCAATGTCGGCACCACGCTTCCGGCGCACAGGGAAAGCCCAACCATACTTGGAGAAACAGTTGATAACCGTCAGGATGAAACGAAAGCCCTTATTGACGTGGGCATAAGGAACCATTTCGACCAAGTCGGCCTGGAACAGGTCATGAAGTCTGACGAGAAGCACCTTGCGCCTGGGGAAGTTCCGATGTGCAGGGCAATGCAACTCGGCGGCGATCTGTGCTTTCGACACAGTCACAGGCGAGGCCCTCCACTCACAGGATATGACCAACTTCGCAGAGCTCTTCCAAGATATTCACTATTTTGTTCGTGTGAGACGTATTGCCGGCTTGGCGGGATGCAGCGAGAAGACGTAGACGGTCCATACGCTCGTTCATGTCGTCCCAATACACATACTCCAACCGGCTACCACCATCAAGCTTCAGGCCCGATCCGCTCACGCCGATGTTGGGAAACAGATCTCCGATAATAGCGAATTTAATGTGGGTCTGGTCCTTATATACATAACTGTTAGCATCATTGTCCACCAAATATGCGTGTGTGAGCTGCAACAACTGTCGGTACTGTCGAAGCGCAGCACGGGAATAATCCCCGGGTACATGTTTAAACAGTAGCTCATAGAGGCCGGGCAAGGCCTGCATGATAACGTCCCCTACCTGACTAACATTGTTGGGTAGAAATAAAACTTGTTTGTCGCCGAGGAACCACTTCTTCCCATGCCTGTACACAGCATAAGTAGAATCGTTCAGACGAGACTTGTACGAAGCGAGGTAATGACAAATAACCTTAGAGCGTGCATTGAATCGCACCTTCTTGTGTTTCAAAGATGCCAGAGGCACACCACCTTCATCATTGATCGCCTCCTCCTCCTCCTCCGCTGAAGTCTTGTGTTTCGGTGCGAAGCGCAGCTCAACCTTTAGAGCAGGGGAACAGGTGATGGTGGTCGTGGCTGCAATGTGTCGAGCCGCGATGTTATCAGCTGGAAGATCTCATGTTCCATACGTGCCCTCTTGGCAAGCAGATACTTTTTGCGAACGCTCGTAACGATGTGACTCAGATCTTCGGTGGGGATAGCCAAAGCACTGATACATACAGCCAAATTTACACGCTCGACGTGGCGACGCTCGATCAACTTAGCAAGGCTGTCTTCCGCTTTGCCAGTGCGTCCTATGACAGCATCCCATACATAGTTGGAATGAGCCCACTTGTCCTCACCGACACATAAGTCAGAGAGAAGGTTTGAGAGTCTGAGACTTACAACATCTTCCAATGTCACAAGCTGTACGCTCAAAGCGTTGATGCGGGATGTGAGCTTGGTGGCAAAATCTCCAATGATTCTGGTAGTCACCCCGACATGACAGTGCTGATCAGAGCATCCAGGGTGGCCACAGCTGTCTGCTGCATTTCCCCACCAGTACGTCGACCGTCCAATGTCGCAGAGAGAGCCGAGTTGTGCCTCCACAGAGGAGAGCTTGGCCATGAGGTTGGGGTTCGTGACCACATCCGAGACATGCTCTATCTATGTATTAAGAGCAGCCCGTTTGCTCGAATTGCCGCTTGCCACGATCATATGATCTTTCACATTAGCACCGAGGGCTTCCAGCACCTTGGTGTCAATATGAGAGCCCATGTCATCCACCTTCTTCGCGACACCGGCAAGTGTACCACCCAAACTGCCGAGGTTCTGTACATTGGACGTGAGGGTCGATATCTGACTAGACAATTGACCGGATGATATACCGACAGCATCGACGTTCGATTACAGGTCGACCAGCTTCTTCGTGAACGTTGCAAGCACACCCTCAGTCTTGGATGGTAGGCCACTGACCAGCACACCCACATCATCCAGTTTCGTCTTCGTGATAGCAGAGGCTGATTCCAGACTGATCAGCTGTGTAGTCAAAGCAAGGGCCCTGTCGATTTTCACAGTCAGGTCGGTAAGGCCACTGACAGTAACTTGAGCACCCACAACATCGAGTTTCTTCTCCAAAGCTTCAAGTTGTCGGCCGAGGGCGGTGGTAAGCGTTTCCACATCAGTAGAAGTCAATGAGCGAATCTGGCCCTCTTCCTTGGCAGATAGGGCATTCGTGTTGGTCAATATCCGCTATTCCACGACCTGGCGCGCATCGCCGGAGGCAAAATCGGTGAGACTGGACACAGACTTGACCAGCCCGACAAGATAATACCCGTGACCAGTACATTGGTAGCATAAATGTGGTCCTCTAAGGCGGTCATCTTCACATCCAAGCCGGACAGTTTGTGCACATCGGCGGTCAATGTCTGTAAGCCAGTGGTCAACATGTTGACAAGCTTTTCACATGCACTGCTAAGCTTTGGCTCCAAGGCCACAAGCCAAGACACATCGGACTTGAGCAAGTGAAGATGAGACTCAGTGGCGGTACATGTGGTCCGTAGAGGTTCGATAGCAGTGGAAGTAATGCTGCGGACAAAGGACACATTCGCCGTATCGTCATTGTGTTTAGGCCTCCCAAGATACTTGGCCCGCTTCCCATCAAAACTATAGTTCCAATAATTAGTAGACTTAATACAAAAATCCGGTGCATGCTTCAGGCTGCTATAGCCGAACTCGGACACGGCATAGCTCATAGTTGACCAGTGCACAGTAATGAACTGATTGAAGCCACATTGAAACTATTCTTTATGAGGTGAAAAGTCCTTGGTGATGACGAGAAACCCATATGGGTCGTGCCAGCAACACAAGCACATATGTTTAAAACTATCGAAAATCGTATAGGTGTTCACATGATCGAGTACACATGGTGGAGATTCAGGTCATCCATACGAAACGGAATGAGGAAATTGGCATTGTCGCGTACAAGGTGCTTCGGCATATAGGAGTACATCTGATAGAGGTAAATCGCATCCACAGCGACATGGCGACACATTCTGAAGTACTGTTGCATCGTGTTCTGTTTCTCACACACAACATCGTCGAATACAAACATGGAGTGAGGCCTAGCATCACTCGGCGGCAAGACGTCAGCATTGTCGCTAAACAGGAAATACTGAAGTCCATCCACAGCCTGTAGAACCTGTGACAGGCGAAGGTATTTCAGCTGTTGGAGAGACTTCGAGTAGAGATACACGTTCTCGAAGCAGAGACCATTGGGATGCTCCAGAAGGCTGAGCAGCACACACATCTTCCCACAGTTGCTCAGACCGGCGATGATAGCACGAACAGTGTTCTGTAGAAGTTTCCCATGGCGTGATTCCTGGCCCATAGATTCGTCGTTGGCAGTGATGTGAAAAGGAAATGTGGTACTCTTAGGCATGATCTCTATCATATTGAGACATGATCACTAAACCACACATACTTATGGTTGTGCGAAATGTATAAATGATGCACATGTCTACCACATAGCGTTGGTATGCAGTAATGCGTCGTGGGAGCAAGGTCAAAATGGAATGCGGACTGGTGTATATACTGATCAACAACCTTCCATTCGAAGTGCATATTCCCAGCTACAAATTCTGTGGCTCTGGTACTCACCTAGCAAGGAGATTGAAGCGAGGGGACGTTCCAACAACCCCTCGATGACGCATCTGGGAGCACGACAGTGCATACCCAACAAGTAGCAGGTTGGAGGATAGACACACAGCGGAGAGGATCCTCGCAGACAAACCCCTCATGGTAGCTTTCGCCGCACTAAGCTGCGCGAACGGCTGGCGCCTGGGGAGTGGCCAAGATCATTCGAGCGAAGGTGAGAAAGGAATGGGCACTGCCGTTCGGTAGGAAGAAGAAGACAACCATGCATAGGAAACTGCACGCCAAGTAAGCACGGTGGGACCTTGGCATTTTCCTACCAACCATCGCGACTACTCGGCAGTCTAAGGGGTGGGGCCACAGGATAGCGAGAGTGGTCAGCAGTGCTAAAGGAGGAAACCAACGCATCTCGGAAGCGACAGGCATAGTAGGAAAATGGAAGCTCTCGCCAGTAGAGCGAATGCAACTTGACCTACATGCCCGATCTAGCAGAGTGCGAGGTGTGAAGGAAAAGCATGGGACGGCAGCCTGGACGACAACGTACTGGAGCGATCGTGAAGAGCGAAGGCGGCAGCAGGACGACAACAAAGACGATCGTAAGAGCTACGACCTCACAAACATATAACACAAGTGCGCTCGAAATCTGCGATTGCCCATCTTTAGGGGCGTCTTCATGCAGGACTGCCTACCGCACCGCCCACGGTGAGTGGAGAGAGGGGTAATAAACCTAGATAACAGTCTTGGGCCCGGATACACTGGACTACATATGTGAAGCAAGACATCGGGTCGACTACTATGACAGCTATGGCTACCTAAGGGCCCCACCCGATCTGAAAACGTACATGAGAGGTGCTAGGATCTATTACAGCTACAGGGCCAAGCAGCAGCCGCGGGAATGGAACTGTGGACACCTATGTCTGAGATTTCTACCTAACATGGGATGCACCATATGCAGCAATCAGTCATGTCCGTAATGCTGATCCTGTCGGGCATCAGCTCGGAACTGCACATTGCACATCACTGAAACTAAAGGAGGCATAGAAAATCGCGCTAATAGACTTTCAAACACACTTCTCTGTACCGAACATCGACGAACGCATACCCACGAAATTGTACGAGGTAGAAGATATTGAAGAGTTCCTCAAGCAAGAATTGAGACAGGGCATTGCAGCGAAGCTGCATGGCAGCGCCAACACGCTATACAGCGAAATGTCCAGTACCACCCACATAGACTTCACATGAAACGACATACACGCAGCTATGATGGGGTTCGGCCGAAGATGCCCATTTACGTACCGGTCATCACTAAGAGTGTACAGGAAGTGCTCGTGTCTATCGTCGACCAGGACAGCCATCTGATCAACTCCCGAGGCGAAGAAATCACGGTCCGGCTACATCTATGCGAAGATAGGGCTGAACTTTAAGCATGGGAAAGTAATAAAAGCAGCTTTCCGCATGAAACCAGATGTCAGTACAGGGCGAACATCCAGCATGCTTACTTCAGCAAACGTGAGTTTTCTGCGCTGATTGGGACTATCCATTAAGCGGTATGGACAGAGGGATTCTAAACGTGACAGAGCCGGCAAGGTTTGAAGACTTGATCACCAAGGCAGATTGCACATGTACACGCCTTATCTGCCAGTCCTGTACGCCCCCTCATAGGAAGTGCGGATACTGGTCCAAAACCAAGACATCTACGCTGTACCTTGTAATTCCTATTTGCGGTTTCGGGGGACGATACTGAAGGCCGGAAATGTGGTACCGGCGACGACAAAAATCATTAGGAATGGGATTCTACACATGATAAGCCGCATCATGTACGAGTTCAATGGTAGTGAAGTAGATGCGACATGGGATATATAAATCACCAGCAACCTTCAAGAATTACCTCTCGCTGACACAAAACCAGCTTTCCACGGCGAAAACAGCCGGCTGGGGTATTGAAGAGGACTGCAAGGTCACAGTCCATCCACAGGGGAAATTCGAAGTTTGCATTCCGCTGGCCATGTTGTTGGGCTTTGCCGAGGACTACAAACACGTGGTCATCGATGTGAAGCAGGAAGTGGTTATTCTCACGGCTAATATGCAAGCTAATGCCTTGTTGGATACTGCAGTGGCACCCGAAGCTACGACACTGGCTATCCGGTCAATTTAATGGCTCCTGTAGCACGTAAAGGTGAAAATGTCGGAACGGGCGAAACTGTTGAAATATGCCAAGAAGGGTAGGAACATCGACATGGCGTGCCGCACGTGGAGTGTAGAAATGTACCCAAGTATCCCACAGGCCATGAGTGTCCTCTGGAATGTAAAAACCAGCTTCCCAAGCGAAAAGCCACGCTACATAATCGTATCGTTCTAGATGGGAAAACAAAACGCTCTGTGCAGATCGCTCGAAATGCGAGCATGCAAGTATAAAAATTGTGAAGGTACACCTCAACTCGGAGTGCTGTCCCTACGGTAATCTAAATGTCGATTTCGTGAACGGGACCAGAAGTATGCCGACTTTCAGCGAGCCTATTATGGGCATGCGCAGTCCACAGCGCTAGCGCCCGCCAAGTTCATGAACACAGCCCCTCTGCTCGTGTTCGACGTCAGTAAGCAGGAGGACAGAATACAGAGCAGTGTTGTCGACTGTAGAATCAAAATGACAGCCACTGCTAATTTCCCAGCCAACACCCAGGCCTATGTGCTGATAATTCACGACCGGCTCGTAACGTACAATGTGCGAGACCACATAGTTCAGGTATTGACATAAAGTATACTTATAGACTACTCACCACCTCCCATCCATCACAATGTTCACGAACGCCCAGGGCTGCATCTCGCAGAGTGGCTTCATAGTTAAACGTATCTGCATAGCTTACGAGGACGGTGGGTTGGCATCATGTGCCTTCCTACCACCCTTCCCATGGCATGCGCTCGACGAGATGAGTAAGGTGACAAATACATGGCTGGGGAAACATTACTACGGCATACATTGGGATGACTGCAATGTGGTCTACGATAAGCTACGTAATGTACTCACCTGTATTTTTGCGAGGGCACTGTCTACATCGCCGGACAAGAACGGAAGCGATAGCTAAGTATCCATTGTAACAGCAGCGCGGAGGTCTGCGATGTACAGACGGAGTACGGCTGACCCTCTTTGCGGGTACAGTGTTCTCAGTACACGCCAAGCCACGAGTGTGGGCGGGACCGGGCGTGTACAGACATGAATGTACTACTACTGCGCTCGTGGTCCGGGGGCAAAGCAATTACCGTCAGACGGAGTACATCTACATATAGGTACGAAGGCTCGGAACGCCATGTTGGCCGCAAGTGTGCATGACCACCGCTACATATGAGGGAGGAGGGGGACACCGTATGGCTAGTGCTCGATGGTGTATAAAACCCCGGCGCTTCTTCACTGTTAGCTTCATGTCAAATTACATACCTTACCCCTTCGAGTATCGACGGCTGCGCTTCATGGCCTTTGGTTCTTCTTTGTATAGGCTATTCACGTCAAAGTGAGCACTTTTTAAGGCCCTCTCCTTTCAGTTAATTTATATCTTTCCACCACTTTTTAATATAAACATTGCAATATGCCTACTAAACATAGTGTATATATTTCATCACTCTCTAAAGTTAACGTCTGAGGCTGCAATAAAATATATTTATTAGGGGTTAACCGTGCTCACTTTACCGTGAATAGCTTATTTGTAGATGTTTCCTTACATTTCTGTCACGATTAATTTAACTACACGCTGTTATGATTTCGTATTTTATGCTTGTATACTTTGATTAAGGAAGAGCCATGTTAATTAAACTGAAGTTTTTTTTATGAAGACTGAACAGGGCTTTAATTGAATTATTCTAAGTTACAATAAATATAATATATTGGCAAGGTAGGTCCGAGATACTATTGGCGAGCCACAACACAATATATGGCTAACCTGAACATAGGCGGTTCACGGTAAAGTGAGCATTTCTAAGGCCCTAGTTAATTTTCCTTTCAGCAATTTTTTATCCTTTAACCACCTTTTTAAATGAATAATGCAATGTAAGTAATAAACAGTGTGTTTATATTCCACCGCATTTGGGCTAAATAAAATATATTGATTGACTATTTTCCCAAATGAGAGGGCTTTTAAAAGTGCTCACTTTACCGTGAATAGCGTATAGCATCGTTGCTGTAAGCTGAATATTGTGGCGGGAAGCGACGGGCGGCACCTTGTAGGCTGAGATTGTCGACGTGGGTACACAGACAGGCAGATCCCGTATCAAAGTGTTGCCGAGTGTTATATAGCGCAGTTTCTTCCTGACGTAATTGTCCCGAGTGCCGTGCCGCTGAGAGGTAAGATCCTCTGGAGCTTCTGTGCCATGTTTGATAAACTATATAGTCCATGTAATGTGTTCTGGAATCTTCGCCTGGCCTGGATACCAACGCGTATCTACAGTTCGTCCTCGTTTACTGAATCTTAAACCTTGATATAGGCTATTCAGGATAAAATGAGCACTTTTGAAAGCCCAGCTTAAGATCTACTTGTATACACGTTATGTAATCTTCCGCCTTATGTAAAATAAACATTCTCATGGGCCTCATCACTTTATTCATACGTCGATCAAATTAAACTGTGAAATTATTAAGAATGTAAATACTTTACAAATCTGCTAATTTTTACACTTCGATGCATAAAAAAAAGCGAAAGAAATAATTTTAACTTATCACAAATGGCTACCTAGCACTTCTTATCCGACGTAAAGATAAGGAACTACTTCCCATCCATCGTTACAAATTTTACTGGGCGAATGTCACTCAGTGCGCATATTACATGCAGGGACAGATACTTTTTTATAAGGTTCATTTATAAAGTGCTCACTTTATCGTGAACAGCGTTTACAGACGGACATCGCTTGTGAACAAGAAGGTGGTCACCAAAAGGTGAACAAGAAGGTTAACACCCTCTTGTATTCAATCCCACGTACATACTTGTACGCACAGCGGTAGTACTTGGTGTTGCAGCATGCCAGTCACACATTTCAACCACAACACAAACATTTTGGTAACCAAACATATCACTAATACCTACAGAATAAAAATCTGTTTTCTGCTCTCAGATTAACAATATCAGCATTAATAAATAACCGGTAACTACATAAACGTATGAAACACAAATGTAAACAAACGACTTGCGCACGAAGGTGATTGAGAAATAGAACAGTCTCTAAATGATTCTAGCTGCCAGCTCGCGAAAAAATCCAATCCTACGACGCAATACTAAGGTGGCTCCTTTGAAACTGAAGCCTCTGAAAAACCGTATTGTGATTGGAAGGCGCGCACGCAACGTAGATAGTTTTCTTTTTCGAAGTTGTTAAAAAAAAAATAACTTATCAGGCAACAGCGCCCGAGGGAACAAGGACAGCGTTAACGACAGAAATCGTGCTTTGGAAAGAGAGATAAGAATGTCCATTACACCGCACACTGCAATCTAAGAATGAGACTCTACAGCACGGAATCCCTTGCTTGCACACAAGTTAGCCAGTCACACGATGCAAGTTGACTTGTACAAGAAAGTGAACCGTGTGTAACAGGCTTAACAAGACACAGTAACTCACTTAGTACCGCGGGCAGCTCTCGAGTGTTAGACTTATTGCTGGATAATGTTAATTATTTTCCAAATCAACGGCGACGTTTTTCGCAGGAAACTATTAAAATTAATTTCGTGCTTTAGTGGCTTATTAAGTTTGCGAATTTTTTTTAGTAGTGGGAACTTAAATTTATTTTATGTATACACACATGAGTATAACTTTTCCATTACGGAAATAAATTTCATTGTGTGGTTTAACCAGTCACATTGACGATATAGATGTATCCAATTTAAACTAATTATTAAATGTAAAAAAAAAGTATGGCTGATACAAAACTCGTGTCAGCTGCCTCAAATGTTCAGTCATATATGCTATTCACGGTAAAATGAGCACCTTTGAAAGCCCTGCTAAGAGTGTGCTTGAATGCACGTTTTGTATTCTTTCCGCCTTATGAAAAATTAACTTTGCCATCGGCCACATAACTTTATTTATGTGTCGATCAAGTAAAACGTGAAATTATTAGGGAAATAAATACAATACAAATGTGCTAACTTTTACACTTCGATGCATTAAAAAAAAAAACAGAGAGCGAAAGTAATTATTTAAGTTATCGCAAATGGTTACCTAACACTTTTTATTCGACGTTAAGATATGGAACTATTTTCCATCCATCGTTACCGACTTTACTGGGAAAATGTTACTCACTGCGTCGATTAAAATATATGTATTCAAGGGCAGTGACATTTTTCTAAGGTTAATTTCTAAAATGCTCACTATGTCGTGAACAGGCTTTAGCTGCATGTGGGGACTATCCCGTGTGGCGCTTTTCCATGATTTTTTTTTTTTTTTTTTTAAGTTATTTTTGGAGTGCTTTGCGCAGAAGACATCCTAAGTAAAAACGGCGGAAAAACGAATTCTAGATAACTCTCGCCCCTCGGACATCATTAATTTTGAGCCTGCAGTCTTTTTTTTTTTTCCCCGCCGCTCGCGTGGTCTGCCCGACCTATGCCCCTAGGGATGGTCTTGGATGGGGCGGTGGGGCAGAGGGAGAGATCATTGTCCGCGGTCAGCCGAGTGGATGTAATCGCATACCGGGCGTCCGGACTCGCTCGTTAATCCCGGTCTGCGGTCGCACACCGCGGTGGCCTTCTCGTGTACTGCAACTCCGTGCGCCCCCCCCCCCCCCCTACACTAAACACCATCACGAGCTATCCACAGCAGTATGTTAATCCCTGCACGGAAGCTGCGAGCCCTGAGGGCCACTCGCCTAATGACCACGTCCGCCCGGCGCGAATCACAGATCACGAGAGGCCCGCGCGCTGTTATTCGCCTTACGCTTCTCCAGTTTCGTTGACGTTTCTCAAACCCTTAAGGATCCCGCCTATCTGTATCGTTTCTCAAACCCTTAAGGATCCCGCCTATCTGTATCGTTTCTCAAACCCTTAAGGATCCCGCCTATCTGTATCGTTTTTTTTTCTGAGAAACGCGGGACACAATTGAAAACTTTTAACACTTGACTTTGCGATTTGACTTGACGTTTCCTTTCCGACATGTTGTTTCTTATGGAGCTTGACACAATGGAACTGTCAAAGGTAAAGTCAAGCACTCTTGATTTTACGATTTCGAAAAGTTGAAATTTAAAGTTAAAGTCAAGCAGCTATTTTGTCGAGCATCTTCCAGAGGTTATGTGGAAAGTGCGTTATTTTGTTGTAGGGTGATATTAATCTCGGTATATTAAACAAAGCTCGTCGGCAAACGAATATAATTTGAAGAGGAAATATATGAATTGAAATATTTTAATAAAGTAAACGAATTAATTTTTTGTTTTGAAATAAACTTTTAATAAAATTTTAAGTCTATTTTTTTTTAAGTATGTAAAATGCATTCCTGGATAATATCATGATTATTTTTATAACAAGATACACGTTCTTACGAAGCTCGTAGAACCGTTGTTCAATTGTCTGAACTCTGAATTTACGATTGCATTGTGTATTGGTGGTTTCGTCAGAGGAACGGAAACGCAAAGTCAACTGTATAAGAAGCTAAAGGTGGCCGCCTGGATAGGCCACCAAACGGTGTGCAGAGCTCCAGCAGTAAACGGTTTTTTTTTTTGTGAGGTCGGCTTACGAATTGCATTTAAGAAACGTTATGCTTCTGTATACGTTTTTCAGTTCCTCCATTTCTCTCTAAAGCATGTTTTTGTGACAGTGAAAATGGCTCAAGAGCGGGTGTTTTTACGGTTAATTTATGGTATGAACAAGGTATGCGCCAAGCCTTTATTTTTATTATTACATCACAAAATGGTAGGATCTCCGCTGAAATTCTCATAGAGGCGCATTATCGACGGCAAGACTGCACGCCAGTTCATTGCTTTTCGCGTTGAGGCGATGAGAGAGTTGATGCACCTGTCTCGGTCGCCCCTAGCGCTCCCACGCTTTAAGGCCTCAGACGTGTAAAAATTCCTTAAACCAGGCGGCCACCTTAAGGGTTACAGTGGCACGCGCAACAAGATCGCCATCACGCCTACGCGCAGGGCTCTGAACTGGCGTGGAGTGTTCACGTAGTACTGCGTGTACCTATGGGACTGTGCAAGTTTGATTCAATTTGGAAGTTTGGGTGCGGCCATTTTTATGGCAGTGAGTGTAATTGGGAGAATCCACTCATACTATGCATCTTCTTGGAAACGAATCACCCGAGTATCGTCTTACCTACCTTTCAAGAATATTGGTTACCATCTATAGTGCCCAAGGCTTTGGAAGATGTTGGACGGCGTGCCTACACTCCTCGTATCTGTTTAGGTCGGTCTTAATAACGTAAAACTTAAGAACTCACGCCGAGTTTGTGGTCAGCTACGCTGGATCTCAATGGGTGAAGTGGCGGGTATCGGTTTGGGGGATCGGGAATCGATCCCACATCCCCCCGAGACTAGAGTAATAAAACTTTCAGAACAGAAGTAAGACACTCGCGTTCGTCCTTCTGCACGATGGGTGCCAAGTTACTATTTGTAATTGTTTACAGTAGGGATGGTAAATCAGTATACGTCTGTGCACCACAGACAAAGTGCTGCGGTATCCGGCCGGTATGCTCGCCGGCTTCACGCCACTACGAGCCGGGTTCCATTCTGGCCCGGTCATGCCGGATTTTCGCTTGCGGGTAATGTGCGCTTTTTTTTTATATCGGCAACTCTGGTCACTTCCGCCCTTGAATTCCGCCTATACTCCATCTTAGGCGCCAATTCCCTTTTACCATGTCATCTAAAACGACGGGCGCATTTAATAATGATTGCCTATCAGTGCTGATCTTTTACCTCAGCGTACACTTTGCGTGTATAAATGTTTTATTATTTAACTTCTCTGTGTGTTCCGTACGTGCGAACACACAGAGCATTCTCTGTGTGTTCGCACGTACGCGGAAATGCGTGTTGTTCGTTTTCAGTTGAACTATATAGTGTTCTCCACGCTTATCTAATGCTGAAATGTGCACATGGCTATCCTGCTGGCAGTAGTTTAAAGGAATATGTTGAATACATGGTATTGCTTTAAAGATATTTTATACTAGCTGATCCCGGCGAACGTTGTTCCGCCTCTTTTTTTAGTTAAAACACATAATTAATATGTGTATAACGCCATATTTTGTATTTAAATTATAAATGCCAAATTTAAAACATGAAGTGTAAATGTCATGTGCATTTTGTGTCATAGTAAATTATGCGCAACTCTCATGTGTATTGTGTTTCTTAAATATAGTTGTTTTTACATATAAAAGTATTATATTTTACATGTTATAATTACATTGAATTGACATAGTAAATCTGTAATTAAACATTCAACACCGACTATTAAATGATTTTTCATACGTGTTTATTGCATAGTGACAAAACTCATGTGTAATTATTCGAAACGCATAGAAGTTCATAGCACTCACTTTTTTTTTATGCACCTGTTGTTTGATTTCTTTGTTTATGATTGAAATGATATTCATTCCTCTCCTTCCCAGAATATAAGTGGATATTGTAAAGCTTCGTATGATCGATGTGTGTCTTGTATGATATGAACTGTGTTGTTCCTGCGCATAATTGTCTATTAGAATCTGTTTGGCGTGCGATGTGCTTCTCTTATGATCGTGCTGTGTGCTTCTAGATTCTGTGTTCTTGCCTCTTCAGTTTGTACAGCGCATGTTCACGTCCTATTATGCCTTCTCAATGCGGCCTCTCTATTACGTCGGGTACGTCGACCGATATTTGACCGTGGTATCGCTGGCATTTTACTCTTTTATATCAACAAACATTTCCTGCAACTATGAGCAAAATCTGCCCTTAAATATAGAAGTTAGACTCCAGCGCCACCTATAGGAATGAAACCTAGCTGAAAACCTTACTCGCCACCTCAATAACATTAAGGCGTGAATATGGTCTCAATTGGTCCAGCGGTTTGTCAGTGATGATGCGGTTTAGTCACGCACAAAGGATTTTTTTTATATAAAGATAATGCGGTCTTCGTTGCGTTGATAAGTAGAGCTCAAGTTTCCCCGTGAAAGGAGGCTAGCCGTCTGCTTACTGGCACTATTCCTGTGCGGATATAAGTTCACAAGGGAGGTGGAGCTGCGGATATCAGAAACCCAGACACGCAGGTAATGTTCTTGAGAGGTTGCTGTCGCGGAAAGGATTTATTTTGTGTCACCACATAATTTATTCCCCTACCTTCGCGTCTCTTAATTCCAAGAGCGTATGGTACACTTTACGCTTAACGGCGGCGCAAACAAGCCAGGAACCTTTTTTCGGAAATGTAATGTTGCTACACTACCCGTGTTTCATAGTAGCCTATATTTTACGTGCCGGTATTAAAGTTCTTTTTAGAGCCAAATTTTAAATGATAGGCTACAATCGATATTATCAATATCACTAATCAGTATTACAATAATCTTTGACGCTTCACTCATTCAGTCAGCCAAAAGTGTACTTCGGAAGGTTCTGGGTCCCGGGGGGGGGGGGGGGGTATGAAGAAATCAGAAAAATGGTTTCAGATTTTTTTTTTAGTTTAGGTCACTCTAAAAGTACAAAATTTAATCCCCCTTGTTCTGTGTTTCGCTGTTTATTTTACTCAAACGAATGTAAAGCAGTTAACTACGCCAACACTGCAGTGTCAGAGTTCGGCCATAGATTTCACCTCGTAGCTCTTTTGTGAACTGGCATACTATAAATTATCTTGGAATCGTAGTCCTGGCAAAGAGCATAATGTATTTATTGGCATAATTATACAGTAATGGATTGCAGTTGGTTATGCAGCATCCTAACGCCGAAAAAGTGGCAACTTCTTGTGTAATAGCACCAATCATTCTCCCAGAAATTTTTTTTTTTATTATTCTTGTACCTGGTCTTCAAAAACATTTTTCTTGGTGAAATCTTAGTGACACCTACCTGCGTTCTCTAAGAATATTAAACTAATTTACAAATAACATTTTGGTGTTTATTGTACAGATCATTTGCATTAAGTTCGGATCGTGTCGATGAATATACTGGTAATAGTATCAAAGCGTTGGAATCATTTGTTATTCACTGGGAAGCGTGAATCATTATTTCAAGCTGAGCGCAGTGTCTGTTTACCCCCCCCCCCCCCCCGGAATGCAAGTTTTTTTCCAGTGGTTTGCACATAATAAAAGTGGACAGTGATATAGGCAGATATTTATAACTCGTATAAAAGGGCCTTTCTATAAGTATGTACCATCCACTCTTTTAATATTTATTTTAACAGGCGATAAAAAAATGTAGAAAATGAGATCGTAGTACTTGCTATGTTCGTGCTCCTCTCCATTACAAACACGGAACACAGTTGTTAATTGTAAAGTGCAACACAATTCATGAAATAGACAGCCTAATTAAATTCGTGAATAGGTATACAACGATTTCCAATTAGTGTTTCCCAGATAAACTTTTTGGCGTGTTAACTGCTTGAAAACAGTTATTCATACCGAAATTATAAGGAGATGTTTTTTTAATTTTTTATTTTTTATTGATAATTTCGCTTCTTAATATTCAATAGATGAGCGTACGATATAGTTAAAGATCATCTTTTTTTTTTAATAAGTCGTGGTCTCTTCGAGGCAGTATTCGCAGATGTATAATAAAACTATCTAGTCTAAACGATCTGTCGAATAAAAAAATGCATATTGTCTGCAGCATACAAGCCTAGAGTTTTTAAAAAATGTGCAATTTCTATCATTGCTTGTCGTCATAGCCTTATCCTCTGAAAGGTTGTCAAGATTGTGGTATACATAATAATGTTATCTACCTGTCTTGGGAAGTATACCAGGAGTCTAATAGAGCGGATTTCGTTCTAAATTAACCAAAACCTGTACCTGAAACATAAAAATACACTAACAGGATTACCTGGGTTTCGAACCTGGGACATTAGTGAACCGTTTTATGGAGGTAAAACCTACTGCCTTCTCTCCGCCGGTGGGTTCGGCATTTGTCAAAAGATCGACCAAGAAACAAAATGGTTGTTCTCATTGCGTAAACTGTAAGAGGGCCAGCCGTAAAGTTTGCAGGTTCCAAGCTTGTACACTTAATTTCGTTATTTGCTGCTGGACTTGCAAAAGTTTCACGGGTAATATTTCGGCTTGGTATTTCTGCCTGGGGGGGGGGGGGTCAAGGTTTGCTATATATTGAAGAATATAGCTTCAGTTCAGGTATAAATATTAATTTATCTACAAGCGCTACATTTTTGCGTATAAACTTTTTGAACATTTTTGGACAGCTATAAACAACTAGGCAGTGTGCGTGTGTGTGTGTGTGTACAATGATGATTTTTAGGTGATATCCATTGCTCATTAAAATGTATTACACACATTAACATCTTCGGTAACGTGCGACTTCTGCCACATATGAAAGACGAATTATTAGGCCTATATATTTTGTCCCACTGCAAAATATTTTGTTATAATTTGCCTATTTGTTTAAAAACGTAATTAATAGGTGCATATTTTATAAAAATATTAGTGTTTTTTTTTTCATTCTAAATGTTTCAGAATGCAAGAAATTTATCACAATTGTGTGTAACGAAAAAACTAATAAACGTAGAAAAAATTTTTACGGCAATTTGAAACAGTTTATGTAATGCTCATACACAACCACGAAAAGTATTATTGTTATAACTAAATTATTTGTACAGGCAATTAGTGATTTAAAACATTTTAACATAGTGTTAATTCATATTTTCTTACGTACAGTTATAGTAATTATTATGATTGGCCTACTTGGTGCAGGTTTTCTGCATCTTCCAGGGTGGAAGTAGAGGAGAAGGTAGGAATATTTGATAGGGTAGAAATGTGAGACACCGAGGTTGTAGCCTCTGCATAGTACTGACATCTGTTACTGGATGCTGGAACTACACATTAGAGCGCTGCTGGCGTATGCGGACTACGACCGGCCATATTTGCACAATATGTGAAGAGTGATGGATGTTTATTGTTTTTGGCGCATCTGAAAATTTTTGTACCGTCATACACAAGTGCATTTTTCATCAGTATTTGCTGAATCCCAGAAGATATAAATAAGGTAAGTCGTCCGTTATGAAATACAGTTTTAGAGTATGAGTTGAAATTGAAAATATATTGCGGTGTTTAGTGTGCGTGAATTGCACAGTACAAATGGCGAAATGGTATTAATATGAGACACTAACATGGTAGTAAAATGAGACTGTCTCATATTAGGCCTACTACCACATTGTCTTATATTACTATCACATTGTAAAATGTAGGAATTTATAACAATTTTCTATTATATTTTCTTTCAGATGGAGAGAAAAGAGTTGCATAAAGAAAGTAAAGGCCTAAGGAAAAAGTACACAAAAAAAGATATGATAAAAGCTATTGACGCTATTAAATCATGGGAATGTGATTATCTGAAAGCAGCCAAAAAGTATAATGTGCCACGTTCGACTCAAGCACATATTTTTTCACAGGTAATATCTGGAAGTTATTGCTAAATGTAAAATATCACAGAAACAGGAAAACTTGAGAAACATAGTGTAATGGAATTTTCTAATACCCGATTTTTTTCTATGTGCATTAATTATGCATGTCTTGGCGTAAACATTTAAAGTTTATTTTTGTTTTTTAAGTTTATTATTATTCTGTTATGTTTAAAAGTTGCTAAAGTGTTCTTAGGGCCATCCTGATTAGTTTAAGTTAGACGAAAAATGATATTTTATTGGCATGTTTCCCCCAATATTCTAAATTTATTTCATTTCAGGCAATGATATTGAGGAGCAATTAGTCGATTACATCCTCGAGATGGAGGCCAAGTTCTTTGGTTTAATTCCTAATTGTATTAAAGTCATGGCCCACCAACTGGCAGCTAGAAATGGTATCAAGTATCCTTTTGGAGAAGGTAAGGCTGGAAGAGGGTGGCTTGATCATTTTCTAGCCCGGCACAGTGACAAGATTTCACTAAGGAAACCTACATGTACATCAGCTGCCAGAGCACTTGGTTTTACAGCTGGAAATGAGGTTATTTTCTTTGATAATCTCGAGCAGGAATACGATAAACATAATTATACTTATGATCGGATTTACAACGTGGACGAGACAGGGCTTTCTGTGGTACAATCAAAAGTCCCACGTGTTGCTGGACTGAAAGGAAGAAGACAAATTGCTTCATTAACATCAGCAGAACGAGGTGCATTGATAACATTGGTGTGCTGCATGAATGCAGCAGGAGTGTTTGTGCAACCCATGATCATTTTCCCCAGAAAAAATGAAAACAAACTTCTAATGAAGGGGGCACCCTACGGATCAATTGCTGTGTATCATCCATCTGGATGGATTCAAGCACCGCTATTTACAAAGTGGTTCGAACACTTTCTGAAGTTTGCCAAAGCTTCAGCAGAATCTTCTGTTATTCTGATATTAGATGGTCACTACAGGCATACGAAGAATGTTTATGTTATTGAGTTGGCACGAAGGAATTATGTGTCTATTGTTTCCCTGCCACCACATTCAACCCAT
This sequence comes from Dryococelus australis, assembly GCA_029891345.1. Taxonomy (NCBI): domain Eukaryota; kingdom Metazoa; phylum Arthropoda; class Insecta; order Phasmatodea; family Phasmatidae; genus Dryococelus; species Dryococelus australis. The sequence goes on along the minus strand of CM056995.1, from coordinate 27,454,839 downwards.
AATCTTCAGCCTCTGGATAGAACATTTATGGGACCACTGAAAGCACATTACAGTGAAGGAGTTAGGTTACTACTGCGTGAAGAGCAGAGGGCACTGAGTCCTTTTGATATTGCAGGATTGCTGGGCAAGGCGTACTTGAAAGTACAAAGAGTCGACGTAGCATTAAATGGATTCAGAGTTACCGGAATATTTCCACTAAACAGAGGTATTTTTTCTGCGGATGATTTCCTTGCTGCAGCTTAGACAGCACCACGGAATGCATATGAAGATACCTCAGTTTCATCCACATCTCCAGGTGACAGAACACCATCGAGTCCAACCTTCATCAGTAGTGGACCAAGTACATCGCAGACAGGTGACAGAACACCACATTGTCCTGCTCTCATCGGCCCTGTACCAAGCCCTTCAATGGAAGCAAATAATTTAGTGAGACCTTGTGACATATCCCCTGTTCCAACAGTTAAACCTAGGGGCACAAATCGGGGACGAAAATCAGGCGTATCTACAGTGATAACTTCTTCACCCTACAAAGAAAGCATAGTAATCTGCAGGTCACATACGAAACGACCTTCAGTTGAAACGATGAAGACAAGAAGGCGGATGCAAAAGAGAACAAAAAGGACTCAGATCATAAGCGATTCATCCAGTGATAACTTAAGTTGTGTGTTGAATTAGACAGCGATGTATCCATCATTTCACCAGGGCAGTGCCAACCAGCGTCCGACGATGCAATGTGCATATTCTGTGACTCAAAATTTTCGTATGACTCTAGAGGAGAAGTGTGGATTCAGTGTTTCGTGTGCAAAATGTGGGCACATACTGAATGTGCAGGCCCAGAGAGCGACATATATTTGTGTGACTATTGTAAACCCAACTGACTGCCAAAGTATAATGATGCCTTTTCTATGGATAAACTAATATTTGTTCCTAAGATATCGTATGACCATTTTAAGAACTCAGTTCTTCAAGGATTTGAACTGTCTCATATACTACCCGATTCTCAGACTCTCAAATAGTGCCTTCAGCTAAAAAAATTACATTTTTGGTTGGACTATAGGGCACGTGATATTTTTGTTAACGCAATATATTACACATTAAATTCTGCAAAGAATACACGCTTGATTAGTTTCATGTCTGTATTATGAGCGTCCCTAGCTTCGGAGATGTAAGTGGTATCCCATATTCCTACCTTCTCCTCTATTCTTCAATTTTGAAGAAAAACGTATCATTGATGTCATAATACTCTGGGCTTTAATGTTGAGTATGGAGAGATTTGGGCGGCTCTTGACATCGAGGTCTTGAGAGCCGATGAGGGTGAAGCGGGGTGAGTATGGAGCGGCGCCGGAATGCAAGGGCGGGGAGATCCCCGAGAAAACCCACCGACCAGCAGCATCGTCCGGCACGACTCCCACATGTGAAGATATGGGGGGAACCCCTCCGGGAATCGAACCTGGTTCGCCAAGGTTGGAGGCGAGCAGTCTAACCAGTACACCACCGTAGCCCCTTACGTTGTACGAAGCTCTGCGGTAAGCATTTTGGCCATAGACCAGGACGTAGATAAACCAGCTATAACAAATATTTAATATTTTAATTCTCATCACGGAGTCCGGAATTCTAGTCCCAACACCAGCATACTGAACGTTAAAAGTGATCCCCGCCATTAAGGCGGGGATCACTTTTAACGTTCAGTTCACTGATTATTACCTTTATAGGCTGTTCACGATAAGGTGAGCACTTTTTAAGGCCCTTCCAAAAGTCATCAACCAATAATAAATATATCTTAATGCAGCCTCAGGCATTAAATTTTGAGTGTGGGGAAATCTATACATTCTGTTCATTGGTCACATTGCAATGTTTATACTAAAAAGCAGCAGGAAGTTGGAAATTGGATGAAAGGGAAAATTTAGAAGGGCCTTTAATAAGTTCTCACTTTACCGTGAAAAGCCTATACCCATTAAGACCAAAGGCGGTCGTAGTACAGGTGTAACATTCCCGTCGTTTTCCTAGTGATGTGGTTAGAGTGCGCAAAGAGCCACGCCAATAGAGTTCATTAAGGGGAATGGCTCACGAAAACCGTATATTTATGCTATTTTTATCATAAGTTTCGCAGAGGATTTTTCGAAATTTTTTGCTCGGCAAGACGTAAATAACAGTTTTGGGCACCTTCTTACATTGTTACGAATTCACTGCGTTCGTTATTCTCCGAGCACTGATTGAAGGTAAGTAAAAAAATTATTTACTTTCTTCCATCAGTGCTCCGAGAATAATGAATGCGGTGAACATTATAGCAACGTAAAAAGGCGTTGAAAATTATTATTTACGTGTCGTCGAGCCAAAAATTTCGATAAACCCTTTGGAGAACGAGTTATATCGAAAATCGGGTAAATATACTGCTTTCATGCACCATTCCTCTTAATACTGAGACAGGGCTGATGCTAATGTTGCGAGATCTGTGGGCTCCTCAGACCCGGTTCGACAAGGTGGGAGGCAAGTAGTCTAACCACTACACCATGGCGAGCCTTCTGTGCTTGAACGCTGACTGGCTGGCAGGCAGCCGTTTCGCACGCGGCCCGCCTCGAGACGCCTGGAAGAAGGGGGAAGATTTACGCAGCACTGTCGCTAGATTATTCTCGAATTAGTGGTATAATTGGTGTCGTGATCGAGCCGTAACTGCCGGCCCGAAGGAGAAGGGCGACGCTGCGCTATCGCTTCCCGACGCCAGCGCCGGATCCCACTTGATTCCACCCTGCGACCCTTCGCCTGCTTAATCTCTCGTTCCGTTTATGTGGGCAAGTTGCCGCCGAAGGCGACGTAAGAGCTGTCAAGTGTGCGCGACTTGTCGCAACGACCCAACTTTAATTAAATGTCTCCTAGAATCCCTCCATTTCGGCAGAGCTGCTGGTAATCACATGTGTACCAACGGCATGACTCATAATGTGAACATAAAGTCGGTAAACACATGGTCCAGGGTATATTGAAATCGCGGATTCCTCTCCAATTTTTCTGTAGATGATGTGACATTAAACCACAATAAAGATTCAATTAAATATCTCATGCAGTTATGTATTAACGGATACCTTATTTTTCTAGGGGTCGTATTACAAGTAGTTATGTATATTATAATTTTACTATAGACAATTTTAATGTATTTTTTCTAGACAGAAATAAAAGTTGATTTTTTTTTGCCTATTTATTAATTTTGTTAATGAATCATAAATATAGTCGTTGAAACTTATCAAAATCAGCAAATCAATCTCTGTAAGTAGCTCTCTGTTTACGAATTGTATTCATCTGCAAAACAATGTTTTAAACTATAGCGACAATGCGGTGTCTTTTATGACGGGATTGAAGTATTAAAACCCTATAGACATCGCTTAAAATTGCGAGGAAACGGGACATGCAGAGCCGGTTTATGTTATTTTCCATCGCCGCCACACAATGCGTCCTAAGGCCGGATGTGAATTTGAGGCATGCGATATTGTTTTCTAGGACTTCCTCTTAAATGAAACACAACCTGAAGCCTACACTGATATATACGTCTTGTTATTACAGGGGAGCTAGACAACGTTTTGCAAGAACCGCCCGCAAAATTAACCCTAACGTTCTGTATAATAAATTATTGGCGTATAAGAGACCGAATTACGTATAATACAGCTTAGCTCTAATGAAGTGGATTACATATTACGGACAGCATTACCGAAATATTTGTACCGCTATCTGGTTTCAAACTAATAATATTATTTCGTGTACAGAGAAAAAAATAGTTGAGTTAAATCAGTCGTGTCTGAGAGTTTTACATTCTGTGCGATTTCGTACAGCGAAGTGCTGCTACTAGCAAACCAAACAGTTGAAACTTCTGTTCGGGAGCATGATTACAGAAGTTATTTGGGAAATGCTCAAGGCGTACGTCTTGAATTGCACTTAGTACTGTACTACACTGGTGGATATGAAAATTGAACACCCGGACGCAATGGTCCCACGTGAATGAAGGTTGTATTGAATAATTATACAGGTTGTACACTGTGTATGATAATGATAACAGGGTCATACATTTACAGATAGAGGCTACAGAGCGTCTTGAACAACAACGTCAGTATCATGTGTAGTCTCCTTTAGCGACGATGTAGTCCTGCAGTCGTGAGTAGAGACGATCATAAAGGTGTCGGATGCCATATTGGGGAACAGCGTTCCACACTAATTCCACCTGCTGTGGCAGTTGGTAGAGGTTGTATTGCCAACATTGTAAACCGCACCAAACGCTGTTCCATCATGCCATGCACATATTCAATAGGGGACAGGTCGGGTGATCGTGCTGGCCAGGGGAGTTTACCAACTTCTTCTTCGAGAGCAGGTTGAGTAACACGAGACGTGTGTGCACGGGAATTGTCCTCCTTGACGTTGTAAGAAAGGCAACAAAATGGGGTGGACGATGTTCTGGATGTAGCGTTCACTGTCCAGTGTTCCCTCAAGAAACACCAGAGGCGTACGGTCATTGTAAGCTATCCCCCCCCCCCCAGATCATGACACCAGGAGTTGGTCCTGTATGTTGCTGCTCTCCGGGTGGACGCCGCACTCGCGAACGACGATCACTGGGGCGCCAAGGCAGAATCTGCTCTCATCACTAAACACAACTCCACGCCATCCAGCCCTACAGTCGTGTCGTTCGCGACACCATCCGAGGCTGGCTGTACTGTTACGAAGTGTGAGAGGAAGACTGGCGAGCGGCACCTTTGATCGTAGCCCAGCGTCCAGCAAACGGTTGGTGATGGTCCTAACTGACACCCTTGGTGCATCAGTGGCCCTAATCTGCGTGGCGGTCGCCGTGCGATCAGCAATGGCTGCTCGTATGATGCGGCGGTCCAGGTGAGAATCCGTATGAGGCTGCCGTCCGAAACCAGGTTGACAAGCATGTGCACCATCGTCGGACCACCAATGACGCACAGCGGACACTTCACGTCCTACGCGTTGGGAAATTTTTTGAAGGACCATTCAGCCTTCCTCAGGCCTACGATACGACCTCGTTCGAAGTGCGTTGATTGCAGGAAGTGTGGTCCTCTATGCCGCCATGCCATATATACAATGCTTACTACACACAGGCCGATACTTGAACAACAGATTACTGTTTCACCAAGCCAACTACAGTTGTATCGGGCTCAGCGGGGTTATGCCTAGTACGCGGTTCCCACTTTGTACACAGCACAGCACTGTTAATCATTGCATTTACTGCCCTCTATCAATGCCCCATGCGCATACGGTGTTTCTACCTCACCGCTTTAGTGAGGTTCATTTTTCGTTTCCCGCCAGTGTATAACTACGCGTGACGTCGAAAGAAAAAGTATTTTCAGGTAGTAAACGCATTTATTTCCTTATTTCATGACAGTAAATTTGATGTTCTCGTAGTTAATGTGCAGACGTGGCATTTGGTCGAAAAGTCATCTCTCTCTCTCTCTCTATCTCCTTATTTCTCTCTCTCTCTCTCTCAAATCGTATACAAACATTTGGCAGAACAGGCATTTGGTCAAACAGGCATATAGCCGAAGAGGTGTTTGGCAGAATTTCTGCCAAACGATTTTTCGGCCAAATGACGGGTACTCGTTATTATCCGTGTTTGTACTGCAATAGATACCCACTAATGCTGCTTGGAAATATTTATATGGTGCCGTGAAAATGATGAGTTGCGAAAAATTTATCCTGGTCGATGGCTTGCTGTAATTGGGAATTATCTCTAGAGAGAAACGTTTTGCTTCATTACATTAATGTAGAGGTGTTCACATCTAGGCCCTCTCTCTTACTCGCATATTGGTAGGGAGCCAGATATCAGGTTGCATGAACGAGGCTTTCGGAACGACAGTTAAACCACACCCTCGCCGTCAGAGAGAAAAAATTGCCGCTCCTCGCCCCTCGGCCATGAAGTCGTGTCAGTTGGCTGCAGTCGATGCATCACGCGCCGCGTGACAACACATCATCATAAATTTCCCTTTTGATTTCCTCCGCGCGTATTCCTTCTCCGGTTACCCTCAGCGATCCCTTTCCAACCCCTGCCTCTCTCTTATCATTTTCAGACAGCGCCCCTATCTCCCTGTTAAACCCCCGTCCCCAACCCTCCTTGATAGCATTGCCAGAGTTCGGCCGGGGCCCGGCGATCGTTTGTCAACTTGTCGGCTTTTAACATGCCGGGAAATTAAACTTCGATGGCTGGGCTTGTCGGAGGGGAAATACCATGTCCCAGCAACTCCCCCCCCCCCCCCCCCCACTTCTTCTCGCGCTGGCACGTCAGCTGTCACATCGAGTCTATTAAGTCCAGGAATCTCTCAAGGGGCTGATGTTACGTACAGTTCGTCATAATGTGCTTGCCCGCACATGTTTTCCCATTATTTTCATTTCATTTTTTTGCCTCGCATCGTCGCAGAGCAAAGAAGGTTTTTGTCACGTGAAGTTAAACATGGGGGACTCGCGACAAATGTTTCAGTTTTGGGACAAAACAATAAATAATAGATGGAGTGATGCTTAATGACGCTGCCTTCGTACCGTGCAAACACGGAGTTTAAATTGGGAATCAACGTGAAGCAAATTCCTTGTCAGTGCATCAGTTTTAAAGATAAACGCTTCAAACAAAAAGTATTGTCACATACCGCCGTTTCTGGTGGTGTTCGCCGGGGTCGCCTCGTGCAGCCCTGTGCACGGGGCGACATCTGGTGTCCTTGTTTGGAGTCGGTATTCGATGGACATGGACTGCCTGTGATTGCTTATTGTTTTTAATTGTTATTCACTGTGTAACAAAAATTGTAATACATGTGGTCAGTTTTGTGAGTTCATGGTTGATTTTTATTTATTAATACTGAAGCAATTATCCTAGGAAGAATAAGTTTGTATGTCTTATTATATTTTCAAGATCGATGGTTAAAAGCTGCTATGTATATCGAACACAGGATGTCGTCTCAGAAAACTTGTAAGTTGATCTAAATTATTTTTGGTGGCTAGTTTTGGTAAAGTTCCTGCCAAAATTGTTTTAATATCTGATCACTTTATTATTGGTTCCAACTTATTCCTACTCTGGTATTATAATTCACGAATTTGAAGCTAGCAGTGCAAATTGCTAATTTTCATCGTCAAGTACACTATATTAACCCAACACTCGTTACATTTACGGGGTCTTCGTGAGGTTATACCGTCACAGTACTCTACGTGATATTTCTTAAGTAGAAATACTGCAGGTGTAAATTTGCACCACTCAAAATTTTCGTTTTGGTGCAATTTTGCAAAGAAAATACAGCTAGATATTTTAAATTGTTGATGTTACGTAGCCCCGGTAATGTTTGCTACCCTTTCACCAAATGCCACCTAAAGACATATTTTAAGTAGTGCAATGTATGCCACCTAAAGACATATTTTAAGTAGTGCAATGTATGCCACCTAAAGACATATTTTAAGTAGTGCAATGTTACCCCAACAACTGCTCTAAAAATTATTGCAATTTATTTGTATGTTTTTCCAAAATTTAACATAAAATTATTAATAAGATAATACCAATGAATAAATGTTTTCGAGAATTCTTTAACTCCTTAGTATTTATACTAAATATCACGTAGAATAATATTTGTTTGAGACGATTATCTTAAAAATTGATGCATTGAGAAAGAAATTTCTTTGACACTGATTCTCCATTTTAACTCAGTGGCGGCAGTTTTTATAGGCGTTGCCCTTAAGACGGCTATCCTATCTGAGGGACAGACCTGTTGATTCTGGCCAGCATAAAGTGTGGTGTGAGAAACGCACTTCAAAAAAAAAAAACTCGCCATCTTTCCGCATTGTTTCCCCCGTGCGAAATCCGAGATCGAACCCGGCTTGCCGCAACGGGAAGCCACCCTTATTATCTTTCGTCTACCGTTTTTATGGAAAAACAATTTTATTACACCCACAGAAATTCTAGCAATAAAATGGGATGTCCAGTCGCATCGTGTAAGCATACGGATTTGCATATTGTCCCTGCTTTCACGCCAATGACGGCAGATGACCTCGCAAATGACAGACAGTGGTGCTCATCTCCATGCAGCATCACAAGTCCATGACTCCAGTTACTGAGTTGTGAGTTTTATTCTGTAGCCACGTGAACCTCCCACTGTCCACTTTCTTCTCAAGGGAGGTTTCCTTGAACACAGCCCCATGGCTGACCCGTAACACCCATCTTCGTAGACATGGAAACACTGTGAATGTTGTCAGAAGCAATATTTGCCAAGCATTTTTTAACCTTAGAGTTTCGGAGCTATGTCGCGATACAGGAATCTTTACTTTCCAACCACGACGTACCCCTCGAGCATCTGCTTCAGCAACTTTCCCACCCGAGCCATCACACAGCAGGAGCATGTTGGTGTCACCAGTTATGGCTTCGATCTCGTCATTTGTACAACATTGCATAAAACTTTTTCCTAGTATATTAAGAATGTACATTTTCCCCAGTCAGCAGCCCAACTATCCTGCCTTTTAAACTCCTGTACAAATATCATGCTTCTGCTCATGATTCCATCCTCATGTGACTGTAAGGTTCAGCGAGAAAATCGATGGCGCCTCTGAGGCAGATACTTTGTGATTCGTGTGAAAATACTTCTGTTTCGAACTGAACCCATGTCGTTCAACAGCTGCCAACTTATTAACACAAAATGATAATTCAGGCATGTCTGCAACGAAATTGTGTTTAGTAACATCTTGGCATGCTTATTTGGGCAAGTTTTCATTCAAGTGTACTACCGATTCCGACATTCAAAACTATGAACCCGGCAGTGGGAAGACCTTTATCTTATAATTGAATCATGTAGATAGATTAACGTTCATTTAAAAATTTCGATACGATACTCCAGCATTAATACAAAAAATTATTATCATACATTCTCTTTGGATATTATTTTTTTCCGAGATTATGTATTTTTTACTTCCGTTTATATTTTAGAATAAAATTTTAATTACTTTTTTATATAGACAGTTTGTAAAAAGTTAATTTAGTTACTTACGCCCAAGGGAAATAATTTAAGAAAATCTCCAGAGATAAATAATTAGGTACCGTTCCCATCTGTCTTATGTACCAACAATCATTAAATTATTTAATATCAAATATTATTTAAATTTTTAAAATGGACAAAGTGAAATTCATATTGTTGACAATGAAATAACAATGGATAGTTTTATAGCGATATATTTTCTCCTTTATGCACCTTCTGCTGGAGCATTTATTTATTGTATTTTATTTCTTTATCTATGGTCACTAATCTCGTTGAAATATTGTAACATTTTTGTATTCAGTTTAATCAATTCAGGTGAGCTCTTAAGAATAAGTTCCAAAGGAAATTAGAATTATACATTTTTTCTTAGATTTTTCGGCAGACCACGCACGAACTGTCTGTATAACAATTACATTTATAAATGGACCACCAACAGTAAACAAGTACACACCAAATGGATTTTTTTTTTTTTTTTTTTTTTTTTTTTGCCATTTTTGGTAGTTTTTTCCCATTGTATTCAGTATTTCCCAGACCTTTGGAAATGTACTGAATTCGCAATTAAAAATGACCTATTGGCGTTTTTTTCCGTAACTACCCAAGCGTAGTCAGGTAAAGAATACATTTACTGTATCATCAAGGCATATGTGTAGTATTAAATCTGTGTATGTATATTTCACTTGCGAAATTGAGGAAATGATCAAACAGTGAAAATATGCGATATATTTAATATTTTCACCAAGCGCCAAAGGTTCACAAGTTGCTCAAATTATAGTTAAAACTTTTCGCAGATAGCTCAGTGAGAATTAATGTTCTCTGGTAGTTGTTAACCCTTGGGCCTCTGTCAAGGTTATAATTTTTTATTTAGATGTTTACAAGCTTGGGAGATGGGAATAGTGGAGTTCTCACTGCTTTCCAAAACCAGGCAGCGCCGAACCGGAAATTTTGTTACCTCATTTGATAATAGGCTAAGCTCCGCTGCCTTCTATACACCCCGATGATACACATTAGTTTATTCGTTGCTACTTCAGTGAAAATAATTTGTACTCTTCGATCATGTTGTGATTTGTTTATTCTATCCCCAGCGTTTATTTATGTCGTATAAAGTGTAGCAGATTACCTGTGGTCCAGTGGCAAAATTAACATAGACGCATAAGTTCCTGAATTACAGCATTTCATCAAATGTATTCACTAAATTTCCGAGTATCTAACGTTAACAACGTGACACCTGGTGTCAACGCTGTGCGGCACATAGCCGTACGGCGAGTTGCGTTCCTTGCAAGGCGTTTTCATTGGTATTTATCTTGCAGGTCCTCTAACACGCCAGGCGTCCTGAAAATCATTTGTAATGGATGCGTATGAAGTTGCTTGGCTCCTAAAGCACTTATTAAGGCGAACATGATTTTAGGCATATATTTAAACGATTTATATCGTTCCTAAGGGTATTTTTATACAGACAGTGTACTGGCGAGGATTACCAAACCTCCAGAAGGAAAACAATTGCTTAGCAAGTAGTAGAAGCCTTGTACAAACCTGCGAAGCTGTAGAGCAGAGCGTATCATTAACATTGCCGGAAAAGAAAATGCGGAATATCAAAATACCATTCATTAATCAAAACAAAACTTATGTGAATAAAAACCAGGTGCATTAAAAAACAAATAAATTCTTATTCGTGGCCTATCTTCACAGGTTAATATTTTGAAATTCTTGTAAATTTTATGCTAAACTATTGCATGGGTAAATTTTACTATTTTGAAACTTTTATACCAGTGCACTGAAAATTTAATGATTTTAAACTAAATAAATGAAAATTAAAATATATTTTTAACAATAAGTTTTAATATTTTAATGATTCGTACTTTTTCCGTTCTCATGCTATTGCACGGTGTATATACACATTAAAGAATATCATGTTTGTATTTTTTTGGGGGGTAAATGCGAAATGTTACTCTCGTATGACGTGACCCGAGTGTACGGGACGTGGATGGTGGGGGGTTGGCAAGGGGAGGAGGGAGATTCGCAGTACTCAAAGCCACTCCACGCGAAAGTTTCCGGAGGGAGTTCATCGCCAGTTCGTGCGTGAATCCATTAATAACTGTTTAGGTTAAGTTTCCCCTTCTCTCCCCCTTCCTCTCGCCATCTTGCCAGTACTCCGACCGTCCTTGCAGAGCTGCTAGTCAGTCACAGCGCGGTGATCTTGCAGCCTCCTGGGAGCCACGAGAGTTGGCTTCCAGTTGAGATGCTCGCCGAGGATATGCTTCGAAGTCGGGATTGTATAGACTGCTCACTATCAATGAAACACTTTTGGAGTCAAGCTTTGGAAAATGTCACCGCCGCTCCATGCATATATTTAAACGGGCATACTGACTGGCGTCCGAGAAAAAAGTTTTTGTTGAATTAAACACAAATTATTTGTTTGTAAAGGGACAATAAAATTATTTTCCTATTGAAACCAAATTATTATTATCTTTTTGGTTGCCGCAACCAAACATTTGTTTGGCTCTACGTTAATTAAAACGCTTTGGGTTAGTATAAATAAATGTCGGGCCCCGAACGAAAATCGAACAAGAACGTCTGAGCCCGAGCGTTAGGCCTTAACGACATCAACTAAACTGGAAACCTGGATGTTTTTAAAACATACATTTCAAATTCTGGACAACATGTGCAAATAAATATTTCAAGTGTTACAGCTTTGCTTTTTAGTTTCCTGTTGAACTTGTTTTGTTGGGATGTTTATAACATTACGTATGCAGTAACGAACACTGTTACTGTCCTAATTGTCACAAAAAGTTCAAATGCATACTCCAGTTGTTTTTTGAACGAAGGCAATCAAATGAGTGGCCAAAAAAAAAATATATATGCAGTTGATTCAACAAAATATTGTTTTTTGACAGCGTAATTTCTTTTGGCCTGACACAGAGGTTTTGTTCATTCAAACGTGCATTTGGTTAGATAAAGAAAATAATTGTTTTTATTTTCAAGTTTTATCTATTCAACAAAATATTTTGTTAGAGCAACTAAATATATTTTTGACCCTATAAGAACAAGGTTTGCTGGATGCTTTTTCTCAGTGCTCACCCGCTACAATTGGCAACGTAGGAGGGAAAGTAATTCCACGCCCTGGCGTTGAATAAATAGTGTTCAGTAAACATTTGTAAATGCTGAAGTAATTTTCTTTCTCTTTATGTGTATATATATATAAAATCAGTGTAAGATTGATCAGTTTTGTAGAAATATTTACTTTTCTCGTAATTTCAAAATTTCATTTGATCGAAGTAATAATTATGTCACCAGGCCCATGGTAATGCTGAGTTGATTGTACATATGTTGGAATAACACACAGTGTTTTTGCAAGTAGATCTTAAGCAGAGCTTTCAGAAATGCTCAGTTTACTGTGAACAGCCCATAGCATATATACACTGTACTCACTCTTTGCGGACGCTAAGTCCTTTGTGAACCAACGTTCACATATTTTGTAGTACCGACGACTATTATTTGTTGGTCAAATAATTTGTTGCAAATAAAATATGTTTATTTTTTTTAAGTGACTACGTTAGCTGAACTACCCGGCGTTGCTCTGGTATAATTGTGTCAAGTGCTACGTCATAACTAAGTTAGTAGTTGCAGTTGCTTACTTTTGTGGGATTCCGTGTACGCCTTTTGTAAAATTAACATTGCCATGGGCCTCGTCACTTTACTCATGTGTCGGTGAAAAGAAACTGCGAAAGTATTAAGAAAGTAAATATTTGACAAATATGGTAATTTTGACACTCCAGTACATTAAAAAACTAGAAAACGAAAAAAAAAAATATATATATATATATACGTTATCACAAATGGACACCTAACACTTTTTATTCGACGATAGGATATGGAACTACTTTCCATCCATCGTTACCAACTTTACTGGGCGAATGTCACTCAGTGCACCCGTTAAAATATATGTATTCAGGGGCAGTGACGTTTTTCTAAGGTTCATTTCTAAAGTGCTCACTATCGTGAACAACCTTTAGTTACTTTCATTGAACTTCATTTTTGTATAAATGAAAAAAAAAAAAATACATATTTGAGGTGGGTTCCAGGAGAAAAAAGTATGCATAAGACGTATTTGAACAATTTTATAATACCACAACTTTTGTTTCAATAATTTTTCTAGGGAGCTGCAGTATCATTCACCACACATTAATGTATTTAAATTTATTCACGTATGTCATAAAAAAATTATAAACGTGCAGTAAGCTCATACTTGTACGTTTTTAGCAATTTGAGAAAATCTCGTGCAGTCGAGGAGAAAGCACCAGCGATTTCAGTAAAAGTAATCGGTTGCAGTATTTGTACCTTGTTGAACTGGAGATATATCGCTGACAGTTATTACAGCATCGAAATTTATTAAAACAGAAAGAGCGTTCTGTCGTTTTGTTATGTTTCTAGATTCACTGCACGAAATCATTTGAAGAGGGGTCACGTTTTACTCAATGGATAAACACTTCTGAGTGGGACGGTTCGATCACACACCCTTTTTCTTTTTTCTAACGGCAACTGTCGTGCGGTGGAGTGTGGCGGAAACTGCCTATGGTGTGGTAGTTTTCTCGTGACTCTCCCATTTCTTCCCCCGTCTTCAATCTGCCCGCCGGCCCGCCCTCATCGCAGCTCGTCATTTGGCCAGTCTGGAACGACAGGTGCCCGCCCCTAGGTAGGCCGTTTAGAGGTTCCCTCAAATCGACTCGTGTGGGTTCAGTCATAGACTAAAGATGAGGTAGACCGCTTATTCGTCTTCTGCGCATGTACCCGACATTGACCTATCCCAATCCTACACAACTGTCAAAGTCACATGGTCAACATTGATGAATATGTTTGTTTCCATCTTAATGTTTAAATGACAAGCACTATTATATTAATAAAATACTTTTACCAGTTTGAATGTAATCAAAAAGCATTACAAATTGATTAGAGGATTTATAAAAACATCTCAAAACACTTGTTTACTAAACATTGTTCTAACCTCAAACCCAATCCACGCCATTTTTGCTAGACGTGTAGGCAGAAAAGCTGTTCAATGTTGGGATACGGAGATTGGTTGTGCGCAGCCAGCGAGATCGGTCTACCTCATATTTAGTCTATGGGTTCAATACGCCCGGGGAGTGGAGGAGGGAGCAGGTATGTCTGTCCTCTACACTCACGTGTGTGGGTCCGTCATCTCTGGTCCAGCCCACGTCGAACAGAGGACGCACTCGCGCTGGTAGTGTTTGAAAATTCGCGAATGATTGTGGATGGGCTCTGGTCCTAGACAAGGTAAAAGATAGCCGTTGGGCAATGAGGAAGTTGCAAGAGCATAGGAATCGCAAGCTGACTGATGCCGGAATCATATATCCCCGACGCGCACGACACGACGGCCAACAGCCAATGGAATAAAAGATAGATTGTCGTATGCCCGAGCGAGTCTATCGTCCGACCAGCAGTTTTGGATTAGAAATGGTTTCTATTCTTCGTCGTGTCGTGCGGCACGGCGCACGACACCAATTTTTACCTTTTTACCTTTCTATGCATTAGCGATACCAATTTGTCACCATTATGTATTCCAAATTTCCCTCTTATTCACCGCCTTTGAGACTAACGTAGCCTATCAGCGCCTTATAAGTAGCTAGGTTAAATGCAGAGAGCTTGGTGTCGGTCGTGCTGTAAATTCAAGTAGTCACACAGAAATGTGTCGTGGTTGCGTTTTTGGTCGTGTCGTACTGTGCTGGTCGGGGCTATGTGATTCCGTCATGAAGGAGGGAGGTATAAATTTCCTTAAAATGTCCTCTGGTAGAGCAGCTAATTACTGTTCAACGGCAGTCCTTTTTCATCCGCGTTGTTTGACCCGACCTGAAAGCAGGGAATAAATGGTGCCGAGTTTCAATCACGTGTTTCCGTTGCTCCGTGTCAGGGCCCCCCCGATAAATTAACTGCCTCGCCGGGGACGAGATAAAGAAGAGGGAGACTTTCCAGGCAGCCACAGAGGACGGCAACGATCGCGCGGGACCATGAATATGCATGTGTGTTCCCCGGGACACGATGCCAGAGAACGCCGCCGACACGTCGCAAATTATTCGCCGCCTCTGGGCCGCGCCGAAGTCCGGAAAACACTCTGCGTGCCTGCGCTGTCCGGCCGCTCCTGTTTCATAAAGCCTCGCCTGGAACTTGTTCATTACGGCCTGTCGGCGAGGCGAGCTGGAGGTATGCGCCGCGCCATTATTCAAGTCGCCGCGACGCGCACCGGCAGGGGACCCAGTCTCACAACAACCAACCCCCCCCCCCCCCCCCCCCCCCCCGCTACATCGCGAGGGTGACTCGGCGCGGCTCGTATTCGCCACCCTTCAGCCCCACGCACTCGGCCACGTCAGGGGACTGGGGGCCTTGAAATTCCGTTTCCTCTCTCCCCGACCTCCCTCTCGGGCGACAGGTTACCAGTTAAAAAATTAATTAAATTAACGTTTAGGGGAAGGCGTTCGTAACCCGTGTAAGGGAAACCGGAAAATGCCGCCCCTTATTCACTCCTTCCGAGGTCACTCGAAATTTAAAAAAAAAAAAAAAAAGGAGCGGTGTCTGGAGGACATTAAAAGACCCGAGTTTCGAGTTTCCAGCGTAGTGGAGTTAGAAAGCTGGAGAGGGAGTTGCTCTTGAGAAATAAATGACACGTCGTTGCATTTTATTTAAGAGTTGGAAAGGGTGTTAAAAACACTTGCCAACGAGGTAACTCGAGAACGACGTTCCTATTTGGGATCTTGAGTAGCTGGAGGGTAGTTGATTCAATTTCTTTTAATGTCATGTTTTTCTACTTTTAAATTATGTATTTACTTAAGTGCTCTATTAGGACGAATTTCATGTCCCACGAATATTTGTATTTACTTATGTACATGTATTACAAACTTAAAAGTATTTTGGCTCAATGTTTAGAATCCAGCAGTCTAGTTATTTATTAGGTTTCTTTGTTCAAGTGCAGCCCCCAGGCGATATGGGATGTTTCTGTCTCCGAAATTCCAATATGAATAGTATGCTGGTGGATGGGAGCGCTGTGTGAGGATTTTCTGGTGCTACCACTGTTTCCCCACTTTTTTTTTTCACTCATCTTGTTCTCAAGTGCATTTTTATGACACCCGCCGGTGGGATTCGTCACATGTGGGAAATGTGGCGGACGTTGTCGTTAGGTGGATTTTCTCCGGATGCTCCCGTTTCCCTCGCCGTTACATTCCCCGTCTGCTCTCCATCTTAATCTCTCTTGACCTCCATTACTGCTGAAGACTTCCCATGTCGAGCATTTTCCGTATCTCATATATATATATATATATATATATATATATATATATATATATATATATATATATATATATATATATATATATATATCTTACTGCCTTTCTCTCATGACATTCATTTCTGAGGCTGGCCGGGAACATAAGGTCTGCCCCGTGGATACATCAGCCAGAACTGTGCTTGACCTTGACGCAAGTTTATCTTCTTTTATCGATGCTGCCGTTGCCTAGATTACTATCTTACACTGTACCAGATGTTGAAATCCATTCAGATGGTTCCCAATAAGACTTAGTTAAATAATGTACACTATGACAAATTTACCAATTTAAATACGGTTTGAAAGTGTACTCAACACTTAAAACACTGTCCTCATTGCGAAATTCGAGTATAAGCAATACTTTCTACAATCGTTTATTATGCGTATGTAAATCTCTTCGCTTCGAGCTATCGTTTCAGCGAAATAATTTCCAATTTTTTTCCATGAGCGAGTTCTATAATACACCATTTTTTAAACATTTTATGTGGATTAAAATTTAAAATTTAAATAATAACTACAGTGAACGAGCTGTTTCACATTTTCTTTATATATATATATATATATATATATATATATATAAGAAAATACTCTGCTATTTTCATTTCATCATTTTAATTGATTGAAAATGCTTCAGTAGGAATGGAACTGTTCATATTTACAATAATGTTGGATCATTATTAAGATATGTGTACTT
The DNA here is from genome assembly GCA_029891345.1 of Dryococelus australis. NCBI lineage: Eukaryota > Metazoa > Arthropoda > Insecta > Phasmatodea > Phasmatidae > Dryococelus > Dryococelus australis. Next base: position 27,437,825 of record CM056995.1, on the reverse strand, counting down.
TGCGCTAAACTCAAGGAACTAACCATATTTACTGTTTTGAAGCACACTTTTTTTTGGTCTGAAATATTGAGTAGTCAATAGAGAAGTGACATCACTATTCCTGAATGTTAGATATTGTGACGGAGTGGGCTCTGTCACTTATGTGGAGTGTAACATGTTTGTTACAATATGTTGTGCTTTTCAGTCTCTTCCGCCTTTAAGTCCGAAACCTGTTGTCGCGTCTACCTACTATGCAGTTGTGTATTGCTGGTGGTAGCGAGGTTCTGTAAGGGGTTCTGAAGCCCGTATTATTTTAATTGGTGGATTATTTCGTATTTTAATATGCTAGTGTGTATAGAGAGCGCTGGCAGCGTAAAGAGTGCACTGTGTGAGGGTCTCAGGAGTGGGAGCGTGGCGATGAAAGGGATTTTGGCGTGTAAACACACTGGTGCTGGGGCGAGCTTCGAGGAGAAACGGTGTTGGGCGACTCTGGTGTCACATTGCAGAACACCTCAAGACATTGGGATTTTGCCTCAAGCCCTCAAGAGATGCACCGCCTAGGAGATGACGAAGACACTTCAAAGTGAACAAACCACAAGTTCTCGCGCAACACATGGCAGTCGCGTTTTTTTTTGGGGGGGGGGGGGAGGGACACTATGTATGGCCTGATGCAGCACCTTGATGCTGCTGGTGTGCTCTCTGGTGCAACGCTAAGCACCTTCGCCCGAGGCAGGTTGTCCACCTAGGGAGTCTCCAATACCCCCCCCCTTTTTTTTTCTTTTCCCATTTTCTGTTTCACGTGTCGACTGGCGGCATGGGAGGGGAAATGGCTAATTGCTCATTCTCCCTTCCGCCATGGAGAGTTGTACCTCCCACCCCCCTGGTTTCAACCCAAATGTAGCGTGACCAGCAAATAAAAGACAGCCCCTCATATCAATCATTCTCTTTTAGTGTTTCACGCTCCTTTTCAATAGAGATTATCCTTTCCCTTCCTCTGTTCTAGTAGATATCTCTTTACTACTTCATAAATTGCATGCAATTTTGCAATTATTTTCTGTTGAGGGGTTTTAACGGTGCCTATGCCGGTTCCCCCCCTTTTTTTTTCTCTCTCACAGTTCAGATTAAGTTAACATGGGAGGTAAATTTGGCCCCAATCGCGGTCGTTTGCCCAATCCCAGTAAAGCCACGAGCATGTGCCCTTGTAGTTAGAAACTTCCCTGCATGTCTAGGTGTAAGGGGCTAAGCCCTGAGAGGCTCTTAGGTCCTATCCCTACCCTGGATCCCTACCAACTCTCCTCTTAGTTTTAATGTAGGTTAGAAAAAATCGCCTCGAGGAGACTTCGCCGGCTGGGAGCCGGGCTCAAAAGCCAGTGGTTCCGCTTCGAGCAGTGGTCGGTCGGACAAGGAGGCTGGGTGCACAAGGAGGCTGGGTGTACGTCTGCGAAATAGGAGAGAAGAGAATTATTCTACTGCGAGGAGATGGTGTTATTGGGGACTTTGCCATTTTCACGAGGATAGAAATGGACTTAGACTTTTTTTCGCTGTCATGGGACTTATTATTTTTCGTGTTCGATACCGCAAGGGAACTTATAAATTTTCCATCCAGGTGTGTGTGGGACTTTGAAAATAACTTGGCTGAAGATTCGACTTAGAATTTTTGCAAGTGTTGCGTTGTGGGTCTTAGTCGAAATTTGCCCATGGTATCGGGACTTGGAAATTTTTACTGGACGAGGAAAATACACATGTTTGTGCGGTTGGCGCCAGTTGAGGACTTAGTTTTTTTTACTTGCATGAATTATGATAAGTGTACGCCTTTTTGGAGTACTGCCCGGAACTGAAATTATGGATTGTGGATTACGTTTCCATGCATGAGTAGTAGCTGCGTGCGGATCCTGAAGTAACAAGTGTGGCGTGGAACTGTTGACTGGAAGGTGGAGTGCAATCGGGAACCTCGAGAGGGAATGGTAATGTATTCTCCAGTTTCAAACGGGGTTTATGGGAGTCGCAGATATTGAGAGGATCGGGACAAGTGTTTACCGTCAAAGAAAGGAAGATTTGTATTGTGACCGAGTTGCGAGAGTCGGTCGGTTTTGTGGAGTTGCAGTTTAATTGCGTGGTTACTGGATTGAACTGCCCGCAGGATTGGAGAAGTGGATAAAAGACAATATGGCATTGTTTGTGTGATGATGCGTGTATGGGTTTTTGAGCGGATGAACGAGAGCAATACCAGCACTCTGAGTGTTATGGTGGGGACAATATCCCTGGGTTTAAGTTTATCGGTGAATTGTCTGAAAGACCTGTTGTCGAATTAAATTGCCAGTGCACTGCCGGCACTGCCCAGTGTTAAGTTGGGGGCAATATCCCTGGGCACTGTGCAATTGGATGAACTGTGTGATTTCGATTCTGAGCACTACCAGCGCTCTTGGAGGGCTATGGTGGGGACAATATCCCTGGGCTCAGAATCTGCATGAGTAATGTGCTGTTGATGTTGAATTAACGGAATTGTGCTAGGGGTAGTGTGTTTAGCTTGAATTTTAAGATCCATGGGGCAATATTTTGCAATAAAATTGTAAGCACTCCTGAGACCATTTTGTGGTTTCACGTGCTCTGTAAATTAAAGTATAAGGATTATTGTTTGTAAAGGCAAGAGTGTCATAAGTGTAATTATGTCATTTTGTGTCGTGTGTCATTTCGCGTAAAGTCAAGAGTGTCATGAGTATTTAGTTTTGTGAGTATTGCGATAAAGTTTTGATTTTAAATATTAAAAAGTTACTTTAAGTGAGAGTAGATAAAGTCAAAGAGGTTGGCGTGTTTTAAGAGTGTCGTGAGGGATTTGTAAGAAACTTTAAATGGAAATGTAAAATTTGAAAAAGAAGATGTAATCTCGAGATAAAAGAATTTGCATTGGAAAAAAATTGTGTTTAAGTTTTCTCTAGAGAGAGAGAGAGAGAGAGAGAGAGAGAGAAAAGGGGTAGTTGAAGTATCTTGATATTTGCCTATTGTGAAGATATAAGGCTAAAATACTTATTGAGTGTTGTAGAGAGGATGGTTATCAGTATTATTATGTAAATCATTTTAAAGAAATTTTATCATTGTTATAAGGAGTTTTAAGGTGTGCTCATGAATGGAGTCTCTTAGTGTTTTGGTAAAACTGTAAATTGTTCCCAGTTTTATTGTGTGAAATTGTATAATTTTTATAGGAAGTTTTAAAGTACACTCAGGAATGGAGTTTGTTAGTGTCTTGGCAAAACAGTAAATTCATGCAAAAGTACTAAAATTAAAGAGGCATTGAACAGAGTCTGTGCGTGTTTTTGAGTGTAGAGGTTGTGCCACTTCTCCAATTCTGGTCAGAGAAATGCATAGTTTAATCACACATATACTCTGCTGATATTATTGATGTGTTTTGATGATTTGATATTTTGTCTTTCCTTCCTTTCCTGATCCTGAGTGTGATAGGGTTAGAAGGGGGGTTGGGAAGGAGGTTGTGTTCAGTGTTGAGACACCGGCCACAATATATCACATATATTGACAATTATGACGAATTTAAAACAGTCCTAGTATAATTATTCACACTGGACAAAAATTTTGCTGATCCCATATGCACCTTCATTTTTGGCACTTGAACATCCCTTGGTGCACTTTCCTCATCTATCAAATATGCCATTACTATCAAAACTCGATTTGCACGATATGCTTAAGATTGGTAGCCCATATAGTTAAAGAACATCACTGTATATCAGAAAAAAAAAACTTTTCTTTTTAAAATAAAATATTGTTAGTGTAATTTATTTACAGGAATTAATTACATAAATTTTTTCATCACACCCTTTGCCATAATAACATTGTTAAGACACGGAATTCTGGTACCAACTTAATTTGTCCGAGTTTTATTGTATAGGAAAGTAGAGCATGTAAGAAAGTCAGCTGTTGTGTTGCATAGTTACTTGTTCGCCTTAGTCGCGAGGGAGAATAAATATGTCCGGCGTGGTGTTGCCGGTGGAGGGTCAGTGGAAGCCGCCGTAGTGTCCGAAGCCGTGGTGTCCGAAGCCGTGGTGTCCACCGTCGTGCAGGTAGACGGGCTTGTGCACGACGACGGGCTGCGGCACCGGCACCGCCACGGGCTTGTGCACCTCGACCGGGTACGGCTGCGGCACCTCGACCGGATACGGCTGCGGCACCGGCACCTTCACCGGAACCTTTACCGGGTAGGGCACGGGCTTCTCGACCGGGTACGGTACCGGCCGCTCCACCGGGTAGGGCACGGCGTGCGGCACGTGCACCGGGTACGGCCGGTCGACGGGCACGTGCACGGGCACCTTTACCGGGTACGGCACCGGCCTCTCCACCGTGTACGGCACCGGATGCGGCACGGGGACCGGCACGGCCTTGGTCAGCGTGACGGTGTGCACCGGCTCGTGCAGGCCGTAGCCGTGGTAGCCGTGGTCGCCGTAGCCGTAGCCGTAGCCGAACAGGCCGCGCTTCGGCTTGCTGGAGTCAGCCTTAGTCGTCGCCTCCGCCTTCTTACCCTTCTCGGCGAAGACGCAGGCCATCATGGCGGTGACCAGCACCGCTGCCTGCCAACATACAACATCATTACACTCTGAAAATTTGTTTGTACTTCTACAAGCGAAATATTTGGAAATCCATTTGCCAAGAAAATCCTTTGTAAAACTACAAACATTTCTTCTAAAATCTGCAAAGCATATATTTGAAATATTACAAATGATAGCCTTGTACTACAACTTACATTATTCAGAAGTGTATATAATGTTTTCTTCTAGAAAACAAATGTAATGATTTAATAACAGAGAATAACTTCAAAAACGTATTTCGAAATATAATTTGCGAAAAAAACTACTTATTGCCTCCACGGTGGCTGGAACCCACACCCCTTGTATTAATCGCCAGCAACTAATTCAGCTGCAAGTAACTACGAAATATTAAGCAAGTTATTAAGTTAAGAGGTATACAATTATTTCACTGTAAGTGTTCTGTGTAGCTAGGAATATATTAACAGTTAATTAGTAATACGGTCACGCTTTATATAAATTAACTTTTTATTTTGATTATTTGAGTAGTTTTAAGTGTTTTGCGTTACTCGAGCTTGCAATAAATTTATTTTTCCACGCAGTTACAATTTGCATCACCCATAGTGTTTCCACAAACAGCTAAATACGGTTTTACGTTGTTGAGTGTCTGCCATTTTGCTGAAGCTCGTGGATACGGGTCGGTATAGCACAAACTTTTCTTGAAGTCTATTGCAAACACGGCACTGCTTAAGATCTACTTGTGTATTCATTTTTGTCATGTAGAATTATCATTACAACGGGCCTCAACACTTTATTCAGGCGTCGGTCATGTGAAGTTGTGAAATTATTAGGAAAATAATAGTCTGTGAATCTACTGATTTTTTCACTTCCATGCATTAAAAAAAAAAAAAACAGAAAGCGAGAGAAATAAAATATGTAATTTAGGTTATCACAAATGGTAACCTAATACTTTTTATTCTACATTAATATATGGAACTACTTTCCCTCCTTCGTTACCAACGTTACTTGATGCGTGTCACTCAGTGCACCCGTTAAAATACATGCGGGTAGGAGCAATGACTTTATTATAAGGTTGATTTCAACAAAAGAGCTCACTTTATAGCGAACAGCCTTCAACAAAGTGTGCTGGCCGTGTAGTCACATCTTTTCAAGAGAAAGCAGTAATTTGAAAGATCCGCCTACTTAGCGCTTGAACTGCGTTGTAAGAGCGTTTTAAATACGCCTTTCCCCACGAAACTCATACGAGGTGTTTTAAGTGCTTCCAAAACGTCACGCACGTAAGAAACACCATTTCAGATACCTCCAAAATTGCCAGAAACGGAATTTTGTTTTTCAAAGCGCAGTATCTCAAAATATACGCGCCAGGTGCGTACAAAAGTATACTACTTAAGGTCCTTGCATTGAATTTTGCCAAAGATTTTCCTGAAATAAAACTATAATATCACCGCTGAAAGTCGTGCAGGTATACGCAGAACGTGAACACTGCACGCCAGTTCAGAGCCTTGCGTTTAGAGGTGATGACGCGCTTGATGCTTGTGACAATGTCGTCCTCATTGGTCCGCGCTTCTCTGCCGCACAGGCGGAAACATATCTGACGGAGAGTGGGATGGACCTGCGCTTTTGTTTTTATAATTGTTTGCTCGAATAGCTGTATCTCGGTAAGTAAACGTTCTGAAAATACGACTTTTCGTCAGAAAAGATTTTAAAAAAAATCATCTATGGCCCTATTTTTTTACTTTTGTCATATTAAGTGTATTCTTGGAGAAAAAAAAATTGTGAGAATGGTCAAATAACTGCCTATGCAGTTTCCTGTAGCAGTAAGAGAAAGGCACGAACATACGGGCGTAGTTTAATCTGTGGGCTTTCATGGCGTTTAATAAAGTCACACTGTTTCAGATCTAATTTACACAGTGCGAGTGCAGCGTGACGACGGAAACACTGCACGTCTTGCATGTAAGGGCGATGAGGCGCTAGGCGTGCGTGTTAGTGTTGCCCGTATCGATCCGCTGCTTCTTTACCTTGGACGCGGGGTCCATCGCACTCTTAATGGCGACCGAGGTGCGTGCATCGCATGTCTGGTTACCTGCATGCGCGTGGCATTGAACTAAAGTGCATTCTTTCTCTTGCCATGCAGCCTCTACAGGTCCTTGAATGGTGACCCTATGGTGTGAAGTAGCACTGCATGGCATTATGCTATGTTATGTAGTCTATGCTGGAAGTTGCATGTGTAAAAAACGATTGTAAAACACGCTTATTTGCCATTTCTCACTTTAACAAAAAAAAAAATACACATTTGGGACGGAAATAGAAAACAGAAAGTAGTACTCGGACATGAAAAATTTCTTAAGTGCTATTAGCGAGTGGACGCCGCTCAGAAATGTTGCAAAGTTATTAAATTACATCAAGACTAAAGCTGTTTGTTTAGTTTTGGGGCCTGGGCGGGCAAATGCCAACCGCCTATCTATCTCCCACGGCAAACATTCTCAGTAACATCGTTCGGGATCGAACACGCGTGTTTCTGAATTCTGCCCGGGAGTAGAGACACCCCAGGCCATTCGCGTGCAAACACGGATGTCCTGCCTCGTGCGTGATGTCGCATGAAGATACGCTCTGATTATCTTCGTCGCAGTTGTGTAATTGAGAATTGCTCCTCCCTCCCCTTTCCGAACTCGGAGCGCTACAGTTGCTGACTATGCCTGTGTGTGTGTGTGTGATCGAGCGAGGAACCGACATCCATAGCGTAGCTGGCTACTCTCCGGCCTATGATGCGAGGGGTCCTGGGTTCGAGTCCTGGAAAAAGGCATGGGTGTCCATTTGCGTATCTCAAATAACGGACAAAAGAAGGTGACGCAGTGGTAAACCTTTGGACTCGTTTTCGGGAGGATGTGGGTTCGAATCCCAGTCCGGCCATTTCTGGTTTCGTTTTTCCATGGTTTCTCGAAATTACTCCAGTTTGATGCTGCGATAGTTCCTACTACAGTCCATGGCGCGTTCCTGCCTCTGTACATACTATCCTGTGTGGCACATAGGATTTTTGATTTTTAGAATCTGGTTTATGAAGTTTAGTTTTAAAGTGTAATATGCTACTTCCAGTCTAGTTTCTCGTAAACATTGCTCAGTTAGTAGACTTCATCCATATACTTCAAGTGACATTTTCGGACTTAATTAATTTTCATATTAAATTCAAACCACGAATTTATAGTTCCCGATCCTGAGTAAACCGTTTACGTGTGTAACATTTCTAAACATACCTTTAGGGTATCTTAATATGCAATGAATTTTCCTATTAGATACATATCATAAAAGGGGGGGGGGGCATCAATATACTCAGTAAAATAAATTATTTTAATTCCTCCTTAGTTGAAATATTAGAAATTTAAATTAAATACAAAACATAAATATTTACATTTTATTAACACTGAAAATATCATAATTTAACCTTCGCTGTGAATAGACTTAACTTTACTTACATTGAAATTATTGTAGATAGTTTTTTTAGTCATTATTATTTTAGTTTGCTATGTAGTGGTTTATGTTTAATGTTTTTTATCACAAAATAATTAATGTTTTCTGATATTGACATCCACTGCAACACGATATACAAATACTAAACTGTGTTTCGCTTTGCAAATAAAATAAACCAAACCATGTGAAAAAATAATAAAGGAAATTTCATAGGCTATACTTGAGTTCATTTTAAGTTTCGTTTAACATAAGATACTTTGCAGAAATTCAGGAAAAATCCGCAAATCAAAAATATGCAAATATTTTTCTACATTCAACTATTAAAAAATTAATATTCGTAGATAACTTAACAATTTTTAATGGCAAATACTGAATCACTGTAAATTACGTTTTGCTAGTAAGTTATATAATATTATTCGTGTATGCCAAGTGATAGTACAGGGCGTATGCAATTTATTTTTATTTACATGTAGCAAAAAGTTATGTTGTTTTTGCACAGATATGAAGTAATACACTTACTGCTGTACAGTATTATTACGATTATATTTACATGTTTTCCTCCCATTTCTGCAGCGTGGAACACAAAGCAGCTCCGCGGCCTCTGGGAGTAGTGCATAGAGCGGGGTGCAGGCCGCCCTTGTATGCAAATGCGGTAACATGATTCCCACCAGGACCCCCTGCCCCCGTCTGAGTGCCACTAGTGAGCTCCGGATGGGCTGGAGAGAAGTGACTCGCTGCTGAGGTTATTCGAGACCCTCCATGTCCCCGAACACATTATTCTACACTACTTTCGCGAACCCGTCTTCCTCGTCGCGAGTAGAGCACCCGCCGCCCTATTCTATTTCCTCCCTTAACAACCTTAGCCCGTACGAGTTCGTGAAACATTGCACGCTATAGGTACTCTGGTTTGAGCGAATAAATGTAACATTATTTTTAAATTTGCAAGTTTTAATTAGAGATAAGAAAAATGCAGCGCTTGGATTTTGGGCGCTGTGAAAAACTTTGAAAATTAAAATCACACTGAAACGCTACAAGAAATATGGTGTTTAATGCACTAAGAGTGCAGCATATTCAACTGTGAAGAATGTATAATTTATGTTCAAATAAACTTTATTCATTTTGTACACCAGGACTTATCATAATCAACACGTGAGGGATTGTTAGGTTTATAAAAGAAACTGTGCTAGTATTTTCGTGGAATCGGGATGGAAAAGTATGTAGCGAAGCTACCCTCGTAGCAGTCAGTTGGGCTAGAGTCCTCTACCGCGTGAAAAAAAAAAATCACTTAAAAAAAGTGACATAACTATTGACAAGCACGTATAGGGGATGATGAAGATTCCAAAGAAAGTTCTTTCCGTAAAGAAAGACTATACAAACATTAAAGTTCAGTAAAAAGTTGTAATGACGCTGAATGATTGTACAAACCATCGATAGAAGATCAGAAACGTGTAATTCTTTCTAGGAACGTGAATATGTGCTGATATATTTTTTTGTACGAGGTTAAGGTGCCATATATTCTGTTATCCCAAACTACATGTGTGTGAGTTATTGCTATTTTATGCTTACTATATTTTAACGCCGAGAAATGGAAACATATTGATCAAAAGTAAAGTGATATTTTAATTAGCAGCTTATTTAGTCACCGCCTAATGAACCGAAAACTGTATAGGAAGAGAACACAGAGAGAAAAAGACTGTTGAGGGAGGTTATAAAATTTCCCTTCATCGTCGTCTGTATTCAGAGAAATGAAATTGAATTATTTTATAAACAGTAAATTGTAAACGACACTTCGTACAGATATGGTAAAGATAAAACGTCTTCTTTAAAAAGTAATAGCCCTTTCCTACTGCTAAAAACCGCAATGTAAATAATCTGAGCCTGTAATCGACGTTTTTACTGGACAGGATAATGAAACAAAGGCCCTATTACATACGGAAGTATGAGACAGTCCCTACACTCATATTTATACTTCTTTTACAATTGAGCCTCTTGCGGTGTTTTTTGTAGCAACGCAACTTTTCCCCATTATATAATTGATATATGCTACGAAAACATTTTAAATCGAGTATACTCGAACATGTGTTAATTACAGGGTCGTAATTGATATTTGACTACTGGAGTTATCTCAGACTTATGCGACGTTATTAAATATTTGTTAAACACTTTTCTCCTAAGAGCTACTTAGGACGGGGTATTGTGGTGGAATTATTATTAAGCGCTGCCTTTAACCTTCAGACAAGCTTTAAACAAAAATGGCTATCCACGACCACGAGTACTAAACCCGTATAGAGACTACTTATAAAACGTTTTAATATTTCCGCAAATTATGTACCCGGGACTTTTGATTCCAGGCCTGAACATAACTTACGTATAAATGTTTGTAAATTCCACGTTTCTATTAATTCGCGTGCCAGAGGACTATATAAATTTCATTGCACTCCGATGTTGCTTGTATTATGTATGATTTTTTAGGTAAAAATTTCTAAAATCACTTTCTAAGACGCGGGTGTGTAAAAATGAAAAATTTACGTTTTTCGCTCAAAATCATAACATTTCAAATTAATATGCTCCATATTAATAACTGACAATTAAATAATAAGTTACTCAATATTGATATTTACACACTTATAAATCAATGGTAAACACTTTATTTAAGGTAAGTATATGGCGGGAATGCTCTGTGTTAATGGACGCATTCGTAAATTAGTTCTGAGTCATGTTTTGATATAACTTAAGCAAAACAGAAACAGACGCTTAGCGTGTGTATTCTGTAGCTAAGTATCTGCACGGTGCGTTGTTTATGTAGCTTACCTATCCCAAACAGCTCGGCTTACAGTCCAAGTATCGGCGGGACCGTTTCGATGGAAACCGTGCGTAATATAACTTAGCACTCACGAGATGCCTGGAAGCGGCGCGAGGACAGTGGACGCGTAAGCTGACAGAGCCCTGCCAACCACTGTCTGAACCGAACAGAACAAGAAGATTTCACGCCTAGGACTGGATCCAGATGTAAAAACTATGGCACGTCAGATAGACTTCGAATACTGTTTTTTTTTAAATAATTTCCCAACTATCATAACCATCCTTGACGTCACTAACTCATGTTCAAATTCAGCCGATGTCTAGGTTGAAGCGATCGTATCACTCCCTGCGCCGAGCGAAGCTGTCTAAGGGCCGGTCTCATCACGCAAGTTTTACTTACTGAGCCGAGTTTAAGAACGAATTAACTAGGATTACTGATCGAGTGCATTTCACCACCGTCAAAACGCGATTGACTTCAACTTACCAGAGTTTAAGTTTAAACGCCCATTTTCGGCCGTTCAACTTCTTAAACTCCGCTCACGAAAGAAATATGGCTACCGAAACATATTACGATACTTTGAAGGTTACGATAAACAAATTCGGCAGACGCCTTCCTTGCGATCACAATATTAATTGCAGTCCCTGCGATGTAGTTTTGATTGATATTTTGTTATATGAATACATACAATAATGTAAGTTAGATTGGCTATGCAAAATATACACGTCATAAAAAATTTAATATTAAATTAATGACGAATATTATGTAGCATATGTTATGTAAAAGATTAGCCTACGTTAAATTGTTGTTTGTATATTATAGGCTCTTTGAGCCAAGTACAGTGCGTTTGATAGTGAAGTCTAATTCTATTGTTTGTTGCTGTGATTTGCTAGTTTATCTACATGGCAGCAATAACAAACAATTAGATGCACGAGGACAATAGAAAATATGATTCACGAAAAATCTTGTTATATGTTGACTGAATTGAAATCCGCAGCAATTAGTATTCAAATTTGCGTTCTCCCATTCACTGGCATTATTCGTTCTGTTATACTTTTCCAACATAAAAGTGTCCGCACGCTGTTTCCATTACTTTTTAATATTTTATGTAATTTACGTATCCAGGATTCCAAAGAAAACACAACTCAGATTCCATAGATTGGTGAGCAAAATCGTTGCCACCACCTTCTAGATGCGCCATTTTCTTCAAATGTCTGGCTCTAATCTTAGAGTTACCACACGGGTTTAATTATCTGCAGATGTGCGTGGCGAAATGCTCCGACCTTAAACGCTGGTAAATGAAGAGTTAAAATTCCACCTTCGTTTAGTTAAGCCGAGTTTAATGAGTAAGTGGCGAAACTGGCCCTAAAAGTGATACATAACTTATTGACTTTTATGAATGATCCACGCCTGCGAAGTAAGTTACTTCAAGTCAACTTTGAACGAGTTCGAATAATTACAACAAATCAATCTTGAATATGCGTCCACGTTACTGCCCAAATGCCTCATGTTGACTTGTGGAAGCAGTCGATGTCTGCAGGAGTTAGTCGAAAGAGCCCTGCTACTTTCTATCTGCTTATCTGAGTTAGACATGCTCAACTTCGACGCGTATTCTATACCCCGACTGGTTGAAGCTAGTCTTGGAGGTATATCTACGATACTCAGTAACCCTTTCATCTTAATGTGTGAATGCAGACGATGTCTAGTTCGAAAAGACTTATTCTCTGTCAGCACCGAGCAAAACTTTCTAAAGTAATAACTTGCGGGCATCTATGGCAGAACTTATACGTACCTAATTAGTCACAGCAGGTCAGCTTTTACACATCGGAGCAGTTTCTACTGTAGGCTATTCACGGTGAAGTGAGCACTTTTGAAAGCCCTCTCATTTAGAATAATAGTCAATAAATTTATTTTATTTTAGCTTCAGACGTAAACTTCCAAGTGCGGTGGAATATGCACCCTGTGTTTATTACTTACACGACAATCTTTATTTTAAAATGTGGTTAATGGATAAAAAATGGCTGAAAGAAAAAAGTAACTAGGACCTCCCAAGTGCTCACTTTACCGTGAACAACCTATACTCTTTGGTACTCCATGTCCTCACTGCTTACGAATTGTTTCATGTTTCATATGAATGCAGTCCTCGTTCAGGCTCCAAGAATCCTACCACGTCTGTAAACAGAAGTAGACTTGTTGGGTGCTACGAACGTACGATCGCCAACTCAGACACGCCAAATAAACTTTGAGCTCGGATTTGTCGCTGCCAACATTGGGGCAGTACTCTCGAATTGCCTCACGCTACACGTGGACGCATTCGATGTCTTAGGTTTCAACGACCCTACGCGCCGATCAAGACTGTCCAGAATTAGTGTATCTCATCACCTGAATGCGCACCTGCCAACTGAATCACACGAGATCAGCTTCGAACCGTGATTATTTACAACTGTAGGCTTTTCACGGTAAATTGAGCATTTTTGAAAGCCCTGCGTAAGTACTATTTGCATGCACATTGTGCATTTTTACAACGCATGTAAAATTAAAATTGTCATGGACTTGATCGCTTTATTCATGCGGCGGTCAAGTGGAACTGTGAAATTATAAGAAAAGTAAGTGGTTTACGAATTTGTTAATTCTTATAGTTAAATGCTTAAAAAAAACGTAAAAAGCCAAATAAAAATTTTCAATGTTCACAAGTACTCACCTAACACTTTAAATTAAACGTTAATACACAGAACTACTTCCCTTCCGTCATTACCAACTTACTGGGCGCATGGCAGTCATGCATGCACGGGCGGTAACTTTTTTCAAACGCTGAATTCAAAAGTGCTCCGTTAAGGCCAGGCTTCACCATGCATAGGCGTATAGGGAATTAAATGCTAAATTCGTTCAAAGATCTTTTAGTCGTTTTTGTGGTGGTATTTACAACTAAAGATTTTTTGTTAGAGATTGAACGCATCTAGTTTTGTAAACCTTCCAAATTTAAATTTTTTAATTTTAAATGCACGTTCTTATTATTTATAAAACTGTGACATTTTATAAGTAGTTAAAAAGTGCATTTAAAATTGAAAAATTCAAATTTGGAAGGTTGACAATTCTAGATGCATTCAATATCTAACAAAAAAAAATCTTGAGTTGAAAATACCACCACAAAAACGACTGAGAGATGTTTGTCCGAATTTAGCATTTAATTCCCGATACGCCTATGCCTGGTTAAGCCCGGCCTTAACCGTTAACAGCTTACAGCCTTGGAATGGTACTCACGAATTGCCTCATGACGACGTGTTGGATGCAGGCGATGGCTCCCCCTACAGTCGACTGGGCGTACGCCGCCTGCCCCGCCCGGAGTTTATATACCACACCGTCAATGGCAGAGGAAGTGAAACAGGGATGGATCAGTAGCTCGCAGACTTTCCCCTCCACTTCCCCGTTTTCAAGCACGCACACACGAGGCCCGCACGTCCTGTGTGGCTTTACCACTTGAATTGGGGGGGGGGGGGGGGGGGGGTAGCCGCTTGCACAAACAGAGAGCATAACGCACGCACGCACGCGCCGACACAGCAGTTACGCAACGTGGTATCCCACGAGGCGTAAATCTGTTCTTTTCGCGCCGCTGTGGTGCAATACGTTAACGTATTGCACCACATTTGCGAAATGCCGGCATTTCGCAGCTGTGGTGCAATACGTTAACGTATTGCACCACATTTGCGAAATGCCGGCATTTCGCAAATACTCAGAACGCCTGTTGCAGCCTTGACGTAGGACGCCTGCCTTGTCTTAGAGGCAGCGCGCTGTCTTTGTAACAAAGCTATCTCGTGTGGAATTTATTCCCACTCGGGTCCCAGCTCTCCCAGCTTGTATTTTTCAAATCTCGACGTTGAACTCTAAACTTAAAACCCTGATTTTTTATTATACTTCTTTCTGAAATACGTTTTAAAAAAAAAAAAATGTTAACAGGACAGAGTAATCACAGTTAGCTCCGAAACATTTGGGTTCAATTTCGGTGCTCATAAGCGACGTGATCTCTATAATAAACGTCACACTGCCATTTGGTTATTTAATTCACTTGGGAGTGATTTTGGTGGGCTTGTTTCTAACAAGAGATGTCGGCGTGAGTTCAGATTTGTAGCGCACAGGTCTTTGGCGATGACGGTGTGTTTTTCTTAGAGCACTCCCGTTTGCGTCTCAAAATCTCACTTTTTTCACTATGGGCTTTATCTCATTTCAATCCGTCGAGCACTGTCGAGGACTGCCGACCATTCATCTGAATTTTCCAGTACGTGTTCGTGGCACGATGTTTTCGCTAGTTTAAGTCGAAATGTTAGGTAATAAGTGGTTACAGTTTCTCGTCTACTTTAAAATAACATGTTTTGTCTTGTACAATTTTTTAAAATAAGTTTTAAGGATAGAAACATTTTTCTTATCCCCCTGGAATCGCATCCAAGGAGAATTGATGTCTCTTCCATTTTTAACTATGACACACGGAGAAACGTAATTTCGTTCATGCTTCGGAAAACAGTCCAGAAAAAAAAATTCGTGCGCCGAACATTTCTTTATTTCCCACAGTTGTGTTAGATTATTTATATATGCACACTAAATGTAACTTTACCAACAAATTTCTGTGCTAGATAACCACACCCAAAAGTCGAAAATAGCCAAGTGAATTTGTATGTGAGTAAAAAAAAAAAACGCAATGAAATTGATGAAATAAACCTTCCCCGCTCCTTCCCTGTAAAATCTGTCCGAGTCGAATTCACGACCTTCCAAATGTGATTTAAGACCAAGACTTTTTAACTGCCCACGAACGTGACAAGACAAAAGCTTTACTCCCGGAAGGTAATTGTGGGGTGAGAGTATGCTACTTTTGTTGTGACGATAATGATCAGGGGCACAGGAAAAAAAGCCAGCATCTCGCTAACTATGTCCCAGAACTGGACCACACGAGGAATTGCAGGAAAGAGAATTATTGATCTGTGCATGGAGACCATGTAATGAGATTGTCATTCTTCTAACGAAAAAACTCGTAGGCGTTTACAAGGTAATCGAATATTGTGAGTTTTTTTGGTTTCCATAGTCAAGAGTGCGATGAAAGGTACGTTTAGTCTATGAGTTCAGACGTCAGTAATTAACAGTATTTAGAGACTTCACCAAATTGGCCCAATAGTTTTACAGACGTAAATACGTACAATCTCGGCATAAAGTAAGCCAAAATAGTTGGTAGTGAAAGAGGCATTTTGAAATCTTATGTGGTTGAACTTGACATGCACACGCCATAATTTAATTAATTTTAATATTATTTACTATGATCTGCATGTAAATTGTAGTGAAAGGCTTACAAACTTGTATTCAACTGTATTACGTGATGCTGTTCTCGGTTAACTAAGAACTTTTGAAATCGTCGCTAAAAATCTACTTTACAAACATTGCATGGTCTTCCGCCATATGCAACATTAACATTGAAATGATCCTGATCACTTGACTCATATTGGACAACTTTACTGGACGCGTGCCATTCACGGCGTCCGTTAAAACACGTGCAGGCAGGGGCACTCAGTTATCCGTGAACTGCCTTTAGTTGTCGAGCAGCCTTAACAGTCTCATAGTCAATTCACGGTCACTCCCAACTTTCCTGAAGCCCTGCTAGAGTTCAACTTCCATGATATTCCCGCGCCTCACACAAAAAAAAAACCTAGAAAATTGTACCAAAGGAACAATGCACTGCATCATTGCGCCCTCAGTTTAATACTATTTTGAATCAGAGGCATTTATTACTAGCCATTGCCAACACACGTATTTACTCACTGTTTTATTCGTATAAATTATAAATGAAATATTAAAATTTACAAGTAAAATATAAGTGAAATTTCATTATAACCAGAAATAAGATACTTTTATGCCAACAGAAGTATTAAACTATAGTGATATATTAAATATTTAGGAAATAACCAACCAGGTCGTACTTGGTGTGATTTTTCAACGATTTTATTCAAAAGGCAAGAATAAACCGCGAATATACTACTCCAGGCAAGAGTATAATATGTCACTTGTGGTATTTCGTTTATGTAAGTAGAAACGCTACATGGCTCGAAAGCCTTTATGACCTTCGTGTCAATTATAAATTAAAACATAAGAGCGAAGGAGAAGCGAAACTCCGCGGGATTTAATACGGCGGTGCTTTGGAGTATTAAACTAATCTGTTTTGCATTTTGAATAGGCACTCGGTGGTTTCCTTTCGAAGTTGATATTGATCACTAGAAACAAATTGACGCTGAAGACGCCTGGTTATATAGCCAGGCAGGTTTATTGCAAGAACATTGTCACCGAGTTTCGTGCATCCGTAAATTAATTTTTTATAGCTAATAACGAACAAAGTGCACGTCAACGCATTGCGTGAATACTCTAATAAAACTGCTGTAATGTTTAACCGTACAGTTTATGATTATTGTTTAAATTAAGAGCTACATGTTGTAAACAAAAAATAATTTATTTACGGTAACATCTTATTTCATTCGAAAAGTAACTATTCCAGGTTTGACGAGTTCACGATACTTATCATCATCGCATAGAAATTGGCAGTAAAATGTTGAAGTTTTCCAAAACTACTGAACTTAAATTGATGGATCAGGTTATTTAAATGTAAAGTTGGCTGCAACCACGTGCTGAGTTTGGCATGTCTTTTCTTCAGTGCAGTGATTGTTCTTCGTAAATACTTATTTTACTTTAGACCTTCCATGTCACAAATTTTGTGACCAGGGTGTTCTTTACAACCGTGGAAACCACTTCTTCTAAACAATAAATGAATCATTTATTCGCCATAAACAGACGTGTATTTCACCTTTATTAGTTTCTCAAACTTTCCCGACTACCTATAGGTTTTCACTTCAAACTGCCGATGAAAATGCAGCGATTTTCTACAACATGCTAAAGTCACAGAACATTTGGGCCTATGTTTAATACCCGACTATAAGTATGTAATAGTAAATAAATAACAAAAGTACGAAATGTAGGGTTGTTTTTGTAGTCTTTTAAACGTTGTATTTGAAATTCGAGTATTAAACTATTACTTATACATTATACTGATGTTATTCCTGCGAGAATACCATGGAAAATGACTGAAAGAAATTTGAGTAATGAGTTTTTACCAATTTTCCATTGGTCGCTTACCCAAGTAGGAAGGACAGCCTAAGTCGAGGGACAGCGATACTCGAGCTGTAAAGTGGGTGTCTCGTCAGTGTTTAAATCTTTTATTATTAGAGTGCACACTGGACTTTAATTTCTCTTGCCGAGGGATCTTGTCATACTGTGTGTGATACAAGCGTAATTCAAGCCAAACTTCAGATGACTGGCATCTACTTGCTGCTGGCAAACTTTTTCAGGTGACTTGCGAAGGCAAGCTTGTAACAAGTTTCGCGGACCAAGCAAGCTACAAGCTTGGCGCACGGAGACTAATTAGCTTAATTCAAACTCTATTCAAGCTTGCTGACCTGTACAGCAAGCTTGCTGCGAGCTTGTAGTCTCGTCACGGCAAACTCGACTCGAGCTGATTATGCTATCATTGTCGGAAAGCTTGAAGCGTGACTTATTCAGTTAAATGTCACGCATGTTTTTAGGGTTTAGTCAAGCATCCCATCAGACTCACGCTACATTTTAAATAGTTTATATTGCTCCATGTAAAAAAATTTAGCTGCCACCTTAGGTACCCGCCGCCTTTAAGTAAGCGAAAGGGTAAAGATTACTTTGACGTGAATATCAGCGCCTTGTCAGCAGACAGCGCCTTGTCAGTTGGAGCCTGCTGCCGTACACGAGGAACAATCTGCCGTTCCGGCTGCCGGGAGAATGGTATACGAGATGAAAACGGAGATACTTTGGATTGAAGACGAGGGAGGAAATGGGACGACCCCGAGGAAACCTTTCCAGCCCTCCGGATCCGTAAATGTAACCCGGGACCGCAGTGGTTAAAATACTAGTGTTTAACCACTGGGTCAGCCACGTATTATTTCATTCGCTAACATCGCTTATTGAACGATGGTTTCCAACGAATTACAGTGCACTTTGTCGCCCGTTGGCACAAATTCTCAATAATTGCCACAGATCTGTTAGCTGCAAGTAGCTTTCTAGTCGAATTTTTAGTGAGTAACATTATACTGATTGCAAGAACTATGTTTTGTGGTCAGCATGTGCGCCTATAACGAAGCGTATGGGCTATTAACTGTCAATCAAGACTTTTTGAAAGACCCGCTTAGGATCTATTTTTATGCTTATTTTGTATCTTTCCACCACACGTAAATTTAATGTTGCCATTGGCCCTCTCACTTTGTTCTTGCGTTCATCAGTTATCGCTATGAAATGTTTAGGAATGTAGATATGTTAATAGTGTGTCAAACCTTACTCATTTGCGTATAACAGGAATCTAATGAAATAAATCCAACTTACAGAGTTTCAAACACAGTACTTTTAATACGACGTCGAGGCACGGAACTACTTTTACTGGTCCGCCGCCAACTTTATTAGGAGAACGCTAGTTCGTGTTAACGTTCAAATATATCATTCTACTCATTGAATTTAATTTTTTAAAGGCTTATTTCAGTTAACCGGGAACCAGCATTGTAAAGGCTGTTCGGAATAAAGTGAGCACTTTTGAAATCAACCTAAGAAAAAATTCACTGCTCCTGCCAGCAAATATTTTAACGGGCGCAGTGAGTGACATGCCTCCGATAAAGTTGGTACCAATGAAGAGAAAGTAGTTCCATGTCTTTAACTTCGAATAACAGTTGTTAGGTGACCATTTTTGATCATTTAAATTATTTCTTTCGCTTTCTGTTTTTTTTTTAATGCATCGAAGTGTAAAAATGAGCAGATTAGTAAAATATTTACTTCTCTAATTATTTCAGAATTTTACTTGACCGACGTATGCATAAAGTGAGGAAACCCATGCCAACGTTAATTTTACATGAGGCCAAATAATACACAACGTGTATGCAAGTATCTGTTAAGCAAGGCTTTCAAAAGTGCTCAGTTTACCGTGAAGAGCGTATATGTGTCTGGGATCACAGTCAGTGCCACAGACGGAAAATAAGTACAGTGCTCATGCAAGCTGCACTGTATCCTCTCTCCGTGGCCCGCCGTTGGATTACTTTTCTGCCTGTAGCTTTATCAAAAACAACGTGGGTATGGTTTAATGTTAGGATACTATTTTTTCTAAACAATCGCATTGGCTGTTTGCACATATCCTTTAACGTAGTTTAAATGCAACTATAGAAAATAGTAACAAGAGACGCCTTTGCTTTCGTATCCTTCACCTCCCCTCCTCGGGTGCACGCTGATATCAGCGATAATCGGAGAACAGCAAGATATAGTTACAGAAGAGTCGCCGAGGATTACTGACGCAAGCCACTGCTGGACGCGTACCGCCTCCTGTCCTTGAGGAATATCTTATTTAGCCATAATAGAACTTGTATAAAAACTTAAGCGTTTTGGCCCAACATTTAAATAACAAAATCATTATATATATATATATATATATATATAATTAGACAAGCACCCAGGCTAATCGCCGCCTTCCCGGATCCGGGACCCCCCAAATTTCCAAGTCCACCGTAGTAATCCTTCAAAATTGTGAACCTATATATTCCTGTAGTAATGTTCACCTGGCAGTGGTTTCTAGAAATATTTTCCTTATTGAAATGTAATCACTAATCAAAGAAAACCTACCAATCTATACAGTAGATAGAGTATGAATAATTATTACTATTAGAAGGGCCTATAATTTTAGAAACTAAATTACTAAATGTTCCTCTTGAGCCCTCACAAATAATACATCACATATCATTATAAACAATAACATAATCTCGTATATTAATGTTGTCCGCCTCACGAAGACATCAATATTACAGATACACACAAGAACAAATAAACTAAAGGAACAACACCGACACTGTACACTATCCTACAAAAAAAACACTACACTGACACCATCCCAACACAGACACAAACATCAAACACACGACGGACACCTCACGAAAACGACAACTGTCGGCCCCTCTGTCTCCGGAGAGGATGGCGAGGTGAGGATTCAAGGGTGGGGGTAGAGGAATTTTTAACTTTTTACATTTTTTAATCATAATGTAACCTTTTCTTTTAAACTATAACGAAATAAATTTAAGCCTTTGTTTTAAAATTTAACTTGTTTTTATAAATTTATTTTTAATTCATGTAACTGAAAACAGTTATGGCCTTCGGCTGGATACTGATGCTATTTTAATATGTCCTGCTCTGTTCTGTCCTTGATTGAAGGATTGACTTACTGGGGTTATCGTCGCAATAATGTTCTGGTCGTTGCCCCCCGCCTCTTAGCGCGGCTCGGGTTGCGAGGAACATTCTGGATCGGGCCAGCTAGTCTATATAATCCGTGGTGGGCCTCCGAGTCGAGAGTCTGAAACGTTGTACTGCCTTAAGAGCCATGTGTGCGAAGTCTGAGTGAGGCCTAGATGCGTGATTGATTGACATTTTGAGTGATGGCAAAATACAGTTTGATTGCATATGTGTAATTAATAAGTACAGATTAAGTGACTAGCAGGTATAAAGATAGCGGTAAGGACTTTAATTATAATTGAGACTGACATTGAGTGTTGCGATCACTGAAAGTAATAATGAGGGACATGCAAAATTCGCGTTATTATTTGTAACCAGTCTAAACTCCACAGTACTGTATATACTCGAGCCAGCGTCGTTTCTCCGTTGGCTGCTGTATAGCTGTGAAGCCACGCCCTTTCTGACTGAACTGCACGTGATTGGAGCACACAGTTTTGAAGCGTTCATTTATAGGCGCAGAGTTACCCGGTGCTTGTCATGTAAAATATGGTTGTTGCAAAGGTACACTTGTTTGAAGTCTAACTTGTCCTCAAATAACAACGCGAACTTTACAGATCTCTAGTAATAAGTGTTAAAAGTAAAGGTAGGCAGTGTAATGTAAATAATAGCTGTGTGTATTTTTATGGCTTTATAAGCAAATTAAAATATTAAGTTTATTTATTTTATTCTTAGTAAGGTCTGCATTTCTTACGAACTCGAATGCGTCCCTGGACGACTTGCAAAAACATGTTTAAGATAGTCCAGGTATTTTATTAATATAACAGAAAGGTGAGCTGAAAATTCATGTATGGACAAACACGTTCATTATTGTTGACCTTGAGACGTAAACGATTTATTGTTTTTGTGTGAGTCACTGGAGAGAGTGGAGAGATTTGGGCGGCTCTTAGCATCGAGGCAGTGAGAGCCGACGAGGGTGAAGCGAGGTATGGAGCTGCGCCGGATTGCAGGGACGGGTGACAGCGGGGGATCCCCGAGAAAACCCGCCGACCAGTGGCATCGTCCGGCACGATTTCCTCGTGCGAAAATCCGGGTGAGCAACACCGCCGGGATTCGAACCCTGTTCGCCTTGATGAGAGGCGAGTATTGTGACTATTACACCACCGCGGCCCCTTGGGTGATCCAGTGTTACGGAAATACGCATAAGGTGAAAATTGGTGTACTTAATTTTAGTCTATGCTCCGTAGTTTTGGCTGCTGCTGTTCTTGCTAGTCGTTTATCTGAAAGACGACTGAACAAATGGCGAAGTCGTGTCACCGACAAACAAAATTCGGAGCTCGGTTTGCTACCTAATGATGGCGTGGGTTCTGCAAGCCTGACGCAGTTGTATCGTGTCAGTTGTAAGCCAATGAGAGGGTTGAGCTTGTCTTCGCTGATCTTCCGCTCGGCCGAGGCAGCGATATTCTGTCGAGAATTACACCATTGAACGTTTTCATTTTTACAGAAAAACTATCTTCAGTTGCCGAAGCTGACATTTAAAAGATATTAACCGGCTGAGCGTGAAGTAAAATAAGATTTTTAGTTTCTGAGAGAAAACAACCCTTATTTTTTTAAGGCAACCAACGACTATGCGGTATTGCATGCGTAAACAAAAGAGAGCTCAGTCGTCATAGAAACGGTTCGGGGTCCCAGGAGATACCATTTGTCATGACTTGTTGCCGGATGAACCAAAGTATAACGACGCCAGCTACAGCCTGAAAGAGTAAATAAGGGAGAAGTAATTTCCGAGAATAATTGCCCGTAAACAAAAGAGAGCTCAGTCGTCATAGAAACGGTTCGGGGTCCCAGGAGATACCATTTGTCATGACTTGTTGCCGGATGAACCAAAGTATAACGACGCCAGCTACAGCCTGAAAGAGGAAATAAGGGAGAAGTAATTTCCGAGAATAATTGCCCTGAATTATACAGAATTGTATCCCCTCTTTACTCCCGTTTTGGTTTCCCTTGTTATCCATCAACAAAAAAATCTATACAGTGTCAAAAATAGAGTTGAGCAATACTTAGAAAATTCTAAAACGTTCCGCATTTTTACGAATAATTGATTATATTAGTATTAGCGTTCCTAATTACACGTAAATCAGCTATATAATTATCTTACTTTGAAGTTATTCGTGTCGCTGTTATTTTGTATTTTGCAAACCTCTTTTCGGCTCTCAAAACCGTGATGTCAAGAGGTGCCTAAAGCTCTTTCACTCTTTCTCTGTAATAGGATTGCTTTGAAGTCATTCATTCCACTGTTATTTTTGTGTTTGCAAAACTCCTAAGGTATATCCTTTCCTAAATAAACTGCTTCATTAAACGAACTTTTTTTTCCCCCCCGTAAAGTCACTGTAGGGAGAGAACAGAGAAAGGGTGAATACTATTTTCGTATAGCACTGCTTCTTTTTCTGGCGCGAATTAATATTAATCTTTAATATTATGTGTTCGTAAATTTAAAAAATAAGCAATTGTACTTAACAAATACTTGTTCAAAGAAACGATACATACAGTAAGTTAGAGTCCCAGCAAGCCTCACTGCGAAGTTTAGATGGAGCAAAATGGATCTCCAGGTTTTTGTGTGTGTTAAAACAAAGTCTTAATTGGCTTACGTTCCTATTCCATCGTTAATTATATGCTTATCTATGTCGTGCGCTATCAGTGCGCTACCGCAGTTAATGATTTATTACATTTTCAGTGCGCTATCCACGTCGTCTGGTGTTAACTGCCACATAAATTTCAAATGGACGGTATAGAAAATAATACGATCCTAATGAGGAAAGACCAGACAATTAAAAATTAGACACGACAGTAGCAATTATCTTTAGTTGTAGCTCAGCATGGGGAATCTAATTTTCCGTCAGCTTAAGAAAGTTGACAAATAAATCTTTTAAAGTAAATATAATAAAAATATGTAAAAAAGTAATAATATAATAAAAATGAAGTTGGTGTTTAGTTGTAGTTTTTCAGGTAATCGGAGGTATCTTGCTGCATGAGCCGTTTATGCCAATTTGTCTTATGTCGTATTGTATCGCGTTGCTTTCTGCCGACGCGACGTTGTCACAACGAGAATTCATGTTTGATTGGGGTCGGCTGCTGTCATGACAACCAATCAGAACTTATATCGCCATTCGTGCTCTGGGATAAAATAACTGTACAGAGCTAAATATTTAAAAAAATTGGATTGTAATTTAATAGTATTATATTTAAAATTTATTTCATGTATAATTTTAGAGTTTCAGAGTTTTGACAAACGACTTTATAACATGTTTTTTTTATACTAGAAAATCGGAAGCTGCTGATGCCAGATTAAAATTTGATAGTCATTATTTAATTATTTTTATTGTGTGTTTATTTTAATTCATCACATATTTAAGCATTTCAGGAGCCAAATCTGATTCATGTTTTTTATAGCAGAAGTATAGGTGTTTTCACTTAAAGTCTTGATTCGTACAAATTTCAAAAATTATTTTTACGTAAAGTCTGGTTTCTGTAGAAGTCTGCTGTGACGTGACAGGAAATGGATGTTGCAATTTTATTTCAGATCTTACTCCCGGTTAGACTTCGGTAAAGTTTTAACTTCTGGCTATTTTTGACTTTAAATTCTATCTTCTTAGTTAGAACTGAAACACGGGTGAACTGCATAACAGGTTTCCTATAATTAATATTCTTAACGTTCTAATAACATAAACAATTATTTTTTAGCGCTGTAGAGTAGCGTTTTAATGTTGTTCCATTTTGAAACTTTTACGAAAAAGTATGCGAAGTTGAAAATCGTATAACTCGTTTCATTCTTGTTTGAAAAGTCATTTTCCTCCATGGTGATTCATTTTTGGAACATCATTTCAAATCACAACGAAAAAGGATGTAATATGCTAAACATGTAGAAAATAATTTTAGCCTCTATAACAGGGGTTCTCAAACTTTTAGGGCATGTCCCCCCCCCCCCCCTTATCAAGAATCTTGTTTGAAGTTACGCCTTCCCATCCCATTATATTATATTTAAATACAAAAAAAAAAACTTTGTCGTTTTGGTTAAAAATATGAACTTGAAATGTGTTTTATAAAGTTTTATTAAACATATCAGGGAACGAACACAACAATTTTTTGTTGGAGCATAACATCAATGAGAGGGCGCGAACTACCGTGCATGTGGTGCAGCTAAGCGTGGCTGAAGGCGTTCATTATTTGTTCTTTTTCTCAAACATTTATATGTTTGCTAAGTTGAGGTATGTTTCACTCCTTAGCCCGCGACGCCTCCACTAAAATTCTCCATTGCTTTCCCAGGGTTGCGGAGGGGGGGGGGGGCAGATTGAGAACCACTGCTCTAGAACGTCCTAAGAACCTTCATATTACTCTGATCGATTACCGTAACAGAATTATAACCAAGTCACGATTAATTGAGCAAGTCTGAAAACGACCTTTCGAAAATGTCACTGCTGCTACCGGCGTATATTTTATACCCGGTACACTGACTGGCATGCTCCCAGTACAATTGGTAACCACGGGAGGAAAGTAGTTCAATATCTTGACGCTGAATTTAAAATGGTTGTCAAACATTTGTGAATATTTGAATATTTATTTTGCTTTTCTATGCACACATATGTCTGAGTTGACTTTTTTTTTTCCCCTCCAAATATTTACTTTTCTAATAATTTTGCATTTTCGTTTGGCCGACGCACGAATTAAGTGATCCGTTCCATTGCAATTATATGTTTACATATGGCGGAAGAATACATAGTGGCCATGTAAATAGATCTTAAGCAGGGCTTTCGAGAGCGGTTAGTTTACCGTGAACAGCCTGTAGGTAGAGCTAGTGATTTTTCGCGAAAAAATATCAGTAGATGATAGACTTCAATGCCATAAGCACCCAACAGCAGTTTGTCTGTTGCCATTGGTCGATTGCTGTCTGCTTGAGAAGGCGTTTTCATATTTGACCGGGCCACTCAGAATTCGGCAACACACAGCTCCTACGCGATTCCTGTGCAGACAGTTAACACGTTCCAAAAAGGTATTCAGCCAATCGAGATAGGTAAATGACTCCACAGTGTCTTGAAGTATAACTTTTCTTCAAATATTTTCGCGAAATTTCACTACCCCTATCTGTAACACGTAATGGACATTTTATTCGTTACGCAGTTACGTGCTAGGGATAGATTTACCCGCGTCCTTATTTTGCCATCGACATATTTATTTACGTGCGAATAAGGACGTGGAAACTAATTTTGCCTGCTCCCCGGTCTTGCCTCCCTGAAGTTCGTCCTTACTGAGTGTCGCCTAAAGACCATCACCGTCCTCCTAAATCTCCTCCGCCATGAATATGGAACAGCAATTACACCTTAGAAACTTCGTCGGCGTAATTCACACCCCAAGTCCCCTCCGTGCCCTTATTTTCCTCTAGATGACTTTTTTTTTTTTTTTCGCAACTTGAAAATAATTGTCATCATTTTGTCCTTTCTTTCTCCTTGATTATTTTTTTTTTGCCCCCTCGTCTCATTCAATTTTCTCATTTCTTTTTTTCATCTTTTCACTTATTTCCTAATAAGAAATTTCAGTTGACAACTTTTTGACAGCCTATCGCGTAATAAGGGGAGTTGGGGGTTGACTCGTATTTTTTAGTATAACCGAAGCCTTACTCTCTTGACTCATTCTAACTTCGGATGAAAAATTGCTCACGGGAAAGTCTTGGGGATTTCTCTCTCGGCACCCTTATTTTGGCTTCCTTTATAAGCGGTTTACCTATGTCTTGAAAGAACGTACCCTATGTGGCAATACTGCACTATACTATACTGGCTGTCTTTATACAAGTTTCTATAAATTCTGGTGTACGAGCCCGTTTACCATTTGGTTATGCGAGCTGGCATGGGAGATTCTTATTCGCACGATAGTGGCTGGTGTTAAGTGGAGCAGTTTAATTCGTACTGATCAATTTTCAACGTATCTAAATGATAATGTGAACGAACCGAAGTATTTTTCTAGTCCTCGTTATGTCTATACGATGTAGTTTTTTTTTTTTTTTTTTTTTTTTTTTTTGTAATGAGCATTCAGTAGGACGGTTGGTGAAGTTTCTGAACTTGCGTCCTCATAATGCCACGTTGGCAATGTACCAAAATATTACTGTTGTGCTGCCACAGGATAACGGAAGCAGACCTTGTATTAAATGTTTCGCCATGCGGATAGTCTTGCAAGTTTCGAGGGTACCTTCGAACAGTACTAGAAAACCTGCCATCAAAATTACTCGACTCATCAATAATTTAAACTCATTTGAATACATTCCAACCTCATGGACGATGATCAAGATAAAGACGTGCTTTTTTGCTTCATCACCGGTTAGTTTCTAGAAGTTGCTCTGAAATTGCAACATAGCAGTTTTGCAGGCCAAATACGGAAGCTGTAATCTGCGACAGAATATTGAAACAGGTAATATTACAAATCCTGGTGTGAAACCCAACCACAACCAACGATACATGCCGATGGTTACCCTGTTAACTGTTATAATAGCTACTATGTCAGTACTTCCACAAGCTATTATGGTATCTAGTATCTTGTTATACAGCTATAAGTAATGAACTGCGAGAACTTGCTTTTTTTTTTTTAGTAGACATCATGCTAAATTCACAGTCCGCAATGCAATCGATTCGGTGTCAATTGTTTATTGAATTCTCCCTCCTGCAGGGTCCATTTTCCGGTAGTTATACGGGATTCGGCCATTGCTTTACCATAGGCTGTTCACGGTAAAATGAACGCTTTGTGTATTCCTCCGCCTTATTTAAAATTAACTTTGCTATGGGCCTCATCACTTTATTCATGCGTCGGTCAAATGAAATAGTTTTATTACTAAGAAAGTATGTACTTCACAAATCTGCTCATTTTTACACCTCGATGAATTAAAAGAAAGAAAAAAAACGGTAAGTGGAAGAATTAATTTTAAGTTATCACAAATGGTTACCTAACACTTTTTATTCGACGTTAAGATATGGAACTACTTTCCATCCGTCGTTACCAACTTTATTGGGCGAATGTCACTCAGTGCACCCATTAAAATATATGCATGCAGGGGCAGTGACTTTTTTCTAGGGTTCATTTTTAAAGTGATCACTTTATCGTGAACAGCCTATAGTTGTTAGCAACCATGACATTTCACTCAAGTAGAAACATCACTGTTCTCTACGTACATGCTGTTTACGGTAAAGTAAGCGCTTTTGAAGCCAACCTTTGAAAATAAAAATTACCCTTTAACTGCTACCGTACACACTGTAACGCAAGCTCCCAGTTAATTTGGCAGAGAATCTGGTAAAATGGTCAAACCGTGATAATAGTAAAATTGTAAAAAGTCTTAACATGCATTACGAGTGTAATTTCTAAGCTTTTGGCATATAGAGTTGGTGTTTTTTTTTATACTCATTAATAGTATGAATCGGCATATTTAAACTCATTTATGTTGCTAACAATTTCACGTTTTCAAGTGACTGGCGCATGAATCACGGCGTGTATATTTTTCATAGGATGTGAGTAAATATTTAGCAGGGTTTCAAATGTTCTCCATTAACCGCGGACAGCCTATAAAGGCTGTAAGCGGTAATGTGAACACTTTTGAAATCTACCTTTGAAAAATGTCATTGCCCCTACCTGCATATATTTTAACGGGCACATTGACTGCCACTCGCCCAGTAAAGTTGCCAATGAAGGAGAGAATTAGTTCCACGTGTTAACGTTAAGTTACCGGTATTAAGTCAACATTTGTGAATACTAAAGAATTTTATTTTTATTTTTCTCTATGCATATAAATGTAACAATAGAAATATTGGTAAAATGTGTACGTTTCTAATAATTTGTCTTTTTCTCTTGACCGGCGCACGAACAAAGCGACCAGGCCCATGGTAACGGTAATTGTGCGTATGATGGAAGAGTACGTAACGTTCATACAAGTAGATCTTTAGGTTTAAATGTGAATAACTCATAAGAAAAAGTAGTACATACACAATAAAAATGGTCAGAAAAGTGGGATTTATTCTGTATATGAAAAAAGAATGTACCTTTATATTTTACAACATTATCAGATATATTCCTAAAATATACTTTTAAATGTAAAAAAGTAATAGATTAAAATATTCTGTTTTTTTACCCTAATTTAAGCGCATGTCCATTTTGGACGCTTCAGAAGGCAGAATTTGCAAGAAAATCTTCATCATGGAATTTCGTCATAATGTTTACTATGATTGTGTGTAAGAAATTTGTAATAATAATGTGGGAAATGATTTTACAGTTATTGTTATGTGCGTCTATTTGTCACAAACATTTATGGCTGAAACAGTCATAAATAAAGTTAATTATAAGATTGATATGATGCATTATTATTATTATTTATTACACACGATCACAGTAAATATCACGACGATCTTTCTTGAAGTAGTTCACGATTTTATTAGCAGCTACACTGTAAAAAAAAAATCCTGGTAAACTTCCCAAACTGTAATGGGAGTTGTTAACCTATAAACTGTAATGGAAGTTGTTAAGCTATAAAGTGTATGGAAGTTGTTAACCTATAAAGTGTATGGAAGTTGTTAAACTATAAAGTGTATGGAAATTCTACTACGTATCAGGCGGAAAATATGAGAATGTTTAGCATCGCTACTATTATAAAAGTTGGGAACTTTCCTACGCATTTGACTCTTTCCTCAGCCACTGTAGGAACGTTACCATGGATGTATAGGAGAATGTTTTACTATTCGCGCTTTGTCACTGTACGACCACACTTATATGGTAAATTTACAAATAATTTCTTAGAGTGTGCCCTTTATATGTTGCCACTTAGTATGCGACTACGTGACAGAAGATTGCCCACTACAAAAACTAATAAATATTAAATATAAAAAAAACGAAAATGTCTACTGATTCTAAAACAGCAATGTGTGAAAATTATGGCGAACATGCGTGATTATTTAACACACAAGTTCCAGTTATAACAACAAAACGATTATTCCCTGTGCTTAAAACCGCAAGATGCTGAAGTCGTGAGATAGAATTGTTTCTGGACCACAGCTGCGTACGCAGAACCATAAAAAAAAAAAAAAATTGCATTCGTCGTTACTTGTCTGGCAGCAAGTATCGATGGATGAGTTATTCCAAAGAACCCTCCATACCTGCTAGCATGCAGGCTCAGATAGCAGGCCTCGTGGAAGCTTGCGCCCGAGATCGTACGGAACATTTTATTTCGCACCTCTACTCACCCAGTCCCACAGGACCAGAAGCCACGGGGATTTCACCGATGCATCTCAGTGCAGGAGTATTCCTCCAATTGCTTATTTTAAATGTAACTGTGTTATAGTTTAATATAAATATGCTCTTTCTACCAAATACATAACATTTTAATTTTTACTGTTAAGAGTTAGCGAATTTTATTATATTAGATTTGTAGTTCTCCGCTTGTAAGTTTGATTTTTAGATTTTGAAGGGACGCTATTTTAAAATTATGTGTATGAAAACAACATTATACTCTGTGCCTGCAGGCCAAGACGGGTAGGAGATGATGAATTGGGCGAGTCCTTGGTGGTAATGACGCGCAGGGGTTGAAGTAAACCGAAATAACGAGAAACGTAGTACAATAAAATGACCGCGAAGTAAGTTATTAAAAACATATATTTTATGTTATCCAACCGTGCTCTTTATACACCTAACATTAGCGGGGGAAAAATAATAAAATCTTAAATTTTCAATGAGTACTTTTGAAACCACTTGGAAATTTTTTTGCCTCGGTTTGGCGCCCCCTAACGAGCCGCGGTTAGTAAGGCTGCTCTGGCTCTGATGACCAAGCTAGACGCTGTCTACACCGCGGGTTTATTAATTAAAGTCGTTTGTGTACTTTACACCATCTGCCGCCCGTAGGAGCGGAGTGTTATCCCCGCTCGCAAATGAACGAGCCTAAAGGACAACCCACCAGCGGAACCAGGAAATTGTTTTCGAAATTTTAGGAAAGCTGTTTATTTATTTATTTATTTCATTTGTTTCCGAGTCCGAGGGGCGGGTAGTTTTTCGGAAGCCATAGGAGGGGGCGGCGAAACGTTCTCGTCGCCGTGGGGGACCGAAAAGACGGCAGTCATTATTCGTTCATTAACGACGGGCGGCGGGATGTCGTTGTTAATAAATTAGAGACGAGTAGGACTTGGCGTGCAGGGTGGAGGGGGTGGAGGGGCGGGTGTAGATACAAGGGTAGTGCTGGCCCCCTTCCTGGCGTCATCATAAAACAATTACGACGCCGGCCACAACCACAAGGAACAGATAGAACAGGGGGAGGGTGAAATTGTGTAGAATTCGTTCATTATCTGCGCTACCCACCTGTGCCGAGGAACGGGTCCGAAAACTCCAATAAATCAGGGGTGGATAAACTGTTGCGTTGTGAGCGAAGGAAGCAAGTGAAATGACCCGTGGAGTGAGGTGACGAGGCCTGGACCGTCGAAAGTGAAGCGAGGTGAGTGTGGAGCAGCGCTGGAATGCAAGGGGAGGGGAAACGGGAGATACCCGAGAAAACCCGCCGACCAGCGGCACCCACGTGAGAAATTCTGACGGGAATCATTTTCGTCGCACCTTGGTGGTAGGCGAGGGCTCTAGCCACTACGCCACTGCGGCTCCCAAATGACCTTTGTGTTGTTTATGTACGTAATTCACGAGAATAAATTACGAATAAAGATATTCATTTACAGTGTAAAATTTTGTGAAACTTGATTACGAAATGGGTTTAATCCCTATGTTGAAGCACGTGGTCCGATATAAATAAGAGAAAATTGGTGGACTGTTTCTAATTTAGTTGTGTCTCCTGTTTTCACAGCAGATTGTCTGTATTTTAACTATATATCCTTTTCTTTGATTTTATTAGACCGACAAATCCGCTACACGAATTTAGTAATTCGGTTAAAAATAATAATTAAGTTAATCTCCTAACCTTAAGAACTGGCGAACTACTACGTAATCATTATACAATTATATTTTTTATTATTAATGTAGCTTAATATTGCCGTTTGAAATTTCGCAATCTAGAAAACTGCTAACCGGAAAGCGTATAAACCACATACATTCTCACAGTCAGAGATAGGTGCTTGCACGGATGAACTGAAGAACGCCTGAAGGAAACAGTGGCAACAGTGACCGCCAGTGACAGATTAGACTATTTGTGAAGATGGCCGTAAGGCTGGGCCTGATCTAGTTTGTCGCATCCGCCAGTCGCTGTGTTCGTCGGCCACGCAATTATTTGGCCAATGGCTGTGCCACTTTTATTTTATATCCGTCCGTCAAATATTGACTAAACTTTTAACTTTTGACGGACGCATGAGTCTCGTCGCTTTCTGACGATATTCCCTGAACGTGAATATGGACTTTGGACAAGGTGGTGGGTAGGTGTTTATTCATCTTAGTTTGTAAAGTTAGGAATTAAAAATTACTAGAACATTTTCAAAAGAGATGTCTTGTTACGTGAAATAAAGTGTATGAATATATGTATGAATTTTCATTACCGTAGTCGACCTCCCGTAGCGCAGTCGGTTGGCGCGCCTCCGATCTGGGGTGCGAGAGGCCTTGGGTTCGAGTCACGGGCAAGGCATGGGCGTTAATTTAAGTTAGGTTATAAGTTAGTCTGTAAATCGTCCCCTGCTGAGCCTTCAAGCTTAAAATCGGGGGACGTTAAAAAGCCCTTTACATTACAAATTACCTAACACGCTTAATAGCTGTCTTATTAACCGATAATGAAAAAAAAATTACCTCTTCAAACTGATAATTGATTTGTCGTTTTGTAGTGCCGGTTGTGCAATATTTTTTAAATAAAATATTAGTTTAGCTGTATTTTTATTTCATAACAGATCAACCACTTTGGAAGTTTTCATAATATTTGCCGAAGTTTCCGACGTTTATTTATACTGCTCTTCGGGAGAAAATAATTTACCCAAGACATTTCTTCCTTAAAAATGTATTTACAGCTAATAAAGGTGTTGATGTTAAGTTGTCACTCTGAAAATCTGAAGTACAGAAAGGTCGAAAGACGACTGACTGTTTTGAATCGCTCTCATGTGCCGGACGATAACGACAGACGGATGACTACCGGACGGACGGATGACTGACAGACTATTATGAGTCAACCAAGACTCTATTCACAATGAAAGGCCTATAGGATACGTAATAAACGTGTACGCATCAGAATGAAAGAAGGTACTTTCACGAAACCGAATGGTGATATTTTACTTTCATGTCGTGTACTTAAGGCTTCAAGTAATACAATTTCAGTAGAAAAGAAGAACAAGTACTATATATGTAGGCCTATTTATCCCAGTCAGTAAAGGCCAAAAAACATTGAATGTCGGGAATAGTTAGGGTAAAGGTGATTTTTTACCAGGTGAGACTAATACTAGAGGAGCATTTCCCCAAAAGTCCTCTCTTCTCCCCATTGAGCATGGTGCTTCCCCTCAAACCCCTCCTACCCTACCTCAAAAAATGGAAAATGCAGACCTTTACATAATCGCTTATATCTCAGCAACCTATTGTCATATTAAACAGTTATTTTTTTTCTGTTCGAACCCTCAACTCATGGTGTATAATAATAGTCCTTTACTCTTTTGCGATAAATTTACTACGTTTGCTGTAATTTTAAGAAATTTACAAAAGTATATTTTTTTGTTATTAATATGTTTTGTTTTAGCTGTAGATATTTTTTATAAGTGAATTAATGGTAAAGTCCTTTTTTTAGAAGTTGTAGTGTGCATTTTCATAAATTTATATATATATATATGGACATATTTGATTAGATTTTAATATTTACGGACTAAAACTGTTTCAACAAGCGTGAAGATCTTGTGCTTTGAGGCACGCAGCTCACTGCGGTACGTGTGTTCTTTCTGAAGACATTGTTTCGCATGTAGCCGCCAAACTGGTGCAGTAGCGCTGTGCAACAGTCGATACATTCATTCAGACACGCCACGAAACACAGCACACACTATTTACATTGTATTCTATGAACTAAAAGGCAACTGTTGCGATCTATATACTCCGACTGGAGCTAAAAGTTTCAGAGAACACTTCACAATGGAATAAACTGTGGGTGGATAAGCTGACATGATGCAATTCATCATAGCAGAGAGGTATGGATATTGGGACTTGCATTTAAATATAAGTATTGGAATGCTCCCATATTTCCGCGCTGCAGGACATCTTTCCTATGCTATGTCCGCCCATCTTTACATTCTGGCACCCATGTCCTGGTGGCTAAGTCAGCTAGGTTGTCTGTCTACCAATCCAAGGTCTTTCAGTTCGCCGCTCCTCGCCTCCACAGTTTCTTTTTATACTGTATTAAACCATACCACGCCGATAGAGACGAGTATCTGCACACAGCACATGGAACACCGCCCTTACTTAGCCTTCAGCCGACACCAGTTCTCCTAGAAGCCGATGAGATCAAGTGACACTAGCACTGCCTAACAGACAGTGGGTGCCCCTTGTGGGCAATAAAAGAAACTTCGAAGGTGGCGGCTGATACTAG
Source organism: Dryococelus australis (assembly GCA_029891345.1). Lineage (NCBI taxonomy): Eukaryota > Metazoa > Arthropoda > Insecta > Phasmatodea > Phasmatidae > Dryococelus > Dryococelus australis. The sequence goes on along the minus strand of CM056995.1, from coordinate 27,403,171 downwards.
CACCACCTGTCATACGATATGAGAACCAAGATGGCAGCAGACGAAACAAAATAGCGGCCTACAGACATCTAAGATGGCAGCCAACAGCAGACTATATCCAGTTGAAGTGAGAGGGAGCAGGCGGGAAGGAATGACAGAGCAGGAAAATGGAAAATGAGGTGACATCTAAGATGGCGGTGTACTGGCTCACAAGGTGGCGGCCATGATATAATCCAAGATGGCGGATGGAGGTTAATGCCATCCAATATGGCGGATGGAGGTTAATGTCATCCAAGATGGTGGGTCCCAGATGGCAGAGATAGGTCAAGGTCAAAGGTCAAGGCCATCAAATATGGGGGTAAAATTCAAGGTCATCCAAGATGGCGGATTCAAGACGGCGGCCGACCCAGATATCCACTGCCAAGTGTCACTGTCCCAGAAGCCCCATCATCTATCTACTATTACAATAATTTAAAAAGTATAAGAAACAAAGCAGAATATTCTCTATTCACAAATGTTTATCAAGCAATTTAAATAAACGTTAAGACAAGAAACATTTTTCTCTCCATCGTTACCAGCTTTACTGGCCGCATACCAGTCAATGTTTCCTTAAAATTATAAGCAGATAGGGGCAGTGACATTTTTGAAAGGTTGATCTCAAAAATGCTCAAATATCCGTTAACAACCTATCTCGATCGAGTCGTAAATCATTAGAATGAGCTCTATGAAAATTTCCAGTTTTCGAGAACGTGGATTTGGATTTTATATATATATATATATAATATCTATTAATTTATTTACCCATTTGCGAATTTGCCAGTGTTGTCAACTAATAAATACTACATTCAAATAATATCACCCCAATTTAATTCTCAAATCAATATTTTGATAACGAAGCAATGTGTCGCAAATCGTGACAACACAACTGTAAAAAATGGACCTGCGAAATTTGTATCGCAGATAGGTATAATCGCAATATACATATAGTAAAGTTATGTGTAAAATAACCAACTGGTCGAAGGTCACAGAGGTCAAGAGTTCCCAGCCTCCACTTTAGTTATCCCTGCTCTCCTGCCCCCGCCCCCAGACAGGGCACAACTCACCGCCCGCTCTGCCATTTTCCACTTGCACGCACGTACGCAAATTTTAAATTGCGCTAAATCTTCGGCGGCCGCTTTTTGGGCGCTTTCTCCTCGCTTTTCCCCTCGTGCGAAAGCACGTATTTTCCTTTTGCCGGGACAGCTACTCTACCTTAGTGGAATTTTCGCTGATGTTGCCACAGACAAGACACAGTGTGTCTTGGTGACAAGAAATGCATTTCACGTCGCCGAGTTCTGCCTGCTCGCTCCCTTCAGAAGAAGCGAGTTGCGGGCCTGGGGCGACCGCCGCCCATGGAGGCAATAGATGATGGAGTGGCAACAGCCCATCTTCTCCACGTTTGTCAAGTGAAGCCGATGCCTTGTCCGACTTATTTCAACTGCGCACGCGCGGACCGATTGTTTACGTCAGCCGCCATATTATGAGTGGCAAAAGTTACATAGTAAGCAATGTAAAACATGCACCTTTTTGCCACTGCTAGCCCTGTCCTTGTCTTTCATTTTCGGCTTCACTTTCCTGTCTCGGCTTCCACTCCATACGATAACACCTCCATGCCTACCACGACCGCAGGCGGAACTCGTCTTTCTCCGTGTTTGTCATCGAGTTTGTCGAAACTCGGTTGGTGTTGGCAGGTGGGTTGGTGGGGGGGTGGGGGTTAGGTCCCCCTTAACCTGATTACCCGTACCCCTGCAAGATAAACTTGTCACCGCGCTGTTTTCAAACATGTTTTATTAACGGCGCCAAGTGGAGCGAGAATAAAAGCAATTAATGTGTGCAAATTGCGTTGCGAAAAGTCTGGAGGGGCTTGGGGGGGGGGTGGCGTCCGCGCCATGCCGCCTCGCGCCTGCAATTATCGGCTGTCGTTGGCGCCACAGGGGGGTTGTGGGGGGATTGCTGCCCCATCCCTACGTCATCTACCTCTCATCTCCGCGAAATTCGCCCCCCCCCCCCCCCCCCCCAATTTTTCCCAGGGAAGAGTTTCTGTTTTAATTCTTCAGTTTCGTCTGGCGCTGCTTCCGTTCTCTCGAGTAATGAACAGCGACGACGAAGGACGACAGATTGTAGCGTATCCCTCCGCGCCCGTCTTCTTCTTCTTCTTCCTTCGCCGACGTCGTCGTGCCGAATGGAACGTTTCAATTATGCCTTCGTTATTCCGCGGCGAGTGAGGTTTCCGCTGGAGTTTTAGAACACTCGCCGTAATTTGGTCAATTCTGTCGAGGTAATGCCGTTAAGTAAATCTGCCGCTCTACTGTAGTATACTCGGTGTTTTGACATTCCACCTTCCATATAAAGGGCCTTGGGTAAAATATAATCAATTTTTTTTTTTGTTCTCTCGCTTTTTTATGTTTTGAGCTTAAAAAGCATGAAAATGAAAAACCTCTCTACGTTCTTCTGAGTGTGTATCGTGAATCGGGGTAAATGGAAGTAAACTTTGATTTTTTTTTTAAATTATATTGCTGGCAATAACTCTGTTAATGTTAACTTTTAAAAGCCTTACGTCTGAAAATCTAACACTGTGCAGGGTAGGAGGTATCTTGTCGTTCTCAACTTGTGACACTAATGAGGTCTGCTCGTAGTTACATTTGGCTCCAAGGCAAGATAATGGAGCAAAGGCTACAAAGTTGAAACCTGTCATATCACATATAGATATTTTTTAACAACTTACACTAATAACATATTTCTACATAGGCCGCCATGTCATTTGTGGCACCTTAAGTGTTTTTGTATGATTATAGTTAAGGGAACGAATTAGAAACCTAAGAAACTCTTTGCATATTTTTGTAAATAGAGGTACATTCTTAAGTGAAGTATTTTATCAGATCTTTAAGCCGCCAAATGTCGTAGTAAATACGTCACTTAATTCTGAAAGATACGAGAAAAATATGATTATGGGGACTTGGTGGCAGGGGAATGGGGGATAGGAGCAGGAGCCGGAGAGCCACCATCTTGTTATGTCCCCCGACCGCCATCTTGGATTTAATTGACCTTTAACCCCTGACCCGTGTGACATTTGACCTTGACCCCGCGGACCTTTGACCTCAAAAACCATTTTAAAAACCTTTAAAAAAATTTTAAAAAATCTTAAAAAATACAGAAAATATTTATTATAAAATAACTATTTTCAAAATTATTAAAAGGATACTCACAACTTACCCATTTTTTTTTCATAAATGCTGACAGGGATCAGCGACTCGGGTGACAAGGATCAGTGACTCCGAGCCAGGTGACTGAGATCAGTATATATGACCTTTGACCTCGACCTTTAACGTTGAAAATGCAAAACTCTAAAAAGAAATTGAATTAAAAAATAATTTATAAAATTAAAAATCGTTTTAAAAATTTAAAAATCGTTAAAGAATTTATTTTTATGAACTTTTATTTTAAAAAATTCTTATTCAAAACGTTTTAACCCCTGGCCATTTTCCCCTTTTTTCTCTTGAAATTTCCTTTTTTTTTTTTTTCCTAAAAAAATTTCCCTTAAAATTTTATAATAAATTTAATTTAAAAAGTTATATTTCCCAGCACAGCCATTCGTCACATTTGTTCCATTTCCAGCAGACGACTGACTCCCTCGCCTCCACTCCCCTCACATATACTCATTCCGCCATCTTGATTTTTTATTGGTCATTTGTTTACATGCTACTGGAGGCAGCCATCTTTATACGTTACTGAAAACCGCCATCTTTGTTTATATGTTACTGGAGGACGCTGTCTTTGTTTATATGTTACTGGAGGCCGCCATATTTGTGTATAATATACTGGAGGCGGCCATATTTGTTTTTTCGTACATCATTTTTTATATGTTACTGGAGGCGACCATATTTGATTTTTCGTACATAATTTGTTTGTATATGTTACCGGACGCTGCCATGTTGGGAGGCAGCCATCTTGCTAGCTGCAGTCCTGCATGTTTTTATTGTCATTTGTTTTATAGTTTGTGTCTCACCTTTGTGCGACAACCCGATTATGCCACCTGATATAGGCCTGTATCGAATGGTGACATTGACCTCCCTGCAAAGTACTTAGAATTATTAATTTTGTTATTCTTATATACAAAGCGGGAAAGGTTTTTGTTTGAAATAAATCACAGCCTATATTTTTTACATAATATTTATTGTACACATAATAAAATATACAGGTTTATTAATCTTCTTCGACGTTCACCTCTCGATGTCGGCCTCGGCGACCCAGGAATTGTAGCGGGCAGGGAAACCCCACCACATGAAGCTGGTGATGATCAGTCGACTCATCGTATGTAGCCCGCTTCCTTAAGTTCTTCGATGGTTGAAACTATCTCGTTTGTGTGGCAGTAATTTCCAACACTTTGCGAAACAAGCAGTAGCTGCAGACTATCCACCAGCTCGTTCGGGTCGTCTCAGACTATGTAAACAATGTTCTTACTGTCTATCTTCTTAGTACCTTCGCCGCTTTTCAGTGCTAGGCCGCTGAAGAGGTCTGCGGAATGTCGATTTTTTTCGTGATCTTCATCCTTATATACACCGGTCTCGGGATCGTTTGTCTTGGTAAAGTGCGCTCGTGAGTTCGAGCAAAGTCTTGTATTCCAGCAGGTCGGATTCTGTAAAGTCCCTGGTCTCCTTGCGAAATAAAAGTTCTTATAGTCCGGGGCTTCCACATACCATGTAATTGCCAACTCGGATGCTCCCACCTGGTAGAAACTCTATTTCATTAGCACCGAAGAACCATTTATCATTATGCCTATATACGCCGTACGTCGTAATATTATTATAAGATGTGTACGATCGTAGGTACCTTCGAGTCAAATCATTAGATTTCAGGGCTCTCTTCCGTACTTTTTTCTTCTGTGGGAAATCCGCATCCATCCATCGTCCTGATCTGACTGTACTTCATCATGCTTTCGCTTCTGCGGTATTGTCGCTTTCGGACTTTACAGCTACGGGTGCTCCATAGCTCCCCCTGAGTACATCTAGGCGATGAGTAATGAGCTTAAAAATGTATTCATTTATATGGTCGCGTGAAATTTCGACTCTCTTGGCGAGCAAATACGCTGAGCGGACAGACTGAAACACTCGATGTAGTTCGCTGGCAATGTCCGCCATCATACTGAATACAAATTCTCACTGTCACTCTCTTTTATAGGTTTAGTCGTGAGTCTCCTCCAATATACGTTCGATCTTGCTCAGATGTTCGCTGTAATATTGAATATCTGTTTTCGTGGCGAGGTGGGAAATCGAGGAATCGAATGTATGTGTCATATATCCTTCCAGGTTTTTCAGATTCTCGACATTTTGTGCAGATGCTACATTCAATCTGTCGATAATTTCCCGTTGAACGCTCGTCACGTGCTCGTCTATGGACACCATATCGCGGACGATCTCAGTCTTCACATGCTCCATCTTCGCTCCGAGCTCGGGCAGGTAGTTTCGAAAGAATGCGTTTTGTTCGACCAACATTCTGCGCAGTTCCGAGATGATGTCACTACCAGTTTCGAGGACGAAATGTTTAGTAGCAGCTTCCCCAGATCGTTTGGGCTCACCAACGTTTCGAATTATTCTTCTACCAGCATCACAAGTTCCATCATCCCCTGGTAACGAGACAACCACCATCGTTGTCTTTATGATGGCGTGTCTTGAGGCTACTCTGCCCGAATTTCGATATGCTGTAACTCATTATCGACGGCTGGCGATGAACTGATCGAACCCTCGCCTGCACCTCGTCGTAAACGTGTCGCAAATTCGTGTCGTCCATGCGAAACAACACCAATATATTAGCATTATCGCGAAGCATCTGTATGGGTATGCGCGAATAATTCTGGCCGAGGTACACGCAATCCACACATGCTTGACGTCCCATGCTAAAGTACTCTTGAATACAAGTTTGTTTCTCGCAGGCAATGTCATCTAAGACAAATATCGAGTGTCGTAGTTCTTCGTTCGGAGGTACGACAGCTTCATTATCGCTGCACGGGAAATCGTCCATGCCTTCCACGGCCTGCAGTACATGGGCCAATCGCCGGTATTTCGATTGCTGGAGCGATTTTGAGTAAAAGTATACGTTCTCGAACCGGAGACCGTTCTCTTCTTCCAACAGGCTCAGTAGGACGCATGTTTTCCTGCAATTTGATGGTCCCGCGATGATGCACCTCACTGTATTCGGAAATAGGCTTCCATGCCACGATTCGTGGGAGATATCATCATGTTCGGTGTGAATGCGTATGGGTAGAGTAACATTTTGCTTGATGATGCGTATATTACCACTGCAATATTCTGGTGACGGTGGAGGCGGCGGCGGCGCAGGTGGGGGTGGAGAACCAATGCTGCAAATTTTAGAACGTTTCTTTAAAGTATCACGTCGAGAAAACAGCTTCTGACAGAATTCGCACCCGAAATGTCATATTGGACTACATGATACGTCCGTAGCCTACTGTTCCAAGTCTAGACTGATACTGAAATGAAAATGTACAAAAGGAGTGTATTTATACTTTTCTCGCTCAGTTCGCCACGATATCTCGAAGAGGTAAGACTGTAGCTGGAAGCGGGGTCGTCGATACGCTGGTCGATAATCTAACGTTCGAGCTGCACATTCCCGGGATACGGGTTCTGCGGGCCAGGAACCAAGCTAGCTGAGACGCTGTCACGCAACGAGACAGGCATAAACGCCCTGGACGAGGCGTGCAAGCAGCACGACATCACCTATCCCCGGCACGAGGATCTGCAAGCCAGACACCGGGCAGACAAGATACTTGCACAGAAGGCGGGCGAAATACGAAAATCATCAGATGCTGGGCTCGGCGAAAAAAATAGCAGCGTGGGGTGTTTCCAACTTGATAGATGCCAACGTGAAGATGGGCATGGGTGACAAGAGCAAGAGAAAGGCACAAGTGAAAAGAAAAGCAGTTACAAAAAGATGAAAAGCTGCCAAGTCCAAGAAAATATCTACCGGTGGATTTTTTTCCATTGCTTTTGCCCGCACTCGCAGCCCTTGGAAGCCTAATCGGAGCCACGAGTGGTATCGCCCGAGCCGTCAACACAGCATCGAGCGAACATAAGCAGTTGACCGATGCACAAAGACACAATGCAAGCACGGATGTTATCGCCATGGGGGAAAAAAAAAAAAAAAAAAAAAACCGTGCGAAGCCTCTATCTAAGACCATACATACCCAGTAGGAGGTGGAACTGTTCAAAAGCGATGCAGCAAAAAGAGGCAAAATGAAATCTCTACCGAAACGAGCACTCACGAATGTGGATTTGGAACTGTTTGCACGCAAATTGAAAATACCTCATTTTCGCCGAGTGTTTATGAGATATGGTTTGTCCGCTAAACCCAAGTGAGAAGAATTCGCCGTAATGAATCTGGACACGACAGCAGGGCCCGGCACGCACTGGTAAACCTACGTAAAAAAAAAAAAGGGCAAACACGCAGACTATTATGATAGTTTTGGGAATTTGCGTCCTTCGCCCGAACTGCGCAAGTACCTGGAAAATTGTAATCTAACTTACATTTACGAAACAAAGCAGCTGCCTAACACGTGGAACTGCGGACATTTGTGCTTTCACTTCCTGGTTCGCTCGTATAGGTACTTGTATAAAAAGGCTACACACCGCGAGGAAACCATCAGTCATGTCTATAACGCTTACCTTGACGGGTCGTAGCTCCGTGCTCCAGTACATTTTCCGCCTCTCGACCTGGAGGGAGACTGGAGCATAGGCCTTGTCGAATTTAAAACGTACAATGCGATACCGAACAGTGATGACAAAAAAAACTGCAAGGTGTACCTCGTAGAGAGTGGTAATGTTTCCCATGAATTTTCGCTGCCGTTGGCTCTTATGAAATAGACGACGTTGCAAGGTACATTGAAGATGCACTGTCCCCCCGACACTGAATTCGAACTACGTGGGAATCCCAATGCTCTGAAGAGTGTCATCAGATGCAACGAAGATATCGACTTTACGAAACCGGGTACCATCGTACCGATGCTGGGGTTTGAGCCGCGCACCTACGAAGCTGGTAAAACACACGTGTCGTCGCAGCCTGTAAATATTTTGCCAGTCAATGTGATACGAATAATCTGCAATTTGGCGAGGGGAAAAATCCGTGGGATAGTCACTTGAGTGGCCAGCCGTAACTTTCCAAAACAACTTTGGAAATGGCTCGCGAAATGTTTTATAAATAATAGTTAGACTGCGATGTTTCCCTTTTAAAAATGTTTCACACTAAATATATTTATTTTAAAGAAAAATGCAAGGGATGGCAACGCATGTCTAATAGCATATTTTTGAAAATTGATAGTAAACATTTTTTTTCCATGCCACTTAACATTATAAATTACTCTGTTCGGTGTAGAAGAGGACTGATAAAGTTGTAAGACGCAAATGCGTGCTGTAAATGATCGACCCTACTCACGCAACAATAAAAATAACAGTGTGGCTCGCAGCACGAACGTGACATCTGGACTTGGTCCCTACGCGATAAATTTGGGCAATCATTAAATTATGACGTAGCCCGGGATGGGCGTGGGAGGGAGGGGGATTATGGCGAATAAAGCATGCGCACATCACACACAGCCACCGGTGATGATTTAAAATCATATATCCTCCAAAAAAGAAGTTCGATCTTGAAAGTGTATTTTTCGCATAACACATGAAGCCACGTTCCAGACAGTGAATTCTGCAGGCTTGGGTTCATTTCAGACTGTTCAAGCGACATCCCTGGTAAACAATACAAAGCGCATCGAAGTCACATCCGACCGTAAGGTAAAGCCTGTTCACGACAAAGTGAGCACTTTTGAAATCGTCAGAAAAATGTAACTGCCCCAACTTGCGTATATTTTAACGGGCGCAATGAGTGACATGTGTCCAATAAAATTGGTATCGATGGATGGGAATGTAGTTCCATAACTTAATGTCGAATAAAAAGTGTTTGGTGATCATTTGTGATAACTTGAATTATTTATTTGGCTTTCTGTTTTTTTAATGCATCGACGTGTAAAAATGAACAGATTTATAAAATATTTACTTTTCTAATAATTTCTCAGTTTTGCTTGACCTGCGCATGAATAAGGCGATGAGGCCCATGGCAATGTAAATTTTACATAAGTCGGAACAATACACAACGCGCATACAAGTAGATCTTAAGCAGGGCTTTCAAAAGTGTTCATTTTACCGTGAACAGTCTATAGCATTACGACAGCGTAAAATATTCCTTTTTTTTTAAATTATTATTAGAATAGATTCAGCTGCTTGCAAGAAACCCATATGACAACAGTAGTCCATCCTCGAATACTTCCAATTTTTCTGAAGCCCTGCTGAAGTTCTTCTTCCATGATATTCCTCCGCCTCATGCGAACAAATTTTAAAAAATTACAAATTACACCAGAAGGAGAGTGCACCGCTTGCCTGCGTACCCAGTGTAATAATTTTTTGCATTAGAACTATTTCTTACTAGCCATTACGAACACACGTATTTTATCCCAGTTTTTATTGTTAATATTTATAAATTAAATATTATAATTAATGGATAAAATATACGGTGTTCAATTTGACCAAAAGTAGAGTACTTTTATGTTAGTACAAGTATTATGACGAAATTCGATACATGACGTATTTCGGAAACAACTCAACATTTTATACAGGAGGTGTTGTTCCAAAGGTTTGATTCAAAAAGTGTGCAGAAACCGTGAAATGGACTATAGGAGGCCGCTTAAATAGATTACTTCGCCCGTAGACGTTCTGAGATCGCCGAGCAATAGGAGGGAAGGCGCTAGCGACGTGATCTCGCGCCGCAGTTTTTCCATTCGCCGGCGAAACTGGAGGGCGAACCCGCTCGAGGGGTTTAGACAGTGGAATTAAATTAAACTCACCTCGGCTCCGCCTTGCCTCGACTAATTGCGCGCTGGCTGCAGGTTCGAGAGCTTCTTTTGTCGGACGGAAGGTTTTTTTCTTTTTTTTTTTTTTTTTTTTCAACTCCGCGTGGAAAGGGTCTGTGTAACTGTACTCCCGCCACCCCCTTGCGGGCACGCGCGGCTTTGGGCGGGAAAGAACGCCGGCTTGGTGGCCTCTGACGCTCTCGTATAGCCAAGAGCCCGTCTGCTGGTCTAACTTCACACAAGAGTTCTGGGAGCTGATTACGAGGGAGCCGCGTGCAGGGTTTTCGCCAGCGTCTAGTTCGTAATCAAAAATCACGCCCCACTGTTCACGTAGTCTGCGGACGAAAAGACGCTAGCCTACCCCTTGTGATACACTAGTCTTTTTCAGAGCATATTTATATTTCGTTTTCACTCAACATGAATAAAGATACTAAATGAACCCAAATTATAATATCAGCAAGGCTGAAATTCAAACAACTCCCTGTTGTGTTTGTACCTTAGTCAATTTGAGGCCCGGGGAATACCCAAGACAACTCAAATATACAACTACAAATACTTAAAAAAAAGAAATTATCTTTCAAAAGCAAGGGTAGATAAGGAAAGAGATATAGAGTATTCATGAAACGTAGTCATGAAGCAGAAAAATAAATATACAACCAGAAAAAAAAAAGCCTGTTTCAAGTTGCACACGGTCAATCTACACTACCAATGAGATACATGAGTAAATTTCATGTTTATTTTTAATATAGCAATAATCTTTCTTTTGGAAAAACATTACAAAGACCCAAATAATTTCAACAAAATATTAGTTTACAAATTTTTAGAAAGCTGATAATCCTTACAAAATATTTTTAGGTAATATTTCATACACACATATATATATATATATATATATATATATATATATATATATATATATATATATATAGAGTCCAGCAAGGACACTTTCAGTCAAGTATTTTCTTTGGTTATCTCACAAGAATGATTAAAACATTCACCATATTACCACTTGAATAAAACCTAGGTGTTGAGCCAAAAAGTGCTCAAAACTAGAATAACATAAGCACGCACCTGTGTATTCCATTAATTATTCCAAGATTCTGGTAAAAACTTTCACAAAATCCTTAAAATATATAACTTGTGACTTACCCTGTGTTTTCGTCTTTAAAAATTTCACCTGGCCATAACTTTGAAAAGCCACTTAAATTTTCAGCTCTTACTTCTTTTACAAGAAATACAAAAAGTTTATGCCTCCCAACATGACCATTTAAGACTTTCATGGCCACTGAAAGGTATTTTAAGGTAATTATTTCTTACTTCAGTTGTGACATCAACTATTAAAAATTGTAAATCCCAACCATTGCAAAACTAAAGTGGGAAAAATCTCTGGCTTCTAAGTCCTTGCAGAGGCCAATATAATCTTCCCAAACAGGTCGTTTCCCAAACGGTGGGCAAAACGAAACAATGAATGAAGTTATTCCATCAGCCCAAAAACGGCGGAGAACTGACAACATACAAAGTATCATCTTCAGGAAGATTTTAAGTATTTTTAATAAGAAAAGTTAAGGTCCCACCTCTAACATTTACTAATAAATGTCTCATTATAAATTAAGAAAGTATTCCTTATCAAGTTGTGCAGAAATACTTGAACTGCTTATTTTATCAATCACAGAAATATTCTGACTGTAACTGAACAATTAGAGCGTCAAAATGACGTCCCTGCATTTCCTGAAGGGTTTTACATTTTTAATAACCAGTGCTCAAACTGAATACCTGACCTGTCATATATGGAGGACTTCTCTCGCAGCCAAGCGTCTGACCCCAGTGCCAGGTTTTACCAGCGTTTAATTACAAAATACGAGCATTGCCTCGGTATGGGGGTAGCTACAATCATCCACCAATAGCGAGCCAATGTCGCAAATTAATTCACCCAATTGAGCCCTATAGGGGCTACCAGAAATCACAAACGTTTAAGAACAATCCAGTGAATATTCTCTGTGATGTCACCTCCTTTACATTCGAACTAGCCATTCATACGTGTGCGCGCTATGCACGTCTTTCCGCCGAACTTCCGGGAAGGAACACTGCTGAACTCTGGCGGCGGCGGCTTCAACTCCAGCCAGCTGAGCTGGGCCCGGCAGTATGTTAGCTGACTCCCGCGGACTGTGACGCGCCACAGTGCCAGTCAACCATGACAACATAAATTTGTGCGGTAATTACGCTACTACGAGCCATAATTCCACAAACGTGGGCTTCCATCATATACACGTGTTTATTTGTATTAAATTAAGTTTTTAGCATTATTTGTCCACATTATTTGTTCCACCACACGTCTTCCGATCAATACTTTTCGCGAGGCAGACAGGTGAAAACGGTGTTGCGTAGGAAATGGGCCGGGGCGGAGAGACAACAGTACGCGAATTTATCAGCGTACTTGCCTCAAATTGTTTCTATTCATTGAGACACGAACACTGTAGAAAATAGGCCTACTCCTATTTTGAAAATTAAATTTTATAATAACTTTTCAAGCCATCCAAATATCAAATTAATATTTTGGAATATTGTAGTCGATTATTTCATGTATGTGCTTGAGATTTCTCCGGAGATAATACAAATTCATGTAGGGTAAACCAGTTTTGTGCAGATAGTTGGTATTTGACCCAATACTTACTTAATTTGAATTATGCTAACGAATTGGCTAAATTTGCTAGGTGACGTCATAAACTGTTATAAAGTTTCCCTTTAAAAAAATTAATGTAGAAGTGGTTGCACGCAAATACTGAAATGTATTTCAACTCTGATTTTTAAATAAGTAGTAGAAAACAACTAAATATATTATAACTAAATGACTTATAGTTATTAAATCTCCACAAGAAGGTGCGTTATTACGTCCTGGTAATAACTAAATACATGTTTCCAAGTTAGAATTCAATGTAAGAAGATGTATTTTCACAGCTTATAGTTGTAGATATATACGTAGTTCATTATTCAGCCGTCTCCTGGTTATAACCGAGAAAAAAAAAATGCAAGGTTGCTGATAAGTACAAGTGTAATTTTAAGGACCAGTCAGTAAGAACAAAGTTGTGTTGAATAGATCTGTGAGAATTTCCATAGTCTTATTCAAATCTCGTGGGCTTACGCTCACAATATTTGGGTGCAGGTCGAAAATACTTTTCTGCAGTGAACTCAGAAATTGCCCTTTATTTCATGGTTGTATTTTTGCAGAGATCCGCGTAAATTTACCGCGTTGAGTTTGTATTGTTTAGCCTTGATTTTGAGGCGAAACCAGTTTAAATCGCAATATTAGTCTATACTAACTCGGGGTTACAGCCCGAACAGAAATATAGCGCGGAACTGCTTGGTTACATATGAAGTGGTTAGACTACTCGCATCTTACTTGGGCGAACCGGGTGGGATTCCCGGCGGGGCTGCTCCCGGATTTCCGCAAGTGGGGAATCGTGTCGGACGATGCCGCTGGTCGGCGGGTTTTCTCGGGTAGCTCCCGTTTCCCCCGTCCGTGCATTTCGGCGCCGCTCCATATTCGCGTCGCTTCACCCTCCGTCGGCTCTCAAGACCTCGGTGTTAACGAGCCACCCGAATCTCTTCACTCGCACGCACTCACTCGCAGCTTGGTTGTAGGTCTTCCGTAAATATGCATTTAGAGCCATTCGTGGGAAAGTTTGCGCGAAATTTTTAGGGATTAGGACCATGTGATTAGGATCGAATGAACGTTGTTTTTAGGGATTAGGACCATGAGATTAGGATCGAATGAACGTTGTTTTTAGGGATTAGGACCATGAGATTAGGATCGAATGAACGTTGTTTTTAGGGATTAGGACCATGAGATTAGGATCGAATGAACGTTGTTTTTAGGGATTAGGACCATGAGATTAGGATCGAATGAACGTTGTTTTTAGGGATTAGGACCATGAGATTAGGATCGAATGAACGTTGTTTTTAGTCGAGCATTTCGTTTGGTCAGAGTAGCCAAGATACTTGTTGTCCGTAATGCGCTTTCTCTGGAACGAAAAGGAAGAGAATTTCCGGTTTAATTTACTGATGAAGCGCAGAGGTCAAAGCGCCACTTTTTTATTGGTCACGTTAACTTACTCGATATATCAGTCGAGTATGTGAGCCATCCTCTTGTTATTTTAGGTGTTGATGACACTTTCTTTGGAAAATAATAGCTTTTCAGTGGACTCTGAAGCAACGCTGTAATGTCGCCTCGGCACTGCCAAATTAGTGAAGCTTGTCTGCCGCATTCAAAAATAGTTTTTTTTATTTTTTTCAACGTGGGGTAGATGAAGACACACTAAAGATACGCAAAACTTAATATAAGCACCTGCGCTAACCGGCAGTTAAGATAGTTTCCATTCAGGAAAGAACTTCTCAGGTTAACCTTCAAAAAATAATTTACGTCGCATAGCTTCACGTGTTAATGTGTAAATACTGGCGGGAATAGTTTCAGTAAAAGTAGCTGATAATAATGAAAGTAGTTTCTGTGTACTAGTGTCTCCTTTTATAATACGAGCAGTGTCTAAATCCACTGTGACAGGAGCTGAACTACTTTTTATCTAGAAACAATGCAAAACAACCGGCAGAACTGTAAATTATTTTTCTAGCAATATCACAAGTTTCACATGACTTACGTGTAGATAATACCGATTAACGCTGTTGAAGTGATAATGTTTGCATTTGACGGATGTTTGTGTTATGGCCAACTGTATTTATTAGTTGACAGCAAAGTGACAGACACCGCTTTAAATTACATACGTAGAAGATATGTGGCGTAGAGTGTGCATGCTGTCTGCGGAGTAACTATCCATGCGCCCCGATATCGAACGACTTTTTTTAAATTACAACTGTCAAAATCACGTGGTTTCAACTAAGCTTATCTAATGAGTGGTTTGATGTGCTAGTACACTGCTTTTGAATTGAATAAGTTATAACTAGAGATAGGAACATTTCGCTAATTCACTTCAGGAAAAGATATACGTCAAACACGTGAACACTGAAGTTGACTTTCCAATTGGATCACAGTTCAATAGACACGCCCTGGAACACTCGGAGCCAATAGCACACTTGCAAGGAAACAAGTAGTGAATCCCGCACTGCCAGGTGTGACGTAACACTGACCACTCTCTGGGGCAACAACCAATGACAAAACATCTCAGGCTGGAGTATACACAGGACTGTGGATTCAACCCTACGGGTCGTTGAACTCGCGAAATTTTTCCATCCCTAGTTGTAACGCAAACAGGCCTACGATATAATCAAATAAAGTCTTCTTTTTTTTCTCTCTCTCGTAAATGTGCGGTTTTGTTGTAAGCCCAATTGCAAACAAACGGCACGCCATTGTTTGAACACGTGATGTGGGCATTTGTGGCAGCAATGAACAGTCTCGTGTTCAGGACGTGCGCAGAGGAAAATCAGTGTAACTCATCTTTTCAGTCTGTGGTTCCATAGTGTCGCTCAGCTTGATGGAAATACTAGGCGTCATTTCACACACGCTAGCGCGTACAGGAGGCGAGGCATTGTGTGCCTGTAACAGCGTTGATATTGGATCATTGGCACTAACATTGCTCGTAGCCTTAAGAATACAGCCCCCCCCCCCCCTTTTTTTTCACGGGCGAGATTTTTTTTTTCTCGCTTTCGAGACACAGCGATACGGGCGACAATAACACGCGCGACCAGCGCCCCGTCGCCCCTACGCGCAAGGCGCTGTGCCTGCGTGCAGTTCTTCCGCTGTTGCGCTTTCCTGTGCAAACGAGATGTGTAACAGTGGGATTTTACTACACATGATGAAAACCCATACATTAAACGACGTATGTACAGTTGTATTTTTCCCCTATGGCTAGCTGTTACGGAAACTGCGCTGGATAGCTCTCAAAATGCTATTTTTATCCATTCCCACTTTTTTTTCGTAAAATAAACTTAATATTATAAAAACAAAACTGCACGGGCTTAGATAATCGGCTTTTACCTTTTCTGGGGAAAAAAGTAGCATTCCCGGGTAATTTATTTGCTGAGATACTTAGATCTTTGGTTTTCTGCTGTAGCAAGAGATTAATGTTGATTGAGTTGTTCATAATGAGTGGAAGATGTCTAGTCATTGTAATGACTTCAACACTAAGTTGTGCCTCCCTTTCTAGTTTCCTTTCTCAGTATAGGCCATTAAAAGTAAAGTGAGCACTTTTGAAACCCCTCTCATTTGGTATAACAGTCTAGAAATATATTAAATTTCACTCTTAGGCGTTAACTTTCGAGTGATGTATAATGTACACATTTCGTTTATTATTTACATAGCAATGTTTGTTTAAAAAGGTGGTTAAATTATTTTTAAAAATGGCTGAAAGTAAAAAGTAACTAGTGATTCTAAAGTGCTCACTTTACCGTGAACAGTATATAGACATGGGTAATACTGGCACCAAAGTCAACACGGCGCCTACGAACTTGGAGCGGAGAGGCTTTGGCAGGCAGCCGTTAAGGAAGGCTTCTTGAGAGCGGGTGAGGATGAAGCGAGGTCAGTGCAGAGTGGCTCCGGAATCCAAAGGCGGGAGGAAACGGGATATCCCCGAGAAAACCCACCTACCAGCGGCATTGCCCAGCACGAACTTTTGCATTTCCGAGTAAGCCATGCTTTCGCATTTCATGTTTATATGCCTGGCTGTAGTTAATCCTTACTACTATATAAATGCGAAAGTGTGTTTGTTTTTTCTTCTATCACGTCAAAACGGAGCAAGGGATCGGCGCGATTTTTTTGCACAGATATAGTTGGAGAGTCGGAGAGTGCTACAGGCTATTTTTTACTCCAGGAAAATAGCTCATTCCTTCAGGAAAATTCTTATTGTAAATAGGTACTGGATTAAGCTTTTCTTAGGATTGATTACTGCGTAAAAAACATTGTTTAAAAAAATCGTCATTTTTCCTTTCTTTTTGTGTATGGGCTATACATTTCCTTCCAAAAATCCGTAGTGGTCCAGTGGACAGATATATATCAAGTGGTGCCTCAGAAACTCAGTGAGTAGAGAACCCAATAGTGGGGCCGCAGTAGCCCAGTGGCTAGAGCAACCAATAATGGTGCCGCAGTAGCTCAGTTGGTAGAGAACCTAATAGTGAGCTTTACAAAAATATCATACGAACGAAGTCGCACGGATCAGCTAGTTATTTTATAAATCAACCTCTGAAGAAAAAAAAATTAATCGCTGACCCTTGCTACATATTTCAACGGACACTCTGAGTAACTGAGTTACAGATTTTCGTCCATAATTTTTCAACTTAGTATTCCAACCTACAACGTAACAGTAATCCCTGAACAAATCATGGACAGTGGATTAATACGTGTTTTTTTTACAGTTTAACCTACCGTAAACTCACCTATAATACTAGTTGAATGTTATCGCATTTTAAACTAACCTAGTCTATTCGTCGTTTCTTCGCACTTTTTGATACAAATATTTGAAAAATCAAACCGTGTATGATGTGTTTGGTTGTTTCCTAAATATGTGACGTATCGCAAACGTTTTATACTTCTGTCAACATAAGAGTACCTTATTTTTGATTAAATGTAACTTTTTCTTTTATTCTCTATATATATTATAATATTTCATTTATAACTAAAGTGAATAAAGACAGGGAGCAAACAGGCCTGTTGGCAACGCCTAGTAATAAATAGTTCTTATGCCAAAATATCATTACACTGAGTGCCCACGAATGTGGTGAGCTGTCCCTTTGGTGTAATTTTCTAGACTTAGTTCAGCTTCGTTTGTATGAGGCGGAGGAATATCCTGGAAGTAGAACTTCAGCAGGGCCTCATCAAAGTTGGAAGTATTCATGAATGGACCGTAGTTAAGAAGCGGCTCGTTTATAAGCCCGAATGCACCGTAGCCACGCCCATCACTGTCCACAGATGCTTATGGCGCACTGGCTTGTGTGGTCCCACCTGAGTTGGCAGCGATGTAGGAACATCAGTTCCACATCTTGTAGTCGTATTAAAATATCACCGTTTAATTTCGTGGACGCTGCATTTATTTAATTCGGTCCTCGTTTGTTTTGTGCGCTTACGAGTAAGAATTATCACATTATCAAGGGATTTGCGTTCTCGACAATTACACAATTAGAATAAATCATCGAATGAATAAAGATCGGATTCGCGGTAACACTAATTTTACATGTGGGCGAAAGACTACAATATAGGCAGCGAATTAGATCCTACGCAATGCTTAAAAAAAAAAAAAAAAAAATTATTCGTTTAGCTGCAAAAAAGTTTAAATGACTGTATGTATTTTAGCCATTTATAGGCTGTTCACGCTAAAGTGAGCACTTTTTAAGGCCCTTCCAGCAGGCATTAACCTCTAATAAATATAGCTTATTGCAGCCTCCGGCTTCGATTTTCGAGTGCGGTGGAATGTATTCACTGTGTTTATTGGTCACATTGCAATGTTTGTATTGAAAAGAAGCGGTAGGAATATGGAAATCGGATGAAAGAAAAAATTTAGAAGAGCCTTAAAAAGCGCTCACTTTACCGTGAACAGCCTATACTAACTTCCCGGGAATGTCAAGAGAAAAAAAGATGCTGTTCCGGGGAATTCGAATACCACTTGCTATCTGCGAAGCACACGAGAAGGGCATGATAGACACTTTATTTGAAATTAATAACCCCGTTTAATTCCCTTAGCTACTTCAACGAACGTGTTTGGTTATGTGCCAGTAATACTGTTAAACCTTAAATTCGAACAGGGTATACCGCACTCAGCATTGTTTCTTACGTGATTGTATATACTGAAACCCCTATTTTACCCTTTTCAAGGGACTGGGGAAAAAAAATTGTAAAATGCAGGAAATTGTAATAAGAGGGAAACTTAAGCTGTAAATTGGGACCAAAAATGGTATATAAAATGCAGGAAAATGTAAAATTAGGGTTTGTAATACAGTGCTTCCACTGTACTCACATTCCAGGAAAAACCAGAGTGGTTCCTTAATATTTACCTTCCCAAATTGCTAATTATCATATCAAGCCCCTTATACGACCTTATAGGCATTGGCAAATGTTTTGGCAGACATGACATTTTTACCTAAAATTCACAGTGACTGTGTATGTCACTTTATTCACGATTAAATTTTTTTGGAGGGAATAGAGCCTCATGACGTTACATGATCAACAATACCGACCAAACCAAGCAATATAAGCCAAGTACTGAATATGCTTAGCGCCACATCAGTATATAGCGAACCCTCCTCGGACATCAATGCAGGCATGAATTCTCGCGTGGATCCGATAGTATACGTGACGAATATCATCCTAAGGTATAGCGTTTCAAGCTTCTTGCACCTGCTGTCGCAATTATGCAAGGTTACCAACTGGTCGTACAGACTAGGTCAGATGTCGTCCCATCATGTAGCAAATACGTTTAGTGGGAGAGAGGTCTGGAGATCGTGCTGGCCAGAGCAGTTGACGAACACCACGAAGATCATGTCGAGTAGTAGTAGCAGCAGTATGTGGTTGAGCATTGCCCTGCTGAAACAGTACTTCATCTTTCTGTTGAACAGGCGTCCACGGTGACTGAGCGGTTAGCCTGCTCGCCTCCCACCAAGGCGATCCGGGTTCAATCCCGCGCCGTGCCACTCCGGATTTTCGCATGTGGGAATCGTGGCGGACGATGCCGTTGGTCGGCGGGTTTTCTCGGGGATCTCCCGATTCCCCCGCCCCTTCATCACGGCGCTGCTCAATACTCACCGCAATAACCCTCATCGTCTCTCAAGACCTCGATGTTAAGAGCCGTCTAAATCTGTTCACTCACTCACCCTTCCTGTTGCAGGAATGACAGCAGAACGGGTCGTACTGTGTGCTCGATGTAGCGGGTACAAACGCATATGATTAACGGGAATTGTTAGCTTATTGAGCCCCACCCCGCGATGCTAGAAGTTGGGCACGTATTTCGAGGTCGAATGTACTCTGGAAGATGGCGCTTACCAGGTCGACGTCGCACACGTAAACTGCCATCCTGCATGAAGGCAGAACCAGCTCTCGTCACTAAACGCATTAAAAGCTCATGTTGGAACCGGCGCTGACCTCTCCATCCTCCTCTCTAGGTGACCGATACCTATTAAAAGCTGCTTTCTAACCGTTACATCTAACCCCCGCAAAAGCAAAAGCTAAATCGGCTCTTAGATCTTCAGGGTCCACCGGGAACTTTGCAATTTTGAAACCGTTATGCTGTCCGAAAGATTAAAAAGAAAACCACACTAAAACTATTTCACTCACACGACTGACTAACTTTTCTCGTCTGCGCTTGCCCTTACTCGTTGAATTTATGCATGATGGTATACCCCTTAACTGCCTTCTCGGCTCAGTGCGCTCGGGTTGTGCAGGACTTAGTTTTGGGGGATGTCCGGTAACCAGAAGACATCGCCCGCCACCTCGCCCCCGGTCGCAAGGAGCTTGTTTCTAAACTCAAATGCTGACTCGAATCGGCACTCATGCACACGCACACTCATTCAATACCATCGCTGCGCACATTCGCTTTCCGTTTTGCCAACTGTAAAACTTCATACAGGTTCATTCACCTGTGTCTTTTCCATAATATTTCGATGTTCTGAGCATGTCGTCAGTTACATCCGTGTGTCTCAATTGGGTTTTTGTCTTATCCGGTATCTTTCTGGCCGGGTGGATGGGAGCTCGATGGGGGAGATTTCCGTTTGTTTCCTACTTCCCAGTTCATCCAGCCTAAGCCGAAGGTATCAGAAACCTCCAGGTTTTTCTCCCCCAGATCCTCCCCCCCCCCCCCCCCGGAGTGTCAACAAAGTTCCCGGTGGAACCGGCGCTGGCATCTCCAAACCTCCCCTCCAGGTGGTCGATACCTATTAAAAGGTCATACCTGGAGCGCTATTTTCTAACCAAGCTACGTTAGCCCCCACAAACAAAAAGCTAAATCGGCTCTTTTGATCTCAGGTCACCACCGGGAACTTTGCAATTTTGAAACCACCATGCTGTCCGAAATGTAAAAAGAATACTACAACTAAACTACTCACTCACACAAACTAACTCGTTTGTAATTAAGCATGACGGTATTCCCATAACTGCCATCTCGGCTCAGTGCACCTGGGTTGTGCAGGGCTTAGTTTCGGGGGATATCCGGTAACCAGTAACATCCCCCTCTCACCTCGCCCCCAGATGCAAGGAGCTTGTTTCTATACTCAAAACTGCTTTACGTAACGGCACTCGTGCACACACAGACACATACAGATCCATCACTGCGCACATTTCGCTTTGCAATTGTCCCAACATAATAAATCAAGCAGGTACATACATCTTTGTCTTGATTGGTAAAATAATGCCAGAGCTTAACCGGAATTTTGTCTGGCCAGGTGGTAGGAAGCTCGATGGGTAAGAAACCGGTTTCCAATTCCTTATCTGCTATTCCCCCCCCCCCCCCACGGAGTGTCAACAGAGTGCCATTGCGTACCCCAGGCGATATTCCCACAACACTGCAGGAGACGTGAACGGCTGTGTTGTGGCAGAAGAGGAAGCCTGGTCGTAGTCCTGCTACAAGTAGGAGGCTCTTCATTGTACGTACGGACAACCCTGGTGCCACATTCGCTCTGTTCTTTGCTGTGGATGCGGTGTTGTCTGCCAGTACTGTCCTAACAATCAGTTGATCTTGACGTGCATCTGTACCATGCGAACGTCCCGAACCTGGTCTAAGGATTTGGCCTTTGATAACGCCATCACACACTCTAAGAAATTTTTCGAAAATTTCCCATATACGCCTAGTCAGAAAGCGGGAATGGTATCCCCCCCCCTTTTTTTTTGTACATTCATTGTAGCCTTCCTACATTTCTCAGGAAACAGTCAAATGCGTAGGCAAGTTCTCAACTTTGTATAGTAGCGATGCTAAACATTCCCATATCTGCAGCTTGATGGGTGGTAGAATTCCCATACAGTGTACAGGTTAAAAACGTCCATTACAGTTTAGGAAGTTTATCAGATTTTTTTTACAGTGCACTATAGAGACATGATGACCAACATGTACAGCAATCTGCCCATATGTCCATCCCACCTCTCGGAAGTTCCACGATGCCCCCCCCCCCCCTTCTCAAACGGCTTTAAGTGCGCAACCTGTGAGTGTAATCGTCTTGGAATAATGACGATAGCTTGAATGCTACCACATATTCGACATTCAACCTTCCATGCTCACACGATACTGTCCGGTGGGTTGCTGTACACGGCGTAACGAAGTGAACGATGTGTTGGCCGATACCCTTGAAACATCATTCAGTCACTCCATCAAGCAACTATTGTACCCGTGTTCTTTTGGACAGTACTCTAGGGTGTTGCAATTTTTTTTTTCCGTCGGTGCATTCACCTGGCCGCTTTCTTGAAAATAATGCGTTTTTGCTGTATTCGTGATCCAAATAGATCGAAAATCGGTTTAGTGGTTTCCGAGATGTGGCGATAGAGATTCTTTGTTCAGGTTATGATGTCTTTCAAACCTGCTAAGGAAATAATCAATGATATAACACATTTAATGATCGTAATTTACGTTGTCAACTTCCAAATTTGGTTAAAATTGGCTATATGGTTTTTTAGCAATAGCATTCGAACGTAAAATATTTGCATTGCCACCGTTTGGAAAAAAAAAAGTGCTTGATGTAATAAAATTTTATGATTGGGGTTGGATAGCACAGCGTGACTTAAATGCCAATTTTTATTGAATCGGTTGAGTAGTTCCTGAGATATCAAATAATTTGTTTTCTTTGGTACTTAATACTTGAGATATGAATAGTTGCAGTTAGCATACCAGATTTGGTTGAAATCGCTGAAATAATTCTGTAGATGAGTTATTCTAACCGGAAATATTTTCTTTTGCCGCCGTTTTTAAAAGTAGTGTTTGACATACAAAAATGATATATGTTTAAAGTGGACTGTCGTGTTATTGCCTGTAAGTATGCGATATTTGGCCGGAATCAGTTGAGCGGGTCGCGAGGTATGACATCACAGCTTTTTTATTTATGTGGCACTATCTTCGAACACAGAGGACAGACTATAACACGAGTATCTGAATTTTATGTTCACATTTTGGACAGTCAACGTACCAACTTCGAATCCTATTGGTTGTGTGGTTCCTAAGATATCACATAACATCCTGAAATTAGAAATTATGTCAATTTTAAAATGAGTACCCAGCATGGTGAAAGAGTGTCAGAAAATCAGGTGACCTTCGTGAGCACTATAAATTTATGGAGACCAGTACTATAAATAGACCTTCGTGAGTACTATAAATTAACAACAAATATTCAACGGTTTTTATGGGAACATACTACACAGACACACACACATACATGGAGGCGATCTCGTGAGAATTGCTTTCCTTCGCAATATTCCGTAAAAATTAACATAAGGAATCAAGTTATCTCTGTTGACAAGGTGAAAATTGTGTTTTACAGAAAAATGATCAATTTTGGGTGTTATATTCTGAGCATCAGCATGGTGATCGCATGTGGTCTCTAGACGAAGAGTTTGGATGTTAGAGTATAGTACGTTGTGGTGGTCAGGAAATCTGACTACAGTCAGACTGCTGTGATCGAGGAAGATCAGCTTCGAGTTAAAATCTTGAAATTCATGTCCCTTCGTAAAGTACGGTAAAAAGTGGATAAGGAATCAAGGAATCGCTGTTGTTCAGGAGAAAATTGTATTTTAGTAAATGGTGACAGATCTCACGTATGGTCATCGTTAAGAAATTTATCAAACAGGAACAAAATTACTTCCCAGATTCCAGTATGTTGCTATTCTAACTTTAATTGCAACTGAACCTATTACTGACCAGAAATTTGCAAGAAATTATAACACTGCCAAGCTTTACTGTAGAAATGCTCGAGATGTGCTTTGTTTATGTTTATGTTTATTGTATTTAAACATGATAATGTCGGAAAATTTATATATTTCGTATTTAGTGTGATCAGATATGTATATATATAGATATATATACATGTATATATGTATTAATATGTGTGTATAGTGTACCACCTGGCTTTTTCCTAATTTTATTAATGGTGTTGGCGTAATTTGAATATCACAAGTGGTATATACATGTAAAGTTTTATCCAGTTCAAGAGGAAAAAATTGTTGTATAAATGTTAAACAAATCTCTTAGTTGTAAATTCGTGATATTTAACCCTGTATATATGATAATGTTTTGTTGTGAAAACTGTTTTTATGTAATGTTAGGAACGTTTTAAGGTTGTTCTGAAAAAGCATTAGTTTATGGAATTAAAATAAGTAAGAGGTTCCGAT
Source organism: Dryococelus australis (assembly GCA_029891345.1). Lineage (NCBI taxonomy): Eukaryota > Metazoa > Arthropoda > Insecta > Phasmatodea > Phasmatidae > Dryococelus > Dryococelus australis. The sequence continues at coordinate 27,378,956 of CM056995.1, read as the reverse complement.
TTAATGAGTTTTTACTGAAGTTAATTTAACATTGGTGTTTATTTCAAGAAGTGTTCTCTTTATTATTAAATGTTGCCAAGTTTAAGGAACAGAAGTATGCAAAAGAAGAAAGATACTGCATAATATTGAGTTGTCAGTAACAGAGGTGTCGACGACGAACTTTCAAGAGGACTGAGAACTTCGTCATTTGGTTTTCCGAGTAACTTCTGGTCAGACATTATCATCCATTTTCTGAATGAGGTACGTCATGAGGAATAGCTCCACCTTCAGGAACACGGTCACCGCTTCAGTGGTTGAGTCGGGGGTCGACTCCAGGACCGTGAATGAAGGAAGGCTGTCGGGGTACCTATGCCGTCATGGAATCGTAGTCGACAGGGAGTTGCGAAGTACCAGATTCGAACCCATGAGGAGAACCGCAGATCTAGCTGTGGACTACTTTTTTTTCCCTCGCCAACAGATAAGTCCAGCATACACCATATTATTCATGAACCTTTTGCGAAGGCTAATTAGTAGTGCGTTTTCGAAGGGTGTTCTTGACAATAAATTGGAGTTATTTTCTTATCTATGAATGCTTACGTGGTAAAATAATTTTCTTGTTGTATTCTTTTATATCTTTGAATAATATGTAGGTTTTAATTTTGATTTCAAAATTTCATATAATATTGACTTTTGCGCTTTATATGGAAGAGTCTCATAGCCGTGGGAAGTAAATAACTTATAGTAATAAATAATTTTAGATATACACATAATAATTTGTACATTCCGTCATATTACTCTGTTACTAGAGTGTTTTATGTTGTTCTCATTTAGTCTAAACATATTCCTATAAAATTTTATAACAACAATCTATTCGGTAGTTGAAGTTATTAGTGGGAAACATGCAGACATAAATACAGACACATTTCCCAATTTCATAAACGACTAACCAAGGAAAGTAGATTTGAAATTGATCGATTATATTTTTGTTAGCAGTTTAAGGCGTCGTGCTATTTTTCCCATTGCCACTATAGGCATGGATAGTTTTAAAATATTTAGTTTTCAAAAGTGTTTCATTTACCGTTAAACAGCTATACGCGAGCTGTATAAAATGCAATCATGCCTCGCCGTTCTTTGGTATTCCATTTACGGATTTCTAGTACATGCATAGCGAGTACATTAAAATTAATTCTAACATATACACAACGCGTAGGTCAAAATCCATTTTATCGTGTTCCTCTTTATAATGCTTTACAAGACATGTTACTAACCGTTCCCTTATAGTGGTTCCTTTGAGTAAGACAGCTACTTCGGAATAACCTCCGTTTGTATGACCTTGATCGGGTTAATCTAGACGGAACAAAGAGTCGGAAATATGAACTATTGGAAAGTTAGGCTTGTTTAGAATAACCACATGGTTAATTATATTCTTGACTATATATCCTAAATCTCTTCCCAAACCCTATTCTGCTGCACTTGGTACTTTCAGTTCGTGGCTGGAACTAGAATATCCGGGGCAGTAACACATTGTCGGTCTTGTAGTGGACTGGTGAAAGCATTTCTTTTTACCTGCTGTGACCTTTGTAGCCACGGTAACTTATGGCGTTACGGTTGTACCGTAGGGTTTTGGTTTTTGAATCCCGACCAAGCTATGGAATTTTGCGCTCTTTTAAAACAGGAGTTTATGAAAGCCATCCTCCGATTAGACATAGGTCACGAAACCGGGTGATTATTAAATATCGTTTATAAAGAACACACGACGTGTGGAGTAATGCCACGAAGCATAAATTAAGTCCATGATGATTGAAATTATATTCCGGAAAACCGAATTTATATTTTAAATACATTAAAGTTGCCAGTCAACATCATGTAGATGTAGGATTCATAGTATTTAAAAATTAAAGTACGTGTGAGTTTTTGTTGTGCTATAGGACAGAATATATATATATATATATATATATATATATATATATATATATATATATGTGTGTGTTTATATATATGAACATATGTGTATATATTCCTCTAGAGGCGCGGTCCACTCAGCACATAAATATCCTACACATTTCCAAGGACTGATTGTAGTAGGAATTGGATTTTATCCTTCAGGCATCCTGGTGAGTTTGTACATTATTCCATGTACATCCTCTGGTGTTTGAAATAGTGAAAACATCTTGAAGTGCATTTGCTGCAATCTCAAGATACTCAATGAACATTAGTGTATCGTGGCATATTTTATTATGTATGTGCGGATATCCCGTGGATATCGCGAAGATATTCACTAAGGTAACCCGAAGATATCCAAAAGTGACATGCTTTTGATGACCATAAGATATCCCATATAAATTGGAATATTTCTAAAATAAAGTCAGATGTGGTATGTGGGATGCGTTCAAGAGTAATCAATGGTTGGTGAGAGGATTCACGAAGCCTCTCTAGTGATGATGCACTGACATTCTGTCTGTAATTTGAGAGGAACATCACAACTGCACCTCGTTGAACTGCTGTATGCAAGGCACGGAAGCAGTCGAGCCTCAGCGAGCGCGGCGGACTGTGGGAAGTAACCTGCCGCGAGGTCAGAACTTGGGCTCGAAGGGCTTCGTGAACTTGGGTGTCTTCCAGGCGCGTCCAGTCTCCAGTGCGGACGTCCAGTCATGGAGGAGCCCCGTCGTATAGTCGTCGGCAACGTGGTGGCACTCCCACCGGAGACCCTGACACTCGCAGACGTCATCCCACACGACGACGTCTGACAGGTGCCACCACTCGCAGGCGCCGGTGTTCACAGTGGAGTAGTCTGTGGGCATACATCATCACGTCACTCTTTGGTTAAACATTCCTGGATGCGTTATGCCTGGGGAGATGGGGCATCTTACATTCTATGTTAACTAAAGGTTACATCTAAAAACAGCTAACATTCACGTCATACTGTTCAGTGACTAATGGGAACATTCCTGGAAGGAATTTACTCTAGCCTGTCAGCACTAAGCTTTAAACATGGAATCGATGTTTACACATGGCATCACACACCTCTAGCTAAGAGTTAACAACTGCATACCACCCTGGGTGTTCCTGTAACTGGCCTGTCTCACTACAACCCCACAACTCCCACATTCAGGGTTGCTCCCATCAGTAATGCACTGTACACCAGGTACAAGCTTGGAACTTTATTATCAGAACATGATGGGGAGCTGTCACAGACGCTTTGTATTTGCGAGGGGGGAAGACATTTGAATACTTGAGACGTCGGGATAGTGTCATGCCCAAGTATCCGAACGTGGTAATCTGCACGTAACTCCGGGGAGTCTGGGTAAAGTGTCATACATAATCTGCCTCCAACAAAGCGACTCTCTGGCTTCTTGGGTGGTGCTCCGTCAAACATCACCCCTTGGGCGTAACACTTAGAAGATAACGCCCGAATGTAGCGCGAGCCAAATTAGTATGAATATTTCCTGCCCATAAAACACAAAACTGTACTGGATGTAGTTACTCTTTTTCCTTATTGATATCACGATTTTATCAAGAGACAACATAGCACTTAAAATAATTTTCGCGAATAAAAAAATTTTCGACCATTTCCGAAATAAACACGATAGACAGTAAATACTGTTCATTACAAAATACCATTTGGTTCGCAGACTGCCAACTTCACACTTAGATGGCTAACATAGGCTAATAACAAAATCCTGTTGCGGTTTTGACCAATAGGACAACGTTAAGACAGAACAGAGACCAATACATTATGGTGTCCTTGCAGTGGTGTAGATAAGTGATTTACTTCTAGCTTGTATTTAACGTTGGTAAAAGGTTGCCGACCAATGTGTTAAGCAGATGAGAACTGCGTTGGGCGCCGTCTCCTACCACCTAGGTTCAGTTACAAGAAGGGATGTTGGACTACAAAGCGCTCAGGCCCTTGGAGCCCAAAGATCGAATCTCAACGTGCGTGAATTCTCTTAGGCCATGGTAATGGACACACTGGTGTAAAACCCACATGTACCATCCAAACCCAAGTAGAAACACGGGACGATCGGTAAACTCTACCAGGTATTCTCTCTGGAAACCGATACTTTTAACCCTTTCAGTCACTTTGTCCTATGTCTAGGTCACTGAACAGGTGGTTGCTTAATGATCTATACTGTGTTGCACACAGCATAACACAGTATCTAATAAGTAAAGTCTTGCTTGGTGGGGGACACCATTCGTCGCTGAAACTATATTCCTTGGTCTCATAAAAAGTTAGTGGAAGTAAAGGTTGTTCACGGTAAAGTAGGCACTTTTGAAACCAACTATTGAAAAACGTCACTGCCCTTACTTTTGATGTATCTTATCGCACACACTAACTGGAATGCGCTCAGTAAAGTTGGTAACGACGGAGGGAAATATAGTGTGTGTCTTAACGTAGAATTAAAAGTGCTAGCCGAACATATGTGAAAACTGAAATAATTACTTTTACTTTCTGTTTTTTTTTTTCTATGCATGAAGTGTAAGAATGGGGAAATTGGTCAGATGTTTACTTTTCTAAGTAGTTTTACAGTTTAACTTGACTGGCGCATGAATAAGGTGCTCAGGCCATCTGCAATGCTAATTTTACTCATGGTGTAAGAATACACAACGCTCATACAAGCAGATCTTAAGCAGGGCTTTCGAAAGTTCTCAGTTTTCTGTGGACAGCCTATGACATGAAGCACACACTGAGAGAAAGCTGTGTTCCAGCCAAAAATATATTTATTTTTATAGGGACAACAATATATTTAGTTGCTCCAACTAAATATTTTGTTGAGTAAATATGACTTGAAAAGCAACTGAATTAATTTTGTTAATTTAACAAATTACATGCTTGAATGAACAAATCATCTGCGTTGGACCAAAATAAACTGGACTGTCAACAAAATAGTTATTTGAATTAACTGTATATATTTCTTTGGTCACTCATTTCATTGCGTTCTTTAGAGCTCTTGATTTTGTTTGTATTTTTTGTGACAATTAGGATATTAACAGTGTCTATTGGTACATTTATTGGTGCCTAATATTGGCATAATCATCCTAACAAAACAAATTAAACAGGAAACTAAAATATAAAGCCTGTAAAACTAGAAATATTTACAAAGCACTTTGTCCAATATTTTTAAAACAGGTATTCAAAAAACATCCCAATTTTAGCAGTATATAGTCAGTTTATCTGAAGTTGACTAGGCCGTAGTGCGTGAGTGAAAACGATCATTGTACTAAATTAGGGAGGATTTAATTTTTTTTAATGGACCAAAACTGCTTAATGTACGTAGAAACAAACAAATATTTAGTTGCAGAAACCACGTCTTAGTTTGGGACAACAACAAAATGTTTCACTTCCTCTATTCTAATAACTATTTTGGTTGCGCCAAACAAACTTTGTTCGATTCAACTAAACGTTTTCCTGAGTGTAGGCACCGGACCCGTTACGCGACAAAGTACTATACCGAATATAGTTCAATTTTGAACCAAAAAATTCTTGCGTTGCGATGTTTAAAACTGCATGTTTATCCGTGACTGAAGACGTTAATGTCGGAGCTCGTGCTGGTATAGGCTATTCACGAGCACTTTTGAAAGCCTCGCTTAAGATCTACTTGAATGCACGTTGTGCATTCTTCTGCCTTATGTAAAATTAACATTGCCACGGGCCTCGTCACTTTATTCATGCGTCGGCCAAGTGCAACTATGAAATTATTAAATTATCACAAAAGGAAATGTTTTACAAATCTGCTCACATTTACTCTTCGACGCATTAAAAAAAAGACCAAGTGAAAGAAATAATTTAAGTTATCACAAATGATTACCGGGAAGTTTTTATTCGACGCTAAGATATGAAATTACTTTACATTCATCGTTACCAACTTTACTGGGAGCATGTCACTCAGTTCGCTCGTTAAAATATTTGCAGGTAGGGATAGTTCCCTTTTTTCTATTGTTGATTCCAAAAGTGCTCACTTTAAAGTGAACAATCTTCAGCGACTGGAACTCCGCATGCTGGAGAAATCTCTAGGGTTCTTCTCCCATTGATGGGTTCACACACTGTGTGGGGGGCAGAGCTCCGGTTCCGTCCTGCGTACACAGCTGAGGCGAGGATAGCAACTTGGCCGGACTGCGTAAGGATTCGACCTCGTGGATCTCACTGACAATGTAAGAGGGCGCCACGACTGCACCAACCTTGCAGTTTGTGTCTGGTCAACTTCCGTGTTATGATCCATTCATTGTTACTTCGCACTTTTCTGAGGCCCTGCAAAAGTTCTAATTCTAGGGTATTCCTCCACCTCGTGCAAACTAAGCTTAGTTAAGTATAGAAAATTACACCAAAGGACAACGCGCCGAGTTCGTGCGCACTCAGTTGTATTAATATTTTGCATGAGAACTATTTCTTACCAGGCGCTACCAACGCAAATGTTTTGTCACTGTATTTATTCATGTTTATTAGAAACGAAATACTAAAGTTTTCAAAATAAAATATAGGTGAAACTTCAACTGAACGGAAAATGAGATACTGTTATGTTAACAGAGGAATAAAACGCTTGTGATACATGGCATATTTAAGAAATAACTAAACACGTCATAGCTAGGGTGATTTTTCAAAGGTTTGATTCAATACGTTTGAAGGAACCCTGAATAGACTACAGTTGGAGATGCCTGCGCTGATTGAGAGCATGGGGGTATTAGTCTACGGAGTTGAAGCCAGAGAAAGACAGGACAGGGCTAGTAGTGGCAAAAAGGTGCATGTTTTACATTGCTTACTATGTAACTTTTGCCACTCATAATATGGCGGCTGACGTAAACAATCGGTCCGCGCGTGCGCAGTTGAAAGAAGTCAGGCAAGGCATCGGCTTCACTTGATAAACGTGGAGAAGATAGGCTGTTGCCACTCCATCATATATTACCTCCATGATTGAGTGTATTTCCGTCCTCTGTTGTATCCTTCGCGCAGGTTATACCGCTAAAGGAGTCAGGTACTATTGTGAAGTTTTCACCGATTCGGGAACCATTTGACTCCCTGCGTATAAGACAGCGTGATATAATGGCACAGGATTATTCCGTAGCGCCGTCGACTACAGATAACCTGAAAATTACCTGGTAAGTGTACACATTCCGTACTCACGCAGTCTGCTCAGATTCCTTCATTTTATTTTGTATAATATTACGGAGCGCATCATAGAGAGAAGGTAACTCCCGCCGGAATGATGGCAGTTCTAAAGGTGCCCCATTGGCGTGCGTCATCACTTTAAAAAAGGAGATTCAAGAGTATAAAATAATGTTCCGTATCTTTAACATAGGATGTTACATTCTTTTTCGTTGTGGTATAAAATAATAACTCAAAAAAGGGAGGTCAATAGAGAGAAATTATTTTTGAAAAACTAATGAAACGAACTACATGAATTTCAAATTTCAATTGTTCACTCTATTAGAATTGTATGAAGCATGTTTCTTGGAAATTTGTCATACAGTTTACTCTTGTTTCAATTTTAATTTTCGAGATGAAAAGTATGGAAAGTCGAAATAGCCACAAGTTAAACTCTTGTCGTAGGTGAACCAGGTGTCAGAGTTAAAATAAATTGAGAAACGTCACGAATTCAATAAACATTTGTGTAGAAACATTTTATTTCTTTTCCTGGAATTTTTGCGAATTAGAATTTCAATTTAAAAGTGTTATATTCGTGCTGAAACATTGTGAATGGTATTCTTAAAATTATTCCGTATTTTTATCTTATTATCCTTGATATAGCTCGAAACAATAAAATATTCCCAAAATCTCTGAAGAGAAAAATAGCATCTCTCTTGGTAGTTGCCATTTTGGAGTTCGAAATTTTTCTGTACAAACTTAAATACAGGCATTGGTTTATAGATCAATAGGGCATAGCGAATTGCTAAGTGCTTTCCTGAAGTCTGTATTGTTTTGTATATATTTTCTGTTGTCGGTCACGACAGTAGGCCTATACTTTCACACCAAGTAATCGTTTATGACTTGTTGGCTCGTAACTGTCAGAAAATAATAGACAGTGTAGCTGCAGCGATTTTAGGGAGTAAGGGAAGACATTATATATGTTCTGTCGTACCACAAATGTATACGCCTTTTGAAATATAACTTATGCCAAAGAGATTAACATGTTTATATTAAGAATTGTTTCCCTTTGAGTATGCCATGATTGTAGATACTAAAATTTAAAGTTTGGGTCTTAAGTAACTTTGTTAGCAACATAAAAGCTTAAGTATACGACCTACGAAACCGTAGAGGACTCCGAACCACTCGCTGCTAACTCGGTGCCTCAGACTGTCAGAGGTAGAGCGTGAATCGTCACAGTTCCGGTGTAACGGGTGAATCTTACCCCCAGGCGGATTTTACCCCTAAAGAGGGAAGGACGGACACACTCGCGGTCGAGTCAGGAAAAGAACTTACTAAGTACATCATTATACCATGGGTGAGATGTCGGCACAGTGGTATGCCGTACGGAAAGAAAAAGGTAAATGTTCAGATTAGGAAAGTGGTATAATTCCACTCTGCTGATTACACATAACACGAAATTACTATGCTTGAACATCATTTCTGAGAAAACTCCAAGCTTCGCAGTCACAACCTACAACAAAAAACAGCCGGCGTGCTTTGAATCACTGTTTTGGGAATCAACTCCCCTGCTGGCGCTGAGAACTCTGGCTCGATGCGTAATTTTTGGCTACGCTTGAGCAGTAATTTTATTTTCGAGGGGGCTACACTTGTTCCTTAAATTGTTGTCCTGCCAAGAGACACGTTCTGGTGGAAAGTGACGAGGGCAATGCTCTCGGGAATTAGTGTCCACCTAATGTATTGCGGTCAGCCGAGAGTTGTAAACAGTGTTATACAGTTGTCGCGTTTGTCAGCGGACCGCCAAGCTGTTTTGACACGTGTCGCCACTCACGTATTAAGGAGGTAAGAATAGCCTGGGTAAAATTCGCCTGCTACACCTGCTTCCTGGACACAAGAGCCAGATACCTTCCCGTGCACTGTCACAGAGGACACATTATGAAGTGAAGTGATGGGGAAAGCGTGACAACTCTAAACTCACCTTACATCGGCGACTTCCGTCGTGTTTCCCTCAGTGCTACGAACTATCCAACCACGGCACAGCCCGTGTGGTCACACATTGCGTGAAACTCTTTATTTTGTAAAATGGATTCGAATTTCTGGTTTCCATTAGGGAGGTTCCCAGTTCTTGCTCAGTTGCATTCGAAGGTGGAAGACGAGGTAATTTATTTTCCACGCTCGCTTTTACAATCTCCTCCAAACAATGATGTAGCAGTTCTGTAATATGTCCCTTTCTTATTTTATGGTGCGCAGATATGAGAAATGTAGCGTTTTTATTAGGAAAGGCTTTGCATTTACAGGCTTCGAAGAATGCTTACTTAACATGGCCTTAGACTTCTACTATAAATCGATGTAGGGCCTACCTGTGATAATCTGAAATATCACTAATTTCCTCCGTGACTGCCACAGCTCAGAATTTGGGGACATAGGTGCAGACCTGAAAAAAGTTTTGAAGTTTTCATATTTTTTATAATTTTACTGTAATTTCCAGGTATGTTATTTGTATAAACATATACGTATTACTGAGCTGGGAATTCAACAAACAAATAAAAAATGCATTCCTATGGCCTTCAAAATGGAACAGTAGAAACGTGGTGTAGTCATCGCCCCGTCGTCGTTGAGACAAACAAGTATATATTTTCAGTGCGCTTTCTCATTGAAGCTGCAAATATTGAGTGGTGTTTTTTTCTTACTTATGGTTTTTCGAAATCACTCCAGGCGAATGCTGGGATGGGTCCCTAACAAAGGCCATGGCCGATTCCTTCCCATTCCTTTCCCCAATCCATCTTCCCTGTGCAACTTGCGCCGTCTCTGATAACCTCGCTGCCGACGAGACGTTAAGCCCATCTGCCTATCTACCTACCTACCTACCATATTTCTTACTTATTTTTATTGGTATCTAAGGTTACTGCCTGAAAACAGTGAGAAGAACGCGCTAGCAACAATTTCACGTAAGTTGCACGTACAAAGGTTAGAAAGGTAAACCTATGACACTTCCCAATAAATAGCAGGTATCGTCAGAGTTGGTAAAAAAAATTCAAACAACAGTGGTTCAGCAGCATTGAACAATTTGATCGTCTTTTGTCAACAGGAGATCACCTCTGCTGCTGTGATGAAGATATTTTATTGCCATATTCTCATGTATGACATAAGTCTTAAATAATAATATGTACATACTTATTCTGTAAAAACAATGATTGATAGCATTTTACATTCTGAAGTACCAAGCAAGTCTAAGACAATTCGTTTATTTTAGTTACTTATTCAGAATACACAGTTTGGTTTTATTTTGTGAATATTTGTTTATCTTTATTTATTACAATACTTTTCCCCCGATACAATATACTACATACACACCATGTTGGTTGAAACGGTGTCTCCTGGAAACATAACTGGAGTATATCTGGTAGAACTTCAGAGTACTCCATAGACGTTAGTGTATCGTGACATAATGCTATTACACTGTAAATTCTTTTTGTAATTTTTACTGATAAATAGTTTGTAATTTTACAAATGCTTGTAATAGTACAAAGATTTCTCTTGTTGTAAAACTGCAAGGGCCGTGTTTGTAGAACTAAAGAAATGTTTGTACCACACTGACCCGTATACACGAGCTTCGGCAAAATGGCGGACACTCGACAACGTAAAACTGTATATAGCTGTTTGTGCAAGAACTATGGACGATGTAAAGTGTAGTTGCGTGCAAAAATACAATACTTATTGCAAGTCTGAATAACGTAAAACTCTTGAAAAACTCAAATAACCATAATAAAAGGACAATTTCAATAGAACATGACCGTATCACTCATTAATTGTTAGTGTTTCCTAGCTACACGGAACTCTTAAAATGTAATACAGTACCGGTAAATGTATTCTTCATAATCAAGTAGCTTCCTTAACATTTTGTAAGTACTTAGAGGTAATATTTAACATGAACATAACGTAAGTACGTAAGTCGAGTTAGTTTATTGGTTAAGGATGTAGGCTAACAATGTAATGGGTGTGGGTTCTAATCTCTATGCTGGGGAAGTGTACTGATTTTTTCCCATTAATTATTTAAAAAAATTTTTTTTAAAGATATTCTCTTTTATTAATTCATCACATTTGTTTTCTAGAAAAAAAAAATTTGTATGTACACTTTGAAATATTGTAAGTTATAGTAGAAGGCTATAATTTGTAATGTTACAAATATATGTTTTGCATATTTTACAACTAAACTGTTCGTAGCTTTACAAAGGAATTTCTTGGCAACTGGGTTTCCAAGGATTTTTCTTGTAAAAATACAAAAAACAATTTTGAGTGAATGTATGGGCGGATATTTCATGGATATCACGAAGACATTTACTAAGGTAACCCGAGGATATCCAAAAAACGGACATTTTTTTTATATCTGTAAGATATCCCATAGAAATTAGGATATCACTAAAATAAAGTTGTCAGATGTGGGACATCCCTCCGATATCGCGTTATTTGTTGAGATGTGTTCAGAAAGCACTGGATGAGAGGATTTGCGAAGTTATGATGCACTGAGACTTCGTTCTGTAATTTAATAGCAGCAGTGCAATCGCACCTCGTTGAACTATCGGGCGCTAGGCAAAGTGTAAAATCAAAACTAGTTGACACCCCACTTTTTAACTGACATGGTGAAATGATTTCTCATTGTTGTGTAGCTGCAGATTGATTCTGGTGGTTTGGCTGTGACAAGCTTGTAATTTACGTCTAGTGGGACAAAATATTTCTTTGTGAAGTATCTCTGTTTATACAAGACGTTTCCAAACGGTTATTGGAATTTTTCTGAAAAATTTTATTATTGAAATTAGGTTCTTGTTAAGTAAACAAACTCTTTGATTAATACGTGTGTATATATATATACATATAGGCCTATTATATGTATACTATTCTCACACTAACTAGCCTTTCAGCTTTAGATTACACTCGGCCAAACGCAAAATATTTGTGTGCCTATCGCGTTAAGAAATTGACGATTGCAACTTGTGTTGTAATCATTTACTCAGAAGAGGCGATTTTTTTTTTTTGTCACTTCAGCGTCGTTTATTCATTTTACAAGTTGATTTTGCAATATGGAGAGTTAATTGCTTCGTTACGACGACAAATTTTAATTGGGATGAAATTGGTTTTTTTTTTCACGTGATCAGCGTTGGAAGCTCGCAGGCAATCGACGTTCAGTGTCGACGTGTTTTAATCCGTTTTTATTTCAGTCACATCTTGTCCAAGAGTCGCGTTTCACTACCCGATATCTGGCGCACGAAATTTACAACACCTCCCCTCCCCACGCACACACACACACACACACACGCGCGACAGAGTGATAAGTACATCTGTACTGAAAGAATTTATTCCCGATCCCATGTTCTTCTCCGTATGTGTATGTTCCTGTAGCTCCCACACTCTGAACTTTAATAACTGAGAACAGTCAATGAAATACTAGTCACTTAAGGCGCTGCCTACTTAAGCATGCAGTCGCCGAGTTTGAGTGGCTAATGCTACTCAATATTAAAGTAATTCCTTCTCAGTAAGCAGTTTTAAACAAAATATATTCAACGCAGCTTTATTAGAGAATATCGATGCGTAAAAAAATACTTTATATATATATAATTTGCAAGATTAACGTGCCAATATTTCTTAATAAATGTCACGTAGAATACTTTTGTTTGAAACGGTTATCTTTAAAAGTCAACAGCCTGTTGCAGACTGACCAACATGTCGAACGAGCGGGGACGGAAGTGTCTTTGTGTTGTATGTACATTGTCATGTGTGGAGGTGTGGTTTTTATTTTTCTCGTTCACTCGCGCTTTGAAAATCTGGTACACGTTAAATTACTCGAAAAGAATTTCCATCGGTGCGAACCAAACAAACTTCACCTATAACAACACATAAATAATTTTTTGAGAATGTAGGAGGGTGTACTTCTCTCAAAACGTGTATAATGCATGACGCGTTCACAAGGCAACCCACCATACTCATTACCCAGTTCGCCAACGTTAGGGCGAGCGAACAAATGAACAGCAACAGTTTTCATGCACTGGAAGTAAGTGAGTTTTGAAAATATATTTTTTAAAACACACACAAAAAGTGACAAACGCACAGAAATCGCTTCGCCGCATAAAAATAGTTCGAGTGTCGGCAAAACACGTGTTTCGTGCATTCGAATAGTTTAGTAAAGTTCAAGCCCTAACCTGTTCGCAGATATCCGCAATCTTACGACACCAAGACGTGACCTTTCAACCAACGAAATTCGGCTACCGTGGAAATCAATAAGTTGCAAATAGTTTTAAGGGGAAGTATTTTTCACTGAATCCCACTGAGGTACATTTTCAATATTTCAGGTTTTAAAGTATACCTGGACTCATTACGTTAGTATTTTTTGACTCACTTTAGAAACAGGGCAGACTATCTCTAGCCCGAGCGTGTACTTTATTATTACTTTAATAATAATTATCATTTCAAATTAGCCTTCCCATCGAGCGACGTTCCAACGCCAGTTTTTTAATTCTCGCGTCAGCTACGTTTAGTAACAGGTGGTGCTACGTATAGTCCATTCACGGCTACTTCCAACATTTCCGAAGCCCTGCTGAGGTTCTACGTCCAGGATATTTCTCCGACTCGTGCAAACAAAGCTTAAGAGTGGGATGGAACCCCGTGCCCAAGGTCAGTGTAGCGAGGGAGCGATGTGGGCGATACTAACACGTACGTCTATCGCCTCATCGCTCCTACGCGCAAGGCGTGCAGTGTTTCCGTCGTGACGCTGTAGGTACTGTGCTAGTTAGATCTGTAACAGTGGGACTTTATTGCACGCGATGAAAGACCACTGATTAAACCACACCTGTACCTTTGTACTTATCCCTTGCCGCTTAAAGAAACTGCATAGGTAAGCTTTAAAAATGAAAGAAGCTTTAAAAATGCGATATTTTACCATTTTCACGAATTTTTTTCTTCAATAATACCCTTAATATGACAAAAGTAAAAAAATATAGGTGCATAGATATTTTTTTTTTACCTTTTCTGACAAAAAGTCGTATTTGCAGAACATTTGTTTACCGAGATACGCGTATCTGCGCAAATAACTATTTCACAAAACATGCGGGGGTCCATCACACTCTTTAACAGAGTCTAGAAAATGACACCAAAGGGCCAACGCATCTCATTCGTGCTCACTCGGTGTGATACTATTTTGCAGAAGTACTATTTCTTACTAGGCATTATCAACGCACCTCATTCGTGCTCGCTCGGTGTGATACTATTTTGCAGAAGTACTATTTCTTACTAGGCATTATCAACGCACCTCATTCGTGCTCACTCGGTGTGATACTATTTTGCAGAAGTACTATTTCTTACTAGGCATTATCAACGCACCTATTTTCTCACTCTTTTATTCATATTAATTATAAAGGAAATAACATAATTCATTACTAAAATATAATTTAAAGTACAATTTAACCAAAATAAGACACTTTATTTTTAACAGAAGTATAAAACGCTTGTGATACATTACATGTTTAGGAAACAACCACAGCCACGATGGCTGAGTGGTTAGCATGCTCACCTCCCAATCAAGGCGATCCGGGTCACTCCGGATTTTCGCATGCGGGAATCGTGCAGGACGATGCCGTTGGTCGGCGGGTTTTCTCGGGGATCTCCCGCTTCCCCCGTCCCTTCATTTCGGCGCTGCTCCATGCTCACCTCAATCACCCTCATCGGCTCTCAAGACCTCGATGTCAAGAGCCGTCCAAATATCTTGACTCTTCACACATGCCATACGTGGGATAAGTTTTGATTAAAAAAGTGTGAAGAAACCTCGAATAGACTATATCCGGGCATCAAGAAGGTGGAGGATACTGGTACATAGAGGATATATAGCACAGAGAGCTAAACTTGAATCGTTTGTAGTTTGTCATGTAAGTGTAATACATTCTCCTTATTAAGTGTAATTATTTGAAATTGTATTTTTTTAAAAAAGGTGTAATTTTTACCTACCAAATTCAGCGTGAGCTTCCAAGTCTAGCGAATGGCCTGCGTGTGAGTATTGTATCTCAATTGTTATTGTTTCAGCCACGTGATGTATCTGAACCACGAAAACGTAAATCACCAGCAGGCACCTAATAGCGCACTTTTTCCTTGCCCCTTCAGCAACACTTGCGTGGCTTCCTCGTGGCGAGAATTAGTCGTCGGGTCGCCTGCGCATTTGCCCGTCGTTTCTACGGCGCACACCGCTACCAACTTTCCGCTTAGCCTGTCTTTAGTATAATATCCCTAGTTTGCCGTTTCAAGTTGCAATTCAAAGCTGAGCGGTCTCTTTTGATGATACGCCACTCCGGTGGTTAAGCGTAACCGAAGTACATCTTCGACTAGGCAGGACAAAGCGGTATAGTATGGAGCGTTAGCTGGCTCGAATACGTCCATTAAATACTATTCTGATCTCCAAGGCACTTTATTCTTATGAAAATCCCGGACTCTTGTCCATCGACTGATTCATTCCTGAGCGTACTTCCCCGTATGTTCGTAGTATGTTCCACTATGAAATGGATTCGCAAGGAAATGCGCATGTTGTTATACAGCATGCCAATTCCCCGACACGTGACTTTGTTTTGGATAGGTACAGCAATTAATTATGTTTATAAATCCGCGAGTAAAGTTGCTACGGCATTCGTAGCAAAGTTCGACACTGACTTTTGCCGGATTACATTATCTTGTACTTGCAAATTAAATGAGCAAATCCTAGTTCTTATGAGAATGGACATGAACCTCAGCTTATTTTGACGCAACTATTTTTTTTTACTCTATAGATATCAGCAAATGTTGCGTGCACAAAGAAAAATAAACATCCGATATTTAATTTAATTCCTTGCAAAAATTTCAACGAGATTTAGGAGAACATATGTTCCATAAATTTAAACAATAAGTTGCCAACTAAGCAAATCAGCCCGCTTTCCTCTATACATACGGATGGAAGTAATTTTGATGATAGGCATTAGTAGGATTTAGTATGTTTGGAGAGAAGGGCGTGGGGCATCGGATTCGGATTCGGCCTGCCGCAATGTTGTTACATCACGGTTGTTACATTGTGACAATCACATCCGCTATCTTGGATGTCATTGACCCGTGACCTTTGACCCATGACCTTGACCTTGAGCACGGTGATCTCTGACCACAAAATCCCAAACAATTGCATGTAGGTACTGGTTGGAAGGCATATAACCTACACAAACTTAAGATAAACAAATACCTGTGCTAGTGATTAGCTCTGAACGAATAGACACAGTATGTTGACCATCACTAATCTAGCAAAGATCAATTTTTCTTCAAACGAGCACTTATAACTATTCATATATAGAAAATGCTATTTGTAATTATCTGAGTTACGATCGCCACAGCCCTCCCAGTTTCAAAAGTCACCAGCGGCCACTGCAGTAGCCATGTCGTCAAGTACAATAGAAAGCATCAGCAATGCAGGAGACAATAGAGATAACATTCTTCAACTCATCCGCACGATATTGGCACGAGGAGCAACGTCGTCCATGTCAACTGGCACGAACCCGCTACCATCAATCAACCCCGCTACCACCACGCAACCCGCCACCATCAGACAACCCGCTACCACCAGACAACCCGCTACCACCAGACAACCCGCCACTACCAGACAACCTACCACCAGTCAACCTGCCACCACCACTCACCCGCCACCACCAGGCAACCCGCCACCACCAGACAACCTACCACCAGTCAACCCGCCACCACCAGTCAACCCACTACCAAAAGGCAACCCGCCACCACCAGACAACCTACCACCAGTCAACCTTCTACCACCAGTCAACCTGCCACCACCAGTCAACCCGCTACCACCAGACAACCCGCCACCACCAGTCAACCCGCCACCACCAGACAACCTACCACCAGTCAACCTGCCACCACCAGGCAACCCACTACCACCAGACAACCCGCTACCATCAGACAACCCGCCACCACCAGGCAACCCGCTACCACCAGACAACCCGCTACCACCAGACAACCCGCCACCACCAGACAACCTGCTACCACCAGACAACCTACCACCAGTCAACCCGCCACCACCAGGCAACCCGCTACCACCAGGCAACCCGCCACCACCAGGCAACCCGCTACCACCAGGCAACCCGCTACCACCAGACAACCCGCCACCACCAGACAACCCGCTACCACCAGGCAACCCGCTACCACCAGTCAACCCGCCACCACCAGGCAACCCGCTACCACCAGACAACCCGCCACCACCAGGCAACCCGCTACCACCAGACAACCCGCTACCACCAGACAACCCGCTACCACCAGACAACCCGCTACCATCAGACAACCCGCCACCACCAGGCAACCCGCTACCACCAGACAACCCGCCACCATCAGACAACCCGCTACCACCAGACAACCCGCTACCACCAGGCAACCCGCTACCACCAGACAACCCGCCACCACCAGACAACCCGCTACCACCAGGCAACCCGCTACCACCAGTCAACCCGCCACCACCAGGCAACCCGCTACCACCAGACAACCCGCCACCACCAGGCAACCCGCTACCACCAGACAACCCGCTACCACCAGACAACCCGCTACCACCAGACAACCCGCTACCATCAGACAACCCGCCACCACCAGGCAACCCGCCACCACCAGGCAACCCGCTACCACCAGACAACCCGCCACCATCAGACAACCCGCTACCACCAGACAACCCGCTACTACCAGACAACCCGCCACCACCAGGCAACCCGCTACCACCAGACAACCCGCCACCACCAGGCAACCCGCTACCACCAGACAACCCGCTACCACCAGACAACCTGCTACCACAAGCCAACCCGCTACCACCAGACAACCTACCACCAGTGAACCCGCCACCACCAGTCAACCCGCCACCACCAAGCAACCCGCTACCACCAGGCAACCCACTACCACCAAACAACCCGCTACCACCAGACAACCCGCCACCACCAGTCAACCCGCCACCACCAAGCAACCCGCTACCACCAGGCAACCCACTACCACCAAACAACCCGCTACCATCAGACAACCCGCTACCTTCAGACAACCCGCCACCACCAGTCAACCTTCATCCATGAGTCAACTCGTATCAGCCCCTGTGATATTGTGTATTCTCGCCCAGCTTCGCACGGACCAGTCGTCGGCTACCTTGACCATGGAGCGATGTGTCGAAAATGTTCATTTCCTCCTCCTCGAAAGAAGAATCATCTATCGTAAGGTGTTTAAATAACAGTTCAATATTGCGATGTATACGGTAAAAAAATTCTGTAAACTTCCTAAACTGCCGCTGAAAATATGGGCATATTCGGTAATTGGCTGTTTCCTTAGCTAATGCACGAAAGCTACGATGGACGCACTGACGTAAATTTTATAACTATCTCTTAGGCCGGAATTCATAGTCGGGGGCTTTTTTTGGCAAAGAAGCTATATTCATAAAGTAGTACTTCTTCTTCAAGCATAACTTATCTGACGAATGAATTCATAAATCGTTACTTGACAAAGTAATTATTCAATAAGCACTAATTACTTGGGCCAAGTTGTGCTTCGTGAAGTACGGAAATAAGTATCTGTATAATTTCAATACCAACATAACATATATAAATTTGTCACTTTATTTACAGCAGTCACCAAGCCAAAAGGAACGTGTACGTTAGTTTGTTATTATTTTATTTTTCACTGCTGTTTTGAATAATTTTAATTGATTTTTATCGCATATTTGAAATTAAAACAATCGTATGCGCAATAAAACGTGTTTGTTTCATGTGTTATGTAGTAATTTTTTCGGAAGTTCGTTAACCGTGCTAAAAAAAAAAAACTTAGTTGACGTGCACACTCGACGATTATTTGTTGCGTGTGTTCGTTTTAATGACATCTCAGTTAATTTACAACCTACGATATCTTGTAATAATATAATTCTGGATATTTCCGTCGAGCGCCAATAATCGCCATTCCGCGGACGACATTATTGATCAAAAAATGCTTGCTTACATCTTATGCTACCGTCCAGCCAACATAACCTGTGTTTCAGACCTCGTATTGCAAGCACAGGCCTGTGCGACTATTGGAATTTTCGAATACCGTTTCGAATAATGGATGAAAATAGTACTCCAGTGCCCGTGAACTGTGCTCATTTGTATCATGTTTATTCGAGTACCTTGTTGGTGTTGTAAAGAATGTTATCGGTAGTTAGTTATTTTTGTATGTGCTTTTATTAGGCGTGTTTGGTTGCAGGTACCGTTTTAGTAGTTTTCTTAAGAGCAATGCAATATTATTAGCGTAAGTTTTACCACAACGGCTCGTTAGTATTTACGTATTTCCCAAGGTTTTGAGTTTGTTGGTTTCAGGGAATGGGCAAAGTGTTGATTTTACTGTATGATTATGCAAATAAATCATTTCGTATCAGTGATTGACAAACGTTATTGCAGTGAAATGTTCGTGCACGGATTTCCATATAAAAACACGTGTACGAGAGGTTGCAAATTACAAACAGTAAGCTAACGTGTTTGGTAAATAATGTACTTCGAGACAGTTGTTTTAATGTTTGAAATGAAAATGCTCTAAAAAGGCAGCACTATCAACTATTTTGTCTTGTAAAAAATATATATTTGTTTACTACGCATGTGTTGTACAGCCAACAAGTGTAAGGTTAACTTCGGAGGTATGTTTATTGCTGGATCACTGTGCAATTCACTCGTAAGAACTGCAAAACAATGCCGTCTCATGAAAGACGTTGAAACTAAAGATCCCTGCCCCCAATCAGCATATTTCTCCCGAAATATAAAATAAAAGAGAGCCCCAGCCACAAAAATTGACTGAACAGCCAACATAACCTCTTTCAGTACTCGTTCGGGAAACTTAGATCATAACCTGTTTTGTACACTCTCTGTTCGTGTTTGTGTAATAAAAATGATACAGTGGCACAGGTTTTTTGTACTAATGTTGTGATTTTTTAATTAGCCTGTTAGCGTCAAAGCTAAAATGTTAACAAAATATTCGTTAGGTATAAAAATCGGCTCGCTTCAGTGTAATTAGTATCTTACCATAATAGTTGTTAATGTCGGTTTTCATGATTACTATTAATTTGCAATTGTCTTTATTTGAAAACGAAAGGCTGTTCATTTTTGCTGAATCTGAATGTGGGCAATTTTTATGTAGAAACTTTTGGTTATTTTCTTGTTATACACCAGCCCCTAAAAGATACTTCAAATAAGAAACATTCAAAATTATTATATGCTCATACTTATGTGCCGTTAGGTACTTCATATACAAATATTAAAAATCGTCCTAGTAAACAAAACCCATTGCACACAAAGGTTAGGAAAAAAGGTTGTGTTTTCACATCAAAGTGTAGGATTTTAATTTTCCCATTTGTCCCATGTAACTAGCGAAAGTACATACACCTATTCCTGTTTCCATCGAATATTTTAAGGAAACATTGTTTCTAATAAAAATGTTTTGTGAATAACCTAGACCAATTATAAATATTTAATGCTTCACAACGAAGCAGACTTGATGAAGTACTGCGTATATGCATAAATAATCAATGCTTCTTTGACGATAGGCTGTTCACGGTAAAGTGAGCACTTTTTAAGGCCCTCAGAGAAAGCATTAACTCCTAATAAATATATTTTATTGCAGTCTCAGATGTTAACTATTGAGTGTGATGAAATGTATACACTGTGATTATTAGTCATATTGCACTGTTTACATTAAAAAGTGGCAAAAAAATAATTAATTGAAACGAAAAATTTAGCAGAGCCTGAAATAGTGCTCACTTTACCGTGAACAGCCTATATGAATACTTGAGAAATAAGTAAATCTTATTTTGTTACTGTGAATACATGATAATAAGTACTTCATGAAGCGGTGCTTCATGAAGCATTACTTACAGGTTTCAAAATATGCAATACTTATATCGGACACTATGAATTCCACCCTTAGGGTGGAATACTCTTGAATTTGAGCAATACTAGAAACAAGAAATACTTATACTAGTACTTAAGTATGATTTTCAATTCATAGTGTCAGATACAAGTTTTGCATATTTTGATAGCTGTAAGCAATGCTTCATGAAGTCCTGCTTATCATGTATTCACAGTAACGAAATAAGTTTTACTTATTTTTCAAATATTCATAGTCAAAGAACCATTAATTATTTATGCATATAAGTAGTACTTCATCAAGTCTGTTTCCTTGTGAACTTAAGCACTGAATATTTATAATAGGACTAGGTTATTTACAAGATATTTTTATTGCAAATGATGTTTCCTTAAAGTATTTGATGGAAACAGGACTATACTTTATATATAGGCTGTTCATGGTAAAGTGAGCACTTTTTAAGGCCCTTATTAATTTTTCCTTTCATCCTATTTCCATCTTCCTGATGCTTTTTGATTTAAATATGCAATGTGACGAATAAACACAGTGTATACATTTCACCACCCTCAAAATTTAATGCCTGATGCTACAATAAGATATATTTATTAGCGGTTAAAGCCTGTTTGGAGGGCCTTAAAAAGTGCTCACTTTACCGTTAACAGCTTATAATTACATAGGACAAGTGGGAAAATTAAAATCCTACACTTTGATGTGAAAACACAACCTCTTTTCTTAATCTTCGTGTGTAATGGGTTTTGGTTACTAGGATAAAATTTAAAAAAAAAAATTGTATTAAGTACCTTACGGCACATTATGATCATCAAATAATTTTGAATGTTTCTTATTTGTAATATCTTTTAGGGGCTGGTGTATAACACGAAAATAACCAAACGTTTTTACATAAAAATGTCGTAAATACAAATTCAGCAAAAAAAAAAAAAAAAAAAAACCTTTCTTTTTTAAATAAAGACAAGTGCATATTTATACTCATCACGAAAACCGACATTACTCAATATTGTGGTGAAATATTCATTACACTGAAGCGAGCCGATTTTTATACTTAACGAATATTTTGTTAACATTTTAGCTTTGATGCTAAGAAAAGGCTAGTTAAAAAATCACAACATAAATTTTAGTACACAAAAACTGTGCCACTGTATCGTTTTTATTACATAAACACAAACAGAGCGTACCCGAAACAGTTCGGTTATGATCAAACGTGTTTGCCGAACGAGTACTGAAAGAGGTTATGTTGGCTGGACAGTCTATTTTGTCGCTCGTGCTCTCTTTATTTCGGGAGAAATATGCTGGTGGGGGATCTTCAGATTAACGTCTTTCGTGAGACGGCATTGTTTTGCAGTTCTTACGAGTGAATTGCACAGTGATCCAGCAACAAACACACTACCGAAGTAAACCTAGAAACTTGTTGGCTGTACAACACACGCGTAGTGAACAAATATATATCTATTACAAGACAAAATAGTTGATAGTGCTGCCTTTTTAGAGCATGTGCATTTTCAAACATTATAGTACCTGTTTCAAAATACATTGTTTACAAAATACGTTAACTTACTGTTTGTAATTCGCAACCTCTCGAACACGTGTTTTTATATGGAAATCCGTGCACGAACACTTCACTGCAATAATGTTTGTCCAACACTGATACGAAATAATTTATTAGTATAATCATTCTGTTAAAATCAACACTTTGCCTATCTCCTGAAACCAACAAACTTAAAACCTTCGAAAAAACGTAAATACTTCGATTATGTACCCAGCTTCGTGGGAAACGACACTGCAGTTATAAAATGGCGGAACGAGCTGTTGTTGTAAAACATACGCTAATAATATTGCATTTCTCTTAAGAAAACTACTAAAACGGTACCTGCAACCAATCACGCCTAATAAAAGCACATACAAAAAAATTAACTACCTATACAATTCTTTACAACACCAACAAGGTACTCGAATAAACATGATAAAAATGAGCACAGTTCACGGGCACTGGAGTACTATTTTCATCCATTATTCGAAACGGTATTCGAAAATTCCAATAGTCGCACAGGCCTGTGCTTGCAATACGAGGTCTGAAACACAGGTTATGTTGGCTGGACGGTAGCATAAGATGTAAGCAAGCATTTTTTGATCAATAATGTCGTTCGCGGAATGGCGATTATTGGCGCTCGACGGAAATATCCAGAATTATATTATTACAAGATATCGTAGGTTGTAAATTAACTGAGATGTCATTAAAACGAACACACGCATCAAATAATCGTCGAATGTGCACGTCACTACTTTTTTTTTTTTTTTTTAGCACGGTTAACGAACTTCCGAAAAAATTACTACATAACACATGAAACAAACACGTTTTTATTGCGCATACGATTGTTTTATTTTCAAATATGCGATAAAAATAAATTAAAATTATTCAAAACAACAGTGAAAAATGAAATAATATCAAACTAACGCACACATTCCTTTTGCATTGGTGACTGCTGCGAATAAAGTGACAAATTTATATATTGTTATGTTGGTATTGAAATTATACAGATACTTATTTCCGTACTTCACGAAGCACAACTTGGCCCAAGTAATTAGTGCTTATTGAATAATTACTTCGTCAAGTAACGATTTATGAATTCATTCGTCAGATAAGTAGTGCTTGAAGAAGAAATACTACTTCATGAATATAGCTTCTTTGCCAAACAAGCCTCCGACTATGAATTCCGTCCGTAGAATGACGGTACCCGTAAAAAAATAACTTTCCTCCCGTTATGCATACAGTTGTGTACTTTGGCTGGGTACGATGAGTATTTTATTTATGTAGATAGTAAAATTCTGTCTGTAAAATCAGTGTTTCCGTCTGTACGCGCATCTCACTAAACTAATTTTGTGGGAGTACGACTTTTGTTTGGAAAAGTAAAAATCACTTATCTGCAGCTATTCTTTTTACGTTTACAATATGAATAAAGTTATGTATATTCAAAGAGAAAACAGAGATAGTTAAAATTATCAAAAGTAGCATTTTTAGGGCTTTCCTGAGTTTTATCGTTAAGGGAAAGGAGAAATGTGTAAGTAGTTTAATCCATTCAATTATATCTCAAGTAATAATATATCCTACTCGTACAGGCAAAATTGCGAGAAATTCATTTTACCCAGAACAGGAATGCGTTTTACAGTCTTGGGAGAGCTAGACGTTATATATATGTGTGTGTGTGTGTATATATATATATATATATATATATATATATATATATACATATATATGTGTGTGTGTTAATTTTTTTGCTAGGGCCCCTTGAAAGTATAATGTTTAAATTAATAAAAACATACATCTATTACTTCTTGTTTCACACATATTGCAACAAGAATATGCATAACAATAACATATTTATGTATTTTCCCATTCGAATGTGTCATTTGATAGACGCGCGAACACGTATCATTAGGCCTTTGGCAAAATTGTTTTTTTTTTCGTGATCCGGAAGGATACACAGCAGTATGAACGAATGAAGTAGGCGCTGTAACATCACTGAAGATAGAAACAAACAAAACGACCGTATAAACGACTCTCCTCTCGTGGAAAGGATCTTCCGTGTCTTCTGCGTTTCTGATCGATCGCTGGAGTGTTTCGTGCATTGTCCTTCCATTGCCGCCGTGGACTGCGGACTGCGGCCGGTGTTACTGTACCCTCGAGTATTGATCGGAAGCCACTGAGGGGCTGTGGGTTTGAAGGGTTGTAGGCGGCTATGATGTCACCGATAATCCTGCAGCCACGCACCCTTACTGCCGAAGACAAAAAAAACTGCTAGTCGCCCTCGGAGCGATTCTAATTCCACCTCCGTTGGTGCATCAAGCGGCTAAGACATAGCCAGCAGTTTTGGAACAGGGAAAAGTGGTCGTGCACTGCTCGTAAAATTTCCATCTCTAGGGTAATATATATTCTGTCGTGTAAATTTCATGTGGCTTTCAAGTCAGCTATTTCTCAAAAGTAGTTCTTGTATAAAAAACTAATTTGGCAGTATGGTTTACAAACCTCTATTTACTTGCTGTAGTTAAAATTAGTGATTAACTTCCATCATTATCTACTTGAAAATAGCTAAACAATAGCCTATTTAAATTCTCGTATAATACGTTGATTGAATTTCTGTGTATACGTACAAGCCATATCGATGTCTTATAGCGGTCAAGAAAATTACAATTAATTATATGTAACTAACCAACCTAAGGGCCTGTTACATAATGTTCGATTAAAGCCTGATTAAAAATTTCAGTACTGTTAAGAATCATTTTCAGAATTATGGTTTAGAATAACCAACGTTTCATTCGCCTCTAACCAAGGGTTATCTTAAACACAAGAGTAGGTTACGATTACTGGACATATAAGAACGTTACAACAAATAAGATGTAAGAAATTACAGAGAATTTTTGTAGTAACTATAAGGTATCCATACTTAGCGAACCTTTTTATGGAATTCGATCTCTGTGAGCCAGGATTGATCCAAGGTCACTCCAATCCCGTGACCTTTTCTATAGCGATAACACAGCAGACGTTACTAACGTGCCTTGAGGAGACTCTCATACCCGCCACTGAAGCATTTTAAGGCTTTTCCGTGATTAGTATAGTCTCATTTCATACAGTCTAGGGTTGAAAGAATTATTCCGTATGCACATAAGAAAGGACGTGGTATATCCCGTATCTCGGAGACTTCTTCGAAAATTAAAAGAATGTTAATAAACACTGTGCCAGAAATGTGCAACTTCTGCGACTAGGCCTGGCGCTCTGGCCTAACGGCCACAGATATTTTCAGCTGACGCCGACACGTGTCATTCGACAAGCGTGTTCAGACTTCGTGGAAGTAGCGCTTTCATAGACGTGAAAAATAATTTTCTCTTCCAGGGTGGGGGGCCGCGGAGCCCGAGCGGTTAGCCCCCCCCCCCCCCCCCCCCCCCGCCGGGGGGGCCACCGGGGCTCAATCCCCGGCCGGGTCACCGGACTTTCGCATGTGGAAATCGTGCCGAACGATGCCGTTGGTCGGCAGGTTTTCTCGGGGAGCTCCCGTTTTCCTCGCCCTTTCATTCCGGCGCTGCTCCATACTAACCTCAGTCACCCCCATCGGTTCTCAAGACCTCGCTCTTAAGAGCCGACCAAATCTCTTCACTCACTCTTCCAGTGTGTGTAGGTGTCTTCTGGTTCGAAGCCGGCTACATCAGAAATTCAAGTCACATTGAATTATGACTTTTGCAACCAATATTTTGTTGTTTTGTATGTTCAGAGAAATTGTTATTCGTGTTATATATCACTGACTTTTGCACAATATAAATAGTATTTTAAACTTTATATAACTTTATTTTTAATATGTTTTAGATGCCATGTGCCGAGTTATGAAAAGTGCCACTTGTGGTCATTCTGTAAATATTGGCAACCCTACATAACTACCGCCTTTCCATGTCTCCTATTTTCAAAACCCGTAATGTCGTTTTCAGACATAATTGATACATTTATCGAATCAGGCGAATGGACCTTACAAGTGGTGTGTAATCTGGATGATGGTAGATTGGGGAGTTATTCTGCGATAATTTCAGTGCCCGGATCGCATTAGCTATGGATAGTTCATGAGTCAGTATGACTGTTCTGTAATCTCAACGTTGAAAACAAATAACCTATCTGTGAGTACAAACACTTAAACCATTTTAACCATAGCGTTCCATACACGGGATGTTGCACAAGAAGTGATTGGTTATTTACTGTATACACATAAGAAAACAGTGTACAGTAGGATAAGTCCTTCAAGTATGGGAGATATTCGTTTTTAACTGCCAATGAAATAACACACATAAACTATTCGCGGTTTCTTCACACTTTTTAAAGTCAAACCTTTGAAAAACCACCCCATGTATGACGGGTTTGGTTCTTTCCTGTACATGTCATTCATCACAAGCGTTTCATAATTCTATTGACATAATGCCACTAATTTTGTTTCTAAATTATAATATCTCATTTATAATTCATTTGAATAAAACCAGTGCGGAAATGCGTGTGTCGTTATTTGCCCGGTAAGAAATCGTTCTCACGCAAAATATTGTTAAACGTGAGTGCACATGAAGGTGGCGCGTTGTCCCATTGGTTGAGCTTTGTTTGCATCAGGCGAATTAATATTCTGAACGGAGAACCTTAGCAGGGCTTCATGAAAGTTGGAAGTGGCAGTGAATGGACTATAGTCATTAGTTATACATTTTTATTGGTCACTTGCATTAGAGAAAGCGTTATACTGACGCTAGTAAAGTTCTAGGAACAACTATCGTTCGATGAAACGCTAACGTGGGACTGAAAGAGTTAACATTGAGAGAGGCAGGTGTAGGCTGTTCACGGTAAAACGAGCACTTTTTTGAAAGTCCTGCTTAGGATCTACTTGTGTATTCTTCCGCCTTATGAAAAAATTAACATTGCCATGGGCCGCTTCAATTTATTCGTGCGTCGGTCAAGTGAATCTGTGAACTTATTATAAAAGTAAACATTTTATAAATATGCCAATTTTTAGCATTAAAAAACAGAAAGCTATGTAAACACAAATGGTTACCTAACAATTTTTATTCAGCGTTAAGATACTTCCCATCTGTCGTTATCAACTTTACCGCGCGCATGTCACTCAGTGCGACCGTCGAAGTATGTGCAGACATGGGCAGTGACTTTTTTTTCTAAGGTTGATTTCAAAAGTTCTCACTTTGTTGTGAACAGCCTTTATACCCAAAGTAATGATAGTAGCATATTATGAAAAAGAAAAATCACATATATATACACATATTATTAAAATGCGATAGTAAACTGAGCAATTATTAAATAAATGTTTCTGTTAGTTTTGTTCACATTAGAGAAATAATTGGTGCTAATAAACATATACCTGTGTTCAATTACGGGTACCAACTAGCCTCCATTTCCCTAGTAATGTAATTTTTTTACTTTTCATTAAAGGGTACTTAGTGGCATAACGTTATAAAACGCCTAGGCTGCTAAAGTTTCCCATTAAAAAAATTTTAATAAATATAAATATACGTTCTTAATGTGAAATCCATGCTTAAATTTCAGCCGCGCATGTATGTGGGTTATAAGACTAGCGGCCAATTTTTCTCCTTTATGTTCTTCGTGAAGACGCTTGTCCAGATGGGCGTATTGTATTGTCTGTTTACGGTCAAACGAGCACTTTTAAAGCATTGGTTAATATCGTTTTGTATGCATCTTGTGAATTCTTCCGCTGCGAGTGTAATTAACGTTGTCATGGACCTCGTAACTTTATTCGTGCGTCAATCAGGGGGAACTCACTATTTTAGACGTAAATATTTTACAAATTTGCTAATTCTCACTGTTACAAAAACAGAAAGTAAAATAAATATAACTTAATTATTCACATATGTTTACGAAACACATTTAGTTCGACTTCAAGGCACGGACCTACTTTCTGTCCGTTGTTGCCAACTTTACTGGGCACATGTCTGTCAGTGTGTCCGTTAAAATATTCGCAGGTAGGGGCAGTGACATCTTTCATACGTTGATTTCTTACGTGCTCACTTTATCGTGAACAGTATTTAGTAGTATATACTTGCTACGCTGCAGGAAGCAGGATTGCGAAGAAGCTGCGCATACTTCTAGCCTTTCCTAACGTTTTTTGAGATGCACACACACACACACTAAATCTGAATGAGTGAGAATTTCACTGTTTCAATCAGTCAAACGTATCTGGCTCATTTAACAGCCAGTTCAGTGAATTCGACTGATGAATCAGTGGAAAAAAAAAAAAAGCCAGATTTCCTTCACTTATTGATTCAATGACAATTTCCACTGATTCATCAGTCATTTTTTTTCCCACTGTTTACTCAGTGGTTTATTTTTGATTGTTGGATCAGATAAACAGCGTATAAAAATAACCGTCTAGCATTGTTTAAAAATGGTCGTTGAACAACATTTATCAAAGTGAAATAACCACGATTAAAGTAATAAAACCAATAGAAAATACTTTCCAAAATGTGCTTCGTCTTTCAAAACGCCATTTGATGAGGTAATATGAACATTCAGCTTTTCATTCCTTTTTCACGTCTTTCTATCCGTTTTCATGTAATCATCACAGCGTTCTGTTCAAAGGTTTAAACTTCATATAATGTTACGAAGAGAGTTTACTCATATGCACTATTCGTTTTTAACAATCCTAGCGGTACCAATTAAACCAGAAACGAAAAGTAAGTGCATACAATTGAATTCTTCACGATTTCGTGGCAAAATTATAAGGCACATATTTTCCCTCATTCACTTCATCTCGGTGTGGTAGCGCAGGTGGTTTGGTAGCTGACTTAAGTCGAAGAGGTACGGCTATGCGAGGTCGATCCCGGACACCTGCAAAATTGTTTTGCTTTTTTTTAAATTTTGTAAATTGCGCCGTATAAATAGTAAACTGTCGTAAATATGTTTATTTCACACAATTATTTGGCTACATTCAATAAAAAACAATATTTTATTCGCCACTGTAGTCGGCCTTCACTTATTCGATCAGTGAATTAATTTCACGCCACTAATTCAGTCAGTGAAATTTTTTCGCTGTTTTCCGCTGATTCTAAGTGTAGCCATTTTCACAGATTAGAGTAGTTGAATTTCACTGAGAATCAGTGGTTTCCCACTGTGCGGTACGGCAGCGTACAGGAAGCTATAGCCATTTGTAAAACCATTGCCTGTTATCTGCATATTACACATATGCTACTATTCATTACTGACATGCGGGCTCCGAGTTAAATTGTCAGTGAGTTAAATAAAATAGTTCGTAGTTTTGGCGTTGTACGGCGGGCGAAAGTTTTCACTTTATGGCAAATCAAGTTTGTTGTTTATGTTATACATATTAGATACGAAATGGCATATTTGTAAAACAATAATTATTTTCCTAACAATTTCACGCAACATAAATTTTACTTATGCTGGAAGGATACCAAACAAGAAGAAAAATAGATCTTACGCAGAGCTTTCAGAAGTCCTCACTCTACTGTGAGCAGCCTGTAATGATGAAGATGTTATATTATTCTGCATTTAACTGCAACTTATGTGTGTGACGACACATTTACGGCTATCTGTTCTCTGGAGTGAGTGTAGGCATAAGTGTTCGTTCTTTAGTAAAAAATTTGATGTACGTCACAATTAGCATGAAGTGAGTGAAGAGATTTGGGCGGCTCTTAAAAACAGAGTTTTTTGAGAGCCGGCGAGGGTGAAGCGAGATGGGCATGGAGCAGCGCCGGAATGAAAAGGCGAGGGGAAAGGGAGATCCCCGAGAAAACACCATCGACCAGCGACATCGTGCGGCACGATTCCAACTTGCGGAACCGACCGGGGATCGAATTCGTTTCGCCGAGTTGGAAGGCGAGCAGTCTAACCGCTCAAACACCGTGGCCCCCGGCGCATTTAGAGCATACACTTTGGGACGCGAAAGAGGGTGAACTACCACCGGTCGGGACGAATTCAAGGGAAACCCTGATGGAGGTCCGTAGCGATTTTGACGTGCAAATCGCCCGCCCCGAGCTGGGTATAGGGGCAAAATGCTAATCGAGCCGTCGAGTAGCTGTCGCTCTCTGAAGTTTCCCTCAGAATTGCTGTCACTTGGAGGGAAATCAAGCGAGTCTCATGGGCAGGGGCCTTGAAAACCTTCTCAGCCTGTTCTCAAACATTAAATGGGTGAGATCTCCAGCTTGCTCGGGAACTGAAGACGAAGGCGGATCTCGAGTGCCAAGTCGGCCACTTTCGGTAAGCAGAACCGGAGCTTCGAGATGAATCAAACGCCAAGTTAGGTGCCTAAGACCGTGTCCGAACTCAGGTATATACTTGTGTACTTGCATCCTTGCATACTTCACTTACCCTTTGCACCAAACTTTATTAATTCGGACAGGCAGTCTTGTTGGCTTCCGTGCCAATTATTAGCCAGCTAACTACTTTAAATGTTCATGTATTCCGACTAAGCATTTGATATTGCCGAAGTTTGTAGGGTTTAAATAAAGTATGAAATAATATTAAATTTTATTTACATTTACATTAACAGTTATTGTCTTGCATTATTGTATGTAAGTGCACTTGGGATTGCTTTTTTTTATCTTAGCTTCTGTAGGTTAGGAACATAGGCCTGATACGAATTTATTGCTTAGACGTTTTCTTAAGGTGAAACTTGCGATAATTATTTACTCAGTTTAAAATTATATGTCTACGAAGTAGTAATGTCGCCCTATAAAACTTTAAGTAAAATAGTTATGTCGGAAATCAATTATTGTAACCTACAAATTGCTTCTCAAAATGGCGGCACATATCCCTCAAGTATGCGGGAAGTATACGACTTCGTTTACTTGTGTACTTGCATACTTCACTTGCAGTTCGGACAGCACTTACGACGTCTCTTCCTGGAACAGGTACGCACAAGTATGTACTTCAGGCGAATTCGGACACAGCCTAAATCGACGTTCGTGGGAAACCATAAAAGGCGTTGTTTCTACACCACAGAAAAACTGAAATTTTGACAGGCTATTATATGAAGAATATTCCGTCTAAAATATTTTTATGCGAAGGAATTAGGGTTGTGCGGAGTGGTACAGGTGCCGCGTCATGCATGTATCCACGTCGGTAATTCAGCCGCGGGCGTCGAGTCATGCGGGCAGAAGCTGGAAACGGGCGGGTTGGGGGGGGGGGGGGGTTACTGGCAAAAAAGGTGGGCAAGGAAGCGAAGGGGTTGACCTAGAGGGGTGAATCACGTCGTCTCTTCTCCCCTTGGGGCCTCTGCTGGAGGGCTCTCTAACAAGCTTCATGCCGGCACTTTTCAAGTGGCGGGCGCGGAACTCTGTCAGCCACCAAACCATTCACTTCACTTCTACGAGATTTTTTTCATCTCGAGCAGCTTCCGTCCTGTCTCCCGCACCGGTAGCCTGCTCTGACTCGCGTGTCGACGAAGAGACCAGGCTGGTGGGCCCGTTGAAAGCGTGCAGCTGTTTCTGCAAAGTATTATCCCGAAGAATTGGCCGAAGTCGTTTTCAAGACACGAACGTTATTTTTGGCAAACGTTTGATAGCTGATTTGACCAATTCAGACACAGGTCGTATTCGAATTCACCAAGCTAGGCTGGACATCCCTCTATACACTCGAGACATTATCATTTGCTTATTGGTTGCTGCTATCAAGTCAGGCTTCTGAACAGTGCTGTTAAACCCTGCTGCTTCCTGCTTATCACTCTCTCGCAGTTAAACAGGGCGTGTCTAAAGAACTGTCGTCCAGTCACAACAGTAAGAGAAACGAACACGTGATTAGAGTCCACGTCGCCCGAACGAATCCGCGACAAGACTCGTGGTTCTACCAATAAGCTAACGATAATGTCTCGAGTGTATAGAGGGCTGTCCAGCGTAACTTGCTGCCAACTCAATCCGCGAAATACTCGGGGCTCTAACGATTGCTTATTCGTACGCTTATATGCGTTAACAGACAAAGAGTGAAATAAATAATTTCAGTATTAAGACACAGAAGTTCTACCCCTGCGTCGTTATCATCTTTACCGGCAGATTGCCAGTCAGTGTGGTCGTTATTATATTAGCAGGCAGGGGCAGTAACCATTTTCAAATGTTCATTTCAAACGAGCTGAAATAATTGTGAACTGTATATACCTGTCTTAAGTCCCTTGAAAAGTGCATCCCGGATGTGACGTCACATTTTCGCTGCCCGAATTTGCGGTAAGGGCACCAGACACCTGCCCTTTTTTTATCGTTTTCCGAATGCGCATCTGTTTTAAATATTTCGCTTGTTAATGTTTACAATTACTGAACGGCCCGTGGAAAACACTTGCCAACTTGACAAAGATTAATGAAACTCGCGTAGGATGAAATTCGACAGAGTCGCGCTCTAGGTGGAAACGAACACACGTGCGTTAGGATTCACAGAGGAATATTTCTCCTGAAGGAAAAAAAGGGCTCACGACCCGGGAAGGGAACATGAGTAAGTGATCGAGGGCACACTGCACTGGGTTCGAACACAGCCCCAGTGTTCACAATTGTGAACACAGCCCCAGTGTTCACAATTGTGAACACAGCCCCAGTGTTCACAATTGTGTACATAATGCACATGAAGCTTTTCCTTGGCCGGTGTGCCGTACGATGCGAGGCTCCGTGTCCAATTATCCTCCCTACGGGTAACTGATTCGCAAATCGTGCTCTAGGTTGTATATAGGATGTCAATGAATAAGTGTTACAAATGAATAGGGGTGGTACATGAGATGAAATAGAATATATTTTATTAGGTGACCATGTCCGGAAATTGCCTCTTTATACAAAAAACACGGCGATACCAGTGAGCAGGGTTAGTCGGCGACCCGGTGGCAACCGAGCATTACTCGTGTAGGTTGAAGATGTTTTTGACGGCCCCATTTGATTTGACGTGCAGTAGGAGGTCTCGCTGCCTGGCCATCGTGATCCCCCGACCCGACGCCTTTGGAATTCTCCCGTCGCAGCCACGTAAAACACTGGTGTATGCAACTCCTGTGAATACCATAGAAGAACTTGAGGCCAGTTTTCGTGCAGCATTCGAAACCATCAAGCATATGCCGACCGTCTTCAGTGACGTGCTCCGAAATATGATGTGGCGCTGCAGAACATGCGTCGAATGCGGAGGAAACGATTTCGAACAGATGCTATACTCTCTCCGTGTGTAATAAACCTGTTTACAATACTGATTCACATTTTCATTTTTTAATACCTGACGCCAACCTTACACTCTATAATCGCCATTTTGGGTATACGGAGTCATTTCAGGACAGGGTACCTTAATATAATATGTTCCCTTTCATCTCATATATCATCCCTATTAATTTGAAACACGTATTCATTGACATCCTGGATTAATTTTGGATCAAGCTAATATTGGAAAATTCTTACGTTTGTGTCACCTTTGCCATTGGTATACGCGTTATTTGACACCTGGAGAACCTTGGACCAATGAGAAACATACAAGAAAATTCACACCCAATCATTGCCCTTCACTGTGGCAGCAAGCAACCAATGGGCAATGTATATCTGCACGATTGCACATAAGACTGTGAAGACTAGCCTGGAGGTCGTTGAACTCGCGAATTTTTCAGGTCCCCGTAGGCTTTATATTGCATTGTCTCGTATTACTGTAGTCGATCAATAAGCCTACGCCTCCTTGGGCGTGATAACGTAACAATGGCTGTGTATAACACACATCAAAGACTCTTATTTGCAACACACGAAATCATAAATTAGGGTGGACTCGAAAAAGTTGAAAGTTATCTGTTTCGTGAAGTAATACCACATAGAAATTAATTTTTTTGCAATGTTACAATACTCTCTACAGTTAAAACGGCGGAAGTTTATCCATATCTCTGGAATATGGTGGTAAACAAACGTCACTGGATTCACTAAATTCTTGGAAATTAATTTAGCGAGGAAAAACTTTTTTGACATCGTAGTGTACTTCTCTGTCGTTAGCCTATATTATTTTGATGGAATATTTTATTGAACTACTTTTCCTTGACTGATTTGTATGAGACACGGCATTTAATTTTATTACAACATCGAGAAAAATATTGATGTGCATGATTTACAAATACTGGTTCCATACTGATAGTGTTAGTAGTTTATTCGTCATGAACTCGGACAAACAGTAGCACTAAAAAATTATGCTACACCAAAGTTCACCTTTTTTTTCACAACTGTAAAGTTTTCGGAAATTTTTTCGTACTTATTTTCGACAAAAACTTTATTCTCTCTTAGGTATATCAATTCTATACAAGAAACTTTCAACCACCGTAAGATTTATACAATTACTTACAGTTATTGTTATCAGAGAAATTTTGGCCGATTATTATCAAGAACGTCTTGTTTCTTGTCGCATAAGTGAGTCATATCCAAAACTATATTTTTTAATCATTTCAGGAAACTTCAGCGTTGCAAGTTGCCAAATCAAGCATTTCCTACCATGGGATCTTTAATGAAGGTGATTCTACTTTACATCCCCTGTCATCCCTAGGATAATGTCTATGTTTTTCCCAGCCACTCAATAAATGCCTTAGTCGTCTCGAGTTCTTTTCTAATAAGTACAACATACATTTTCTAAACTCTGCTTTCGTTCAGAACTCAGGAATGCTTGTCGTGTCTTCAGCCATAAAGTAGTTTCTTTTCCCAAAATGCGGGGTCTCGTTTGTAGTACTTTGGTTAATTTTAGCGCGGGAAATTTTACGGCTGAAGCGCACTGCAGAAGATGAGATCCAAATTTTAGTTGAGTTGAGAGATATTTGGGCGGGTCTTAACTGCGAGGTCTTGAGAGCCGATGAGGGTGAAATGAGGACTGAATGGAGTAGCGCTGGAACGCAAGGGCGGGAGGGGGGTAATCGGGAGAGCTCCGAGAAAACCCGCCGACCAGCGACATCGTCCTGCACGATTCCCACTTGCGAAAATCCGGGAGTCACCCGGCCGAAGGTTCAACCAGCTTCGCGATGGTGGGAAGTTGGGACTCGTTGTAATGATCGTAGGCGTGAATTTTCAGACATTGTGCATACTGTAGTTAATTATCCAAATTATTGCCACCAGATGTGGTATACGCCTACGACATAAATTTGCTGCATATGCTACAGGTACTATAACTGGTTATAATTATTTTGGCAAGTATTTGACACCTTCCAAAGTATACTATAAAACTGTGTCTGTGCTTCTATTTTTTTTTAAATTAGTTTTACACACAATGTATAAGTTTCATTCCTATTTAGTGCTTTATCTGAGTTATTGCTTTTTAAAATACTTTTTTGTCAATGAACTTGCAAGACGAAGGTATATTTCAAAAGAAAATAATAAACACTGAAAGTATTCGTTTTTCATATAGCAAACAAAATTTTTGTTCTTCCCAAAATAAATGGCATGTGTGAAACTTGTGAGGACAAATGCACACGACAAACTTGGACTTCCTTTTAATAAAGTGATTAGCCCATTGGTGCACGCTGAACGAGACGTAAGTGCTTTGCGTATGCCAGTATTGCCCCATAAGTTCATTTGTTTCTGAATTATGATTGCAGGCCGTGCAACGAGTGAAATACGAATCACTTCAATTGTTTAGATTGATTTGAAAATGTGTGTGATTTTGTTAAGTTGGCAGTTTTAATGGGTTCGTCGCACATCTCAAGAGAGAATGAGCCGTTTTTGTTGGAGATTCTGTGTGGTACCGCCCACAGCATTCGCTGCAAGGGAGTGTTCACTAAATAACGCCCCTCGCCATCATTACCATGCATCATTCAGTCCTTTGCAGACAGCTGTAGAGCTCCCTCTAAGCTCTACACGACCGCGCACAGCAATATAATACTATTTGCATTAAATATGCGAAGCCCTAAATTTCCATGATGCTCCCTTCATCCCCTCTAAAGTTTCTTAATCACCCTCTTATATCAAAATCCTGGTTTGAACATTATTGCGAAGGGCCACAGTTAAAAACAAATGAATAGCACTCATGTTCGTAGTCGCTGGAGCAACTCCCATTTGCTAGAGTAAACCGTTTACTAATCTTCTGATTGTGGAGAGTGTAATTAGTAAAATTATCTAGCGTGATAAGGTGAATCACTGGGATAAGTTCGTAAATTATAATGAAAAAAATTTAAAGAAAGGAAAAAAACAAGCTTTATCGCAGTTTAGGTATTTTTTGTGACGGCATAATAATAACAAAGGTTGCGGGGTAGTCTTCTCCGATGATTTCGCATGTATAGAAGAAAATAATTCGTGTGTCTCTGTATTAGTGAAAGCATATTATGGGATTTGGTGTACCTCCATTTGATGACGAAATAACACATTTCAATCATCCCTTAAAATTAGTGGCTTACACTGCCGTTCTATTAGCCCCATATCTGTGTTGATCGACTGTTTTGAAGGATGATTAAAAATTGTATTTTTTATAAAATAAAATTCCGGCAACTACTCAATACAATATAGCCTATACTTGAATGCAAAGAAAATCTTAAGAGATGCGTTCTTAAATTGCTTTGAATAAGAGCGTGTATAAAAAATTGTGATAGTTTTCTCACCATCTAATAATTATAAAATACATATACAACTTATTTATTCATTTTTGCAGATTTTAATATATTTTTGAGCAATTAGTTAGTTATTTATAAAATACAATGACATGTTCAGCGCGCGCGCGTGTGTGTGTGTGTGTGTAGTAGTAGGCTGTTAACTGAAAATCGCTTGACATAGTAAACTTCTCACGTGAAAATGACTTACCATTCATTAATACTGGTTTTAATAAAAATAAAAGACGACCTTTATTTCTAAGGATGCTTTATGCAGCAATTTTCCGGGCACCACTAATTAGTCACTGGTGTTTTCTGAGTGTATATTAAATTTAAGTTGTATTTTATTATGTTAACCAAACTCGTGTGGAAATTTATAGCAATGGCGCGTGGGCGTTAATAATCCTAGCACAAAAATAAACATTTTTTTATTTAATTTTAAATTTTTAGGAAAATTTCCGTACAGAAACTTAACGTAGGCCTACTTATATGTGTGTGTATATATATATATATATATATATATATATATATATATATATATATATATATATATATATATATATATATATATAATATCTTCGCAATAATTCAGTCTGTTTTGTGTTTCAGTTTATTCTACTCGGGATATTAGGAAGCATTTGGAGCTGTTATTCCAAAGAGGTAGCTTTTAAGCTGGCGGTAAATTGAGAAATCTTTATATACAAAATCCATCGTGAGTGAGTAAACCGCATCATCACTGACAAACCACTGGACTAATTGAGACCATATTCACACCATATGTTATTGAGGTGGCGAGTAAGATTTTTAGTTATATTTCGTTCCAATAGGTGGCGCTGGAGTCTAACTTCTATATTTATGGGCAAATTTTGCTCATAGTTGCAGGAAATGTTTGTTGATATAAAAGAGTAAAATGCCAGCGATACCACGGTCAAACATCGGTCGATGTACCCGACGTAATAGAGAGGCCGCATTGAGAAGGCATAATAGAACGTGAACATGCGCTGTACAAACTGAAGAGGCACGAACACAGAATCTAGAAGCACACAGCACGATCATAAGAGAAGCACATCGCACGCCAAACAGATTCTAATAGACAATTATGCGCAGGAACAACACAGTTCATATCATACAAGACACACATAGATCATACGAAGCTTTACAATATCCACTTATATTCTGGGAAGGAGAGGAATGAATATCATTTCAATCATAAACAAAGATCTCCAACAACAGGTGCTAAAACTTAAAAAATTAACTTCTATGAGTATCGAATAATTATACATGAGTTTTGTCATTGTGCAACAAACACGTATGAAAAAACATTTAATAGTCGGTGTTGAATGTTTAATTACAGATTTACTTTGTCAATTCAATGTAATTATAACATTTAAAATATAATACTTTTATAGTTAAAAAAAATTATCTTTACGAAACACAATACACATGACATTTGCGCGTAATTTTCTATGACACACAATGGACATATTTACACTTCATGTTTTATTTTGGGATATATGTTATATTCATATTTATTATGTATTTTTAATATTAAAAAAATAGGTGGAACAACGTTTTCCGGGATCAGCTAGTTTTATATATTTTTGTGTAAAAGTTCTTGTTTAGCTCGAAGTGTGATATACATTTGCCCGCGCAAAAAATATGAAATACTAACTTTATTCTCTAACTATTTCCGCCCTCTCATATTGTTTACAAGAGTAAACCATTAAAATTATATTGTGTTTTTGGCACTGAGCTTTCGTAATCAAGCTTATTTTTTGTTGAGATAAAATTACGAATTTAAAAGCGAAATAAAAGTAGTTCTCATCGAAAGGAATTTTTCGAATATGTTGTCACATTCACAATCAATTATTGTAATTGTGTTATTCAGTGTCTTGCCAAACCTAGTTTTACGGCTGAATATTAAACACCGTGTGGTCATATTAAGTTTATTTCCCACTCTAGTGCGAAAAGCAACGTTTGTCATTTGCGTAGGTTCTGACACGATACAAATAGAATTATTTAGAAAAATTATGTTTTACTTATGGAAACTGCAACCATCCAGTGGGTTTACATGCAATACGCGGGAAACTCCGATACACATGCGACATCAGTTCTCCTTGTTGTGGAGCATTTTAATAGCCAAACTATTGGCATTGAGCTTACCAATCTGAGTGGAATAAGCATTATTTGTGTCAGACATGGACGAGAGACGCTAAGAGATAAGTATTGTTTACAAGTGTTCATGGCCGCATACGTCAAAACGTAGAGGAAATTATATAAGAAATTGATTAATGTTGGAATGTGTAGAGGACAGTGGAGTCTAGCTTCATGCCGAAAAAAATACACAAAGTGATATAGTTCATTGGAATTACTGTAAAATTCATGAAACGATGTATAGCACCTGCTGTTTGGTAGTTATAACAAAAGGTCTGTTCTACACCAACTATCAGCGTACATATTGCAGACTACTTTTTTTGCGACGAAAGAACAATGTTTTGAAAAAAAAAATTTGGTTTAAAGTCACACATTTTGGATTTAATAAAAT
The DNA here is from genome assembly GCA_029891345.1 of Dryococelus australis. Lineage (NCBI taxonomy): Eukaryota > Metazoa > Arthropoda > Insecta > Phasmatodea > Phasmatidae > Dryococelus > Dryococelus australis. The sequence goes on along the minus strand of CM056995.1, from coordinate 27,339,373 downwards.
ACATTGTTTTTATGAATAAAATCAAAGGAACTTTCTCGGTAAAGGGCAATACCGATTTCTTAAAATCAAACTTTGCAAGTCCCAAACGCACACATAACATTCATAAAATGCAATAAAAGCGGCAGACGTGAGGTTTTGATAGTTCCACAGAGACCGTCCGTCGTAGATCTCCAAATTTATTAAAATACTCGAATGTCTCAAAGAAACGCTCGTTCCTCAATGCTGGGCGTAAAAATAAACTTCATATCGGAATTTGAGGTGAACAATTTTATTTTAACCGCGTTTTGCCGAGACTGCGGTCTTGCCAAGACTCGTGTTCTCTCGTATTCAAGGTTGCTCGAGTTACAGACAACTGTCGGTTGGTGCGTCACCGGTCTGAGATGCGGGAGGTTCTGGGTTCAAATCCTACGTAAGTTATGGGTGTTAGTTTAAGTTAGGTCATAAGTTAGTTTACAAGCCGTCCCCTTATAAGCCTTTAGGCATAACACCGGGGGACAATAATGAACCCTTTCCAATCCAGTTAAAGACGGAACGTGTAAAGCCGCGATTCTCGTGCTGGTAAAAAGTTATGCGTAGAGAATTGTTATGGGAAAAATTGACGTTGGTGTGACATCATTATAGTTTGTTCGCGGTTTCTTCACACTTTTTTTTAACCTAACCTTTGGAAAATCCCTCCATGTATGGCGTATTTTGGTAGTTTATTAAATGTGTAATGTATCACAAGCGTTTTATACCTCTGTTAACATAAGAGGATTCATATTTCGATAAATTGAAGTTTTTACCAATATGTTATTTATAAATTATGATTTTTAATTTATAATAAATATTTAAAAAAAAACACTGAGAAAACATGTGTGTTGGTAGCGCCGGGTCATAAATAGTTGTCATTAAAAAATATTATTACAAGTGAGTGCTCATGAATTCGGTGCGTTGCCCTTTGGTATAATTTTCTTAGTATAATTAAGCTTAGTTTCCACGAGGTGGAGGCATACCTGGAAGTAGAACTTAGTCAGGGCTCCAGAAAAGTCTGAAATATGAAGTAGCTTGCGTAGTCACGCGTTCCATATGTGTGTCTGATAACTATCACTTCGGGCTAACGTCTCGCCCATGCGAATTGCGGTGACGTTAATTTTTTTTTGCTCCCCCCCGTGGAGGAACAGTTCGACGCGACGCAACTCCATCGTTGGAGTAGAGTCACGCTCTACCAGGCGTGGCGGCGTGACACGTCACAGCCAGCTGGCGAAGAGGTTGCGTCCAGCCCTCAGCAAAGCATTGAAGGAAGCCAGTATGTTTCCTGGCTGCACGCCGTACGCGGTCAACCGATCAAGACGTGGTCGTTCTCTCTCTCTCTCTCTCTCTCTCTCTCTGCCATCTTGAATATCCTTCCTCCCAGTGGCATAGGGTAAACTGTTGCTAAAGGCTGTTCACGATAAAGTGAGCACTTTAGAAATGAACCTTAGAAAAAAGTCACTGCCTCTGTACGCATGCATTTTAATGGGTGCCCTGAGTGACATTAGCCCAGTAAAGTTGGTAACGATGAATGGAATGTAGTTCCATATATTAACGTCGAATAAAAAGTGTTAGGTAACCATTTGTTGTTTTTTTTTTTTTTTTTTTTAGAGCGTCGAATTGTAAAAGAAAGCAGATTTGTAAACTATTTACTTCCTCAATAATTCCAAAGTTTCATTTGTCCGACGGATGAGTAAAGTAATGAGGCCTATGCCAATGTTAATTTTGCATAAGGTGGAGGAATACACAACGTGTACACAAGTAGATCTTAAGCAGGGCTTTCAAAACTGCTCATCTTGCCGTGAACAGCCTATACGAGGCTGATGAACAATTGCGCACTTCTAAGAAGGTATTTACGTTCGGATACTCACCGGGTACTATGTTACAGTATTGGTTACTTACAATTTTTCTGAAGGCCTGATAAAGTTCAACTTTCCCAACGCCTCATGTAAACAAAGTTCAACAAACGAACTCTAGAAAGTTACACCAATGCGGCAACGCACCACATGTGTGTGCACTCAGTCGATACATTTAGGAAATAACCAAATGCATCGTACATAGGGTGATTTTTCAAAGGTTTGAATCTAATAGTGTGGAGATACCGCGAATAGACTATATGCCAAAATGAAGTCTCACTTTAACCACTGTAAGAGTTTCATTGCATTTCACTAGCTCCTCCAGATATGGAGATCCCCTAGTAATTATGTGATATGAAATTGGATAACCCTTGATGAAGACTGTTCACGATAAAATGAACACTTTTGAAATGAACCTCAGAAAAAAAAAAGTCACTGCTCCTACCTGCATCTGTTTTAACGGGCGCACTGAGTGACATGAGCCCAGTAAAGTTGGTAATGATGGATGGGAAGTAGTTCCGTATCTTAACATCCAATAAAAATTGTTAGGTAACCGTTTGTGATAACTTAAATTATTAATTTCGCCTTATGTTTTTTTCAACGCATCAGAAGTGTAAAAATGAGCAGATTTGTTAAATATTTACTTTTCTAATAATTTCACAGTTTCACTTCACCGACGCATGAATAAAGTGATGAGGCCCGTGTCAATGTTAATCTTGCATGAGGCGGAAGAAAACACAACGTGCATACAAGTAGATCTTAAGCAGCGCTTTTAAAAGTGCTCAGTTTACCGTGAATAACCTATATCAACAGGTCTCGTTCAACGATTACTTAAAGTTGGAACCGCATAGCTTCGACGATCACGACACGAGTAAACGGCGGCGACACAGAAAAAAATGTTCAGCGTGAATGCTTGAATTTACATCCCGACAAATTACACGAAGTTTAGCATTTTGCGGCACCATTTACAAAGCTGATTCGTGCACACAAATGTATAGAATGTCGGTACAGTCGTTGTCATTGTCTAAGATAACCAATATTTTGCACGCTCATCTTAATGTTTCTAGCGCATGTTTGCGGATTACGTTTACGTTAGACATCCTGTACTGTGCAGTTCACCTCTTGAACGGTATGTTAATAGTGGAGCTGAAGAAATATCCGAAATGTATGCGTCCGTGCATGAATGATTCCAACAGTAGTGTATAGAATATTACTATTCGTAATTCCTTGTTGATTCAATGTACAAAATATTGTCCAGTATAGACCGAAGGCTTTCGCAAATATTCTCTTTACAGCCTACGATTTTGTGTTGAGCTGTGTCCTTGCTTAACAACACAATGCCATCTCACTGTATGGCACACAAGCAAGAGAAAAAAAATATTTGAAGCGGCTCAAAGCCAGAAGCCTAGAATATGGAAAATATTGTGCAGTGCCAACAACATACTAGCAAAAAAATATGATCCATGATATTTTTAACTACTGTATAGTTTTACGTCATTCAACGGGCGAATATAGCATTTATAGCGGTTCGGTCTCTCTCCCATTTCATTAGTGGCAATTATGTAGCACAGTCGCTTTCACAAGTAACTGTAGGCAAACAGTCTGTTTTAAGATACAGCATCCTCAAAATAGGCTATGAAATATATCTTGACTACCTTCAGTAGTTTACTTGTAAAACTGATGTTTCGACCCCATCGAGCATGGATCGTATCCCATCGGCTAAGCAAGCGCTATACAATTCTCCTAGTATACTAACATACCGAAAATCAACTTCATATATTACGAATACTGAAGGTAATTGATAAATCATAAGTGAAATAAAACGTTCATTTAAAAAGTCTTTATGAATGATTTGTAATAAATTTACAATTGCCGTAGCATCGCAGAAACAGTTAATCCTGACGTGGTAATAAAGGATCGCAGGGTGGGGGAATTTGTAGGACGCCGTATAAAGAACGCATGATTGGCGAGTTATCAATACGCTGTCTTAATACGGTCATTCTACGTATAACTTTATGCCAATAGAGAGTAACTTTTAGTCACATATCGTTGTTTAAAATGGAATTTTTTACAGAGTCCCGCCTTAATGTACATTTCATTTAGTAACAACATCTCATCTATACATAGTATAAAACGAATTCGCCCGGGCGCGTGTGTTTGTGTATTCGGATAAGGCTTCTAAACTACTTGATGGATTTTGATACGGTTCTCACAGTCATTTAGATAATTTTTGAGGAAGGTTTAGGTATATAATACATCAATATTTAATGCAAGGATAGTAGAGAAATGTCGATGTTTTCTAATCAAATCGGAAAAAGCAGCTGTTCGGAAGCTTACATGGATTGCGCTGACTAAACCATAAGATATACACCAAATTAATGTACTACAGAATTGTAGATCTTAAAAGGTCTACAAAAAAGTCCGCGACAGCATATGTTTATCTTTTAAGGATGACCCACAGTAACTATTTTTGTCTCAAATTTCACTTAGACTTACAAAGACTTTGTGAACAACACAGTGTCAATCCTATGTCAGTTACTTTAAGCATTTAGTGTATATACTTGCTGTAAAACTAAACAACGTCATATTTGTAAATCGCACCCGAGAGAGGATGGGGCGGGTCTGCAGTTATTTATAAAGCAGACAGGTGCAAGAAATTTTCGAGCCTTCATTTGAAATTTGTTGCAAATAAGAAGTTTTTTTTAAAACTGCACCACTTAAACCACCGCAGCACCTGTTTCATTTACCCTTCCAAAGAAGTGTATGGCGGCTTTTTAGGAGCACTCGCTTTTTCCGCGAAAAGATTTCAGGATTAGTTGAACTCCAGAACACTTTAAGCCAGATCATCTTTCGTGATTGGATGGTTTCAACTTACAATTCTTGGGTGTCTGCCCGCGAATCACAGAATTTCACTCGCGGGGGTAGCTGAATTCTGTTTGGCTCAGTCAGGTACAAAACTGTCTCCGCGCGAAGACACGTGGCTGATAAGAAACGAAAGTTGATGTAAGCGTAGACGTAGTGTGTTGAAATCTTGCCTGCACGTAAATATTTTTGTCCGGCTAAAGCAGTGTGATCCGTTTGTAACGTAGAATAGTGGTGGGGTTTACAAACCGGTCACCCACGGGGAAAGATCATTTAACTTCATTGTGTATGGTCAGACATAAACATCCTGTACGTTATGTACACAATGGCACGCAGTCCAGTCATGGCTAATTCCGACATTCCTGAAGCCCTGCTAAAGTTTCACTTTCAGGATAATCTTCCGCCTCATTCAGTACTCAACGAGTCAAGAAAATTACACCAAAGGAATAACGCGCCGTACTTGAACGCAATTAATTAATTAATATTTTGCATGAGAACTATTTGTTACTAGGCATTACCAATACACCTATTTTCTACCAGTATTAATTAATACTAATTATAAATGAAATATTTTAATTTATGCATTACATGTATTTAAGACCCCAGTTTAACAGAAAAATAAAGTACGATTATGTTAACAGAATACGTGATGTTTTTAGGAAACAAACACACATGTCATACATAGGGCATTTTTCATGTGTTTGATTAAAGAAGTGTGAAGGAAGCGTGGATGTACTATACGCCGTTTCTTTCAATCCTACTGTGTATAATTCTGACAGACGTGAAAAAATAGCATTGCCTTGGCTCTAATGAGCAGCGTTCATGTAGCGAAGACTGGCGCTGTGGAATTATCTGAAATATTGCTCGAAAGAGGTTACGAACTAAAACGAATCGCTGTAAGTCACTACTAATTTAAGCATTTCATTTTCAGTAAGACTTTGAAACACGGAAGTGCATATTCAAAGCAATTGCCAACTCAACTGCGAGCATCCCAATCAGTGTTAACATTAAGATATATGAAATTACGTGCAGGTATTCCCCCCCCCCCCCTCATGATTTAAATGGTGCTCCACAACTTGTTTATTAAATACAGGGATTTCCGTACGATTTTCTTGCCTTCGTGGCTGAAATATAGTGGCTGTGTCTTTTTTTACGTATTAAAGCACAACAGTGTGATCGAAAAATTACTTTTTGTTCAGTACAAAGTGGTTTTAAGTTGTTAACAAAAAGTACTTGCTTTTTTTTGTAATCAATAACGAATTCATCTTACTGCTTGTACAAATTTCGTCAAAACTACAATATTTCGCAACGTAAAGGGAGAAAATGCATTAATAATTACACTAAAAACAGTGTGATAAAGTTTGTTAAAAATTTTATGATTTAAAATATTTGTGTAGTGACTAAAATTTCGCGTGTTTGCCTTAATGGTGGCGTCGACCAGGACGCATTTTGCTTCTTCGAAACCTGCGAGATAGCCAACGCTAAGGTGGAACCATACCTATGATAGATGTACTTTATCACCTCTACACGCTAGACACTGGAGTGGTATGTATAGTCTATTCTCGGTTTCTTTACACTTTTTAGAGAAAAACCTTCGAAAAATCACGTGTTTAGTTGTTTCTTAATACGTTACGTAACACAATCGTTTTATACTTGTAATAACTAGAGACCTGAAAAATTCGTGAGTTCAATGACCTCTAGGCTACACGCCTTTTTCATGTGCAAAATAATGCAGATATCACTGTTAATTGGTTGCTTGTTGTATTAGCGGAATACGGTGATTGTGTCTGTATTTTACTATCTTTTTATTATTGGCTCACAGTTGTCCAGAAGGTGTAAACTAACGGGCGGACCAATAGCATAAGCAATACAAACGTACGATGTTTTTAATTCTAGCTTGTCCTGAAATGAAACCGCGTATTTTTCAGGTATCTAGTAATAACATAAAAGTACACTATGTTTGGTTATTTTTAACGCTTACATAATATTTCATCTATAAATTATATTACTTAATTTATAATAAATACGAATAAAACCACAGAGAAAATATGTGTGTTGGTAATGCGAAGTAAAAATAGTACTCCTGTAAATTATTATTTCACTGAGTGCGCACGAATGCAGTCTGGTGTCCCTTTGGTGCAATTTCCTGGGCTCGGTTAAGCTTTGTTTGCAAGAGGCAGAGGAATATCGTTAAAGTAGAACTTCAGTAGAGCTTCATAAAAGCAGGAAAGTAACCGTGAATGGACTATAGTCTTTCCGAAGGCATTTTGCATCTATGAAACTATGTATTTGGGAACCTAGCATTTTACGACGGAATAGTAAAGAATATAGTGTGTTACTTGTCCCTATACAAGTTTTTCATGCCTAAAAATGTTTGTGAATAGTCCTTTTCAGTAACGTCAAATAAAAATTGCTAAGTAACCATTTGCAATAACTTAAATTATTTAATTTCCTTGCTGGTTTTTTTAATGCGTTAAAGTATAAAAACGAGCATATTTGGCAAAATATTAACTTTTATAATAATTTCACAGTTTCACTTGACCGACGTATGAATAAAGTGATGAAGCTTGTGACATTGTTAATCATACACAATGTGCATACACGTAGACCTTAAGCGGGGCTTTCAAAAGTGCTAATTTTACCGTGAACAGCCTACAATGTTCTTTTTAAAATTATGTACATTAGAGACGAAGGAAGCTAGTCTCAACGTGAGAACGTTGGTTAACAAACACTCGAACGTAGTTCACAATCTTATAATTAAACGTTTTCTGGACCAGTGGCGTGTAATGAACTGTTGCGAGGTAAGCTGGTCCTTGCTCACTGCTGTACATTCTCGGTGCACGCAGCAGGAGCCAGTAACCGCCGTCGCAGCCTAGGAGAACTGAATGCATTCCGACCGCTGCAAGGGACCCATTACACGCGTCCTGTGACGTCAGCTGCAGAGCTACGTTTCAGTGGCAGAGGTGTAAACTAGCAAGGCAACAGGGTACAGCACAGAGCCGACGCCGGCTCACCTTGCAACAGTTCACCACGCGCCGCAGCTCTGGACGCGTTACCCGTCTAATGTTGATGTGACAACGGTTCGCTTTCATCCGGAGCCAAACCGAGTAGTGAAAGACACAAGCAATCCGCGTGCCTCCCTCGCGGCTGTGCGGAGGAGTGGTTCAAAAAAGAAAACTTCTGACATGCGATGGTTTTTTTTTGTTCGTCTGCAGCTTGCGTCACCGGATACACGAAGCAGTGTTGCGGTGGCGCAGCTCGCTACCATGACCTCGTTCAAAACGACTCTGGTCCGCTGGGAAAGCCATGCGACGTGGCTGAAGTTATGTAAATGAAAACGATAAAATTCGTAGCGAAAGTCATCAAAGTTAAGTGCAGGACTATGGTCTATTGTCCTAACTGCCTTCTCGCGGAAATAACACGCATTCTGGGTGTCCAGTCCCTTTTTCAGTCATTTGGTTGCCATGGCATTTGCCACAGGGAAAATGTTTATTTTTGAGTTCTTAACCTACGTTCCTTGGAAACTGAAGGATTACTAAACCGCGTTACTGTAAGCCGTTCATATTGAAGTGAGCAATCGTAAAGATCCTGTTGAATTTTTCCTTTCGGCTAATTTCTATCTTTCCGTCACATGACTATAGACTGTTCACGGTAAAATGAGCACTATTGAAAACCCTGTTTAAGATCTACTTGTATGCACGTTGTGTAATCTTCCACCCTATGTAATATTAACATTTGCCTGAGCCTCGTCACTTTATTCATGCGTCGGTCAAGAGAAAATGTAAAATTATTATAAACGTAAATATTTTACAAATATACTTAATTGTACACTTCGATGCTTAAGAAACAGAAAGAGAAAGAAATAATTTAAGTTAGCAAAAGTGGTTACCTAACATTTATTATTCGACGTTAAGATATGGAACTACTTTACTTCCATCGCTACCAACTTTGCTGGGCGCATGTTACTCGGTGCGCCCGTTAAAATATATGAAGTTAGGGGCAGTGACTTTTTTCTGAGGTTGATTTCAAAAATGCTCACTTTATCGTGAACAGCCTTTAAAAACACATTACCACATGATTAATAACTGGATACCGGAAACATCTGCGTTATTATTTCATGACAGGCTGAACTCCAAGTTACTGTGCGTTAGACCGACTTCAGCCATTGGCCGGATATATGTCTGCCACGCCTCGGAGTACTCTTAAACCAGTAATACAATATCGGCGGTGGAGTGGCCAATCTATTTTAAGAATATCGAGCAGGTAGGTGACGTTGATTACAGCGGCCAATGAAACCACGGGCTGTGCTCGCTTGTTTGCATGGCAGTGGAGTCTATCCTGTCCCCGAAAGATAACGCGAATTTTGCACGTCTCCACTAATAACTAGAGACCTGAGGAATTCGAGAGTTCAATGACCTGTAGGCTAGACTTCGCAGTCCTATATACTATCATACATATATCAACTGTTTATTGGTTGGTTGTAGCAAAAGGCGGTGGTTGGGCACACACTTTATTGATTGTATGTTATTGGCTCATTTATCTCCAGGAGGTGTCTACCAACACGTTAACCAATTACAAAAGTAACATGAACGTACAAGTGTGTGAATTCTAACTTGTCTAGAAATAAACCCCGCGAGATTCTCGGGTCTCTGCCAATAACACAGTTTTCAAAAGTAAACGTCTGAGGTTGCAATAAAATTAATTGACTAGTGGTTAGTGCTTGTTGAAAGGGCTTAAAAAAATAGTACTCACTTTACCGCGAATAGCCTACAGAGACGTCAAGAATTCGCGCTATTTCACAACAAGCTAGACATCCTTCCCCTTTAAATTGCTGAGCGAATTTCGTAACTCAGTTGGCTACCAGGAACAGTGCGGCTTAAGTTACCTGCGCGATTGTATTGCTGGAGATTGTTTATTCTATCGTTGATCTTTCAACTGTTCGCAAAAATTGGTTTTGGGACACGCCACGCAAACTGCCGGACAATAGCAAAAGTCAAACGAAGTACACAACATATTGGTGTTTAGTATGCAACTACATAATAATGAGAATTTTACACGTCACAACACATTACTGTATCTGAGCTTGTGCACGCGCCTTTGTACTTTTATGTTAATAAACATTGGGCCGTGGAGTTCTGTTGGAGAAAATATGTATTATTTTGTAACATATAAAAATGTGAGTGTACAGTATATTTTGTAATCATATTGATAAAACTTTATGTTTAATACTTTTTACCTAAACGTTCTCCGTAAAGATATATATATATATATCCGGCTAATTTTTCTGTGATTTTTGGCAATACTTCTCAGGTTGTTTCCGAGTTTACTTGCTATCTTTCCATGTGATTATCATTAGTGTTTTGAGACTGGCATGTAGTGAGAACTCTCCGATGACCTACCTATAGCCTAATTGTGGTAATGCTCTTCAGCATATAATTGAAATGAGTCGCTTTATCTCGAACTCAATACTGACCAGCTGAAAGCCGTATCTACTGCACTTGATAAGTTGTTTCCTGCGGTGTTTTTTCTACAAAGTTATTTTTAGTATTTGACCCATAATGATGAGGGAGCTGCTTTTTAAGAGGTATTGCGGCTGAAACGACTGTCAAGCGAGACTGATTGTTGACAGCAGGCACAATAGGGTCAAAGCACTTGTAAAGGCACGCTGGATGGAGGATGCCATAAAACGCAGTGGACCTGGATGATTACAGATAATTACACACTTTGAGTCTCGCTTCACAGGCGTTATAGTCTTGTTCCAGGCTACAAGATACTTGTTTGTATAGGGTCAAATATAAATCCTCTGATAAAATTAAAATAGTCCGGAACATTATATAAAACGAAACAGGAAAGAGTTTTTAGTGATTATAACATAAAAATTGAAGTGAGTGGAACAATGATTAAATATTATATTTCCTGACAGAGCAAAATGCCGTGTAACAAAGCTGTAGTCAAGAAATGTAGTAAATATAATATGTATAATTACAAACCAGTATCTTTTTTTACCTTCATTGCGAAAACAGCGGAGAAATCATTATTTAAAAAATCCTAGGCAATACTAGTTACGTTCAGTGTACTAATTTTGAATGACAAAGTTAATACCAAGTAGCTGTTTTCTTTGTCAGCAATACAATATTGTTAGAAAAAGTGGTTATATCGCGTCAAAGAACAATTTAGTAACTTAATTAAAAGATACGTTACCTTAACGATAGCACTCAGCAAGTAAGGCTAAAAGGATCAATATTAAATTTTGGACTAGTAAAGCATCATGGATGATCGTGATACGTATGCGGTTCAGAATGTCTCTTTCAGGTTGTTACAAGACTTATTATTACCAGTGTCAGTTCAATCGATGAAGCTATACAGATTACTAAATATACCTTTGCTAGACTGTGCATTTGGTTTCGACGCTTATCAGCTAATATTAAATTTAGATAAAACCAACCTTATTCAACTTTCATTGAAGAGCAAGTACTCTAACGTCCAGAATAATATTCATTAAAGACATTCGAATTCAAGAAACATCAGTAATAAATTTTTTTTAGGAATTATTTCTTGATGCTCCCTAAAATTACAAACATCGTGTGGCGCAGTTGTTACACGAACTTCTTCAGCATGTTTTACTTTGAGAAGGATCGTCTATCTGTTTAACTCTCCATTATTAAAATTAGTTCATTACTCACATTTTCATTATATAATGGTGTATGTTATAGTTTTAGGGGAAATTCTACAGCAGTGATAGGCGTACGTGAATCCTATAAGAAATAGTTTTCGAAGCATATTCAGTTTATCTTTCAACTGTCAATGGATATATTCTATATTAATTTCTGTATCTGATAACCTTATCTCCTTTCCTTTCAATTCTCGTATGCATTAGTTTAATGCGAACTCACAGTTAACAACTTAACTGTGCTGAGGAAAAGGTCCTTTACCCGGCATCATGTGCGTTTAATAAATTGCATGGTAATTTTAGAAGTTTATATCGCATAAATAGACAATTATTTAAGAATAATGTAAGTAATTATTAAATCTGATGGATTATTTATTTAATTCTGTTGAGAAGTTCATGAACCAAGAGAAATTGTTCTATACTTACTGCGATGTATTACTTTGCCTGCAACAATGTCTGTGCAAATGCTGTTTGTATCAACAAAAAAGCACATTGAAACCACTTTTATTTGTTTGGCGTCATTCCTCTAAACACGGCAAAGCTCCCTTCTGAGTGACCACTTACGCTTCTTAAACGAAGAACGGGGCGAGAGTACTCGGTATATGTAGGTTACTCTGTTAAAAATAAGTCTCTAGCCCTTTGATATAAAAAAAAACAGGGAGTGTTTATTTTACAACTTATGGTGGATTTTTTATTTGATACTGGTCTGCAATTTAACACTTCCTGTAAAAATACTCTGGTATTTTTAGAAAAGCTGCTGTCATGTACATTTTAAAAGTAAACTTACACAATTTCTGTAGTGCTGATGGGTAGCTTCAATCCCCACGGGAGTGATTTTTTTTAATTCTTTCCCTTTTATTATACCTAAAATATTTGTTAATCAGTGTTAATTTTTGCTAATAGGTGAGCGGTATCCCCACATGTGTTTATGGCTTCCGGCTGGTTCCTTTTTTTTTTTTTTTTTTTTTTTTTTTTTTTTCCTGAATTTTTTTTTTTTCAAACTTTGTAGCTTAAAGCCTGGAGTTTTAATATCTACGCAGTCGTCTAAGGAGAATGTGCTGTGTGTTTTCTGTTTTATGGAAGGAGGAAAGACATTTGAAATTATAATTTTATTCGTATTTGTTAACAAGACTTTTTTTTTTACTATAGAATGAGCTATAAACCATACGCGATCAAGGTTGCCTTTCTACCACTCTCTACGCTCTACGTTTGCAAGAGAACTGCCCCTAAACATAAAGGTGGCTGTTGAATCGCTTGGATGTAGGCAACACATTCACCACTCTAGTCGCTCAGTTTGCCTACCTGTAAGGTATTGATGGGATCGGAGAGAATAGCTGTTGCGAACTGAGCGCTTTAGATCGTTAAAAAAAAAAAAAAGTTTTCTTTGTATGTATATTTCAACGGGGTGATTAATCATTCATGTTGTAACTAAACCAAATACTCGGGACGACAAAATTTTTACTGCGAAGTAAGAGAGAGAGTGTTATCCGAAATAAACCACGATGGAAATTCTTGAAAAATCGGGAGTTTTGGTGTATCATTGCGACTGTTACTTCTAACATTATCATTGCCATGGACCTCTTCACTTTATTCATGCGTCGGCCAAGTGCAACTGTGAAAAATACTTCTAAAGAAAACGTTTTGCATATCTGTTCATTTTTACACTTCGATGCATTAAAAAAAAAAAAAAACAGAAAATGAAAGAAATAATTTAAGTTATCACAAATGGTTACCTGGCACTTTTTGTTCGCCGTTAAGAAATCAAACTACTTTCCATTCATCGTTGCCAAATTTACTGGACGCATGTCACTCAGTTCGCCCGTTTAAATATATGCAGGTAGGGATAGTTACTTTTTTTCTAAGGTTGATTTCAAAAGTGCTCACTTTATCGTGAACAACCTTTAAAGAATTTTCACGGTTTACAAAGCACTTTTGATACCAACCTTCGAAAAATGTCACTACCTTAATCCGCATAATATTTTAACGCCCACTCTGACCGTTATGCGCACAGTGAAGTTGGTAACGACGGAGTGAAAGTGGCTCCATGCTTTAACTTTGAATTAAAAGTGTCAGGTAAACATTCGTGAGTTCTTTCCGTTGTCTTGACGCATACTAGTGTAAGAATTAGCACATTTCTTTGTTCTCTGATAATTCCAGAGAGAGTTTCAATGGACCGACGCATGCCCAAAGCGATGAGGCCACGGAAATACTAGTTTTTACACGTGGCAGAAGTATACACAAAGCGCTTGTAGTGCCTGATTGCACCAGCATCTTCCCCGATCCGAGATCGAATTATCCTAGTTCCGAACCAGGATCCAGTCTGATCTTGGTTCCAATCTAAAAGTGTTGCACCAACGAAATTTTATGATTCTGGATCTCCGATTCGTCGATCTTGGTTCCAAAGTGAGAGATCGTTTTTAAGTATGAGACAAATTTTGCTATTGGTTCGTAGTATATGACGTCATGGAAGCAGGAGTATTTTCACTATAGATAGAACTAGATGTGCGATGTTGTATCTGTTTTAAGTGAATTCTTACTGTACGAATTTTACTGAATAATATTGAAGTGCGTATAATGTTGTTTTAATTTCGCAAGAAAACAGTTGAACGTAGTTCTATCTGTTGGCGTATTTTCTAACTTCATTTTTCGACGATGGCTGCTGATCTCGGATGGACATTTCGAACCGCCGAAATTGGCGGTTCGAAATGAACTTCGTCTCGATCTCCAGTCCAGCTCTGAACTCGAATGGAGCAGCAGTTTTATGCGTCGATCTTAGATCCGATCTCGGATCGAGTTTCGAACCACGATGGTGCAACTGTGCGTAAGTGGACTTCCAAAAGTGCCCACTTTACCGTGAACAGCCTATGAAATATTCTTTCAGTGCTGGGACTTAGAAAATTGATCGGTTTCTACGCCCTCCGTATCCTGTTTTCCCTCTACGATAAAGACGGCGCCTGGGTACCTTCAGAACCTAGGGATATCACGCGATAGAGGGTTGTGCTGGCACGGGAACGATCAAGGATGGGGGTAGGGGACCGCATTCGATGTCACGCGCTCTCTCTCTCTCTCTTCTTCTCTGTCGGAGCGTGTACTGCCGTCTCTTTCTCGGCGGATGACGAATCAAGCCGGCATGGTTATCGAGCGGTTGAGTGGAGGGAGCCGCTCCCCCCCCCCCCCCCCCTCTAGAACGACCCCTCGTGGCTCCCACAACACTGAAACACGCCAGTGCGTGGCTTGCTCGGACCGCCGGCTACACGGCTTGCTACAAACTCCTAGCCGAATACGCTACAAAACAATACCGGACAGCTCCGTGCGAACATAACCTGTTTGATACATTGCTTTCGTCGTAATATTAAAGTTAACGCAACGCAAAAAAAAAAAAAAAAAAGCAAGTATCCGTTATGTTGGTACCGGTAATTTTAAAATGAGTTTCTGAAGGCACGTGCTGTTATCTGTTGTCTGGAGGCGACACTACCGCGCCGGTCGGCGCCAGGATTTCTCGCAGGTATGCCTTAACGCTGTCCAGTCTTGGTCCGTGGCGTATTTGCTCTGACCGGCCCCGCGTGTTCTTTTGGCGTTGATCGCGCGCCGGGGGGGTTATCACGTGACCTCGCGAGGCGACGGTGGCGCTGCCGCCGCGGAATCTCGCGATAACAACGCGTCCCCCCTCCCCCGCCGCAAGGTGACGCCCGCCAAAAAAAAAAAAAACGTAAACAAGCGACTAGTGGGGCGACCGCCGTCCGCTCAAGTTCCGCGTCGAGCGTTCCGAAAGCTCGCAAGTCCGTGTTCCCGTTATAGTGCGATCTTATTTATAAAGTGACGGGTGATTACATGTGTTACTGCTCTTCTCTGGAATGGATGGCAGCCCATGGCGAAAACCTAGAGGTATGGCCTTGTACGTACGTAGAATTAGGCTTAACTTGTCGAGTGGTGTGATGTAGCAACTATTTTCCGAGCATTTTTCTGTATAAATGTCGTATCTCTTTCTGTAAGTTCTTCCGATAACAATTCGCCGAAGAACTCGAGGCATTAAAGGGGAACACTTCTGTTGTTAGTGACAATTTAGACCAGCGATAAAGAAAAATAGTATTGTAACCTAGGTACATATCTAAAAAGTAATTAACTGCCAACCAATATGCTCTCCTCGTTTATCTTTTGCGTTAAGTTGGGTTTAGGTATAATTTGCAGAAATGTTTACAGTTGGAAGGCGTCTAAATTAGGTGAAGATTTTAAGGAAGGCCATTTGCAATACGTGTTATTACTTTCGACACGAATCGGGCAGTTTCTGTTTGGGAACTGAGTGGTTCTGATCGGCTTTCATTAGTGTGTTTATCACGAACTTAAAGAATGTCAAACATGTCTGTAATGTGATAGAGATGTTCAACCCAACGCTCACTTTGTCGTGGTTGTATGGCTGAGTATTTAACAGCTGCGTGCTGCCGTCTTACACTTCTATTCAAGCACGTGACGCATAGCGGGACTTGGACACAGTGAGCGTTTGCTAAAATTAAGTCATTTGAAAACTTGGCGAATAAAAATTTCAACATCTTCCACCTTAATTTTTTTCTTTCAATTCGAGCTACGCCGAAATAAATGCATGCCTAGGCCTATCTTGCATGTGATAATTTTTCTTCGTACACTGGAGATAAAATTATTTACAATCTTGAAGGGGGAATTTTTACGAAAATATAGGACTGCATCCGCTTTATATAAAACGTCTTATTCCTTCTTGACATCAGGGGCATGTGATTATGCTCGCAATAAATTTCAACCTCAGCGATTCTAAGTTCATAGGCCTACCCTACTTTATTTTAAGATTTATTCAATGATAACATTTTTTGTACTACCTTTTGTGTCACTAATCAACGTGTGCTTAAAAACGTCGTAGTTGTGATTGTTATGAAACAGTTATCTTTTCTAAGTATGCACAAGTTTATTTTTTGTAAGTACTAGAATTATTTAGTAATTATATCGCTGATGGAAGTAGGTTCACACAATCGTAGAGGTGTAAAGTCTTGCCACTTTTAGACATAAAACCTTTATATATATATATATATATATATATATATATATATATATATATATATATATATAAAAGTGTTTGCAAGTTCTGGTTCGTGTTCGCTCACGATGGCTTGGAGTTGTATTCTGGCTGACGAATCAAACACTAGAACGTTTTATTTTAGCGGCTGATGCCATACCGGTTGTCAAGTGCCTCGGTGGCACTCCCTCACGGATAGTCAAGATACGTTCAGTGGTGCTACCCCTCCCCTAGCTTTTTCCCCTCTTCTCACCCCCACCCCCCCTTTTCAAAAACTTGGTCGCTGATTCGCGTGACCGTGCTCCGAGAATGTTGCGCTCGGTTGCAAGTAATCCCACCACACCGTGCAACAATTTATCAGCCGCCACCAACAAGCACTGACGAAGAAGACAGTTTAAAAGAATGTAGTGGCCAGTTTAAATTTCTCAACATGGCTTCCTCTGTTTATCGCGCAGGCGTACCGTTGAATGGTACGTGGTCCCTGACCACACTCAACTGTGTGATGACCGTTAAACAGATCGTCTCCAATAATTATTTTTTTTGTAGTGTACACATATTACATTTAGTGCCAACAGTTTAGCGATGATAGCTGAATATTCTGTTCACAAAAATATGTGCAGTGTGAATTAATGCAAAAAAGTTATCAATGCCTGGATGTGTGTATGTATATATATGATTATATATATGTACACACACACCACACATACACTTCACGATAAAGTGAGCACTTTTTAAATCAACCTTAGAAAAAAGTCACTGCCCCTACCTGCTCATATGTTTTAACGGGCGCACTGAGTGACATGAGTCCAGTAAAGTTGCTCACGATGGAGGGGAAAGTAGTTCCATATATTAACGTTGAACAAACAGTGTTAGGTGACCATTTGTGATCAATTAAATTATTGTACTCGCTTTCTGTATTTTGTAATGCATAGAAGTGTAAAAATGAGCGTATTCATACAATATCTACTTTTCTAATAGTTTCACTGGTTCACTTGACCGGCGCATGGGTTAAATGACAAGGCCCATGGCAATGTTAATTTAACATGAGGCGGAAGAATACACAAGGTGTATACAAGTAGATCTTAAACAGGGCCTTCAATAGTGCTCATTGAACCCGTGAACAGCCAAGTATGTGTACACAGCATCGTTCAAGTAAAGGCAAGAGAAATGAACTGAAAGTAGCACACGTCCTAGATATAATTTAGGAGTTTATACAAAATTAGTGTGGACATCTACAAGACATCTACAATAGAGGAAACTGAATGGTGTTCGTTTTTCAGATTTATTTGGGTGGGCCTTTGAAAAAGAGGAATTTAGCAAACTCTGAGAAACGCTGACGTAAAAAAAAAACAGTAACACGTACGTAGGTATAGAATTGTCGTAGCCGTAACAGGCATAAATTATAGGCTCAATAATCTATTGTGAAGAGTAGGAATTCCAAAGTTGCCCCCGACATTGCATGCAATACAATTGCAAGCATCTACATAATATGCTGGTCAGTAAATTGCCTAAGACGTTCACGTATGTATTCTGTTATTTATTTCTGGCCGCGTTCACAGAATTTCCTTAGCATTTCTTAGCTAATACGCAAAATATGTTATCTGAGATACAAAAGGAGGGTAACCAGAAGAATAATGCTGAATTAAAATGTAATTAGGACAGTCAGTTTTTAGTACATATCATTAAAAGTTGAAATAAAATGGGGTGAAATGACTTATATTTCATTTAACACCTCGAAAATTAGCCACACATGTGCATGTTGCTAGGGAGAGTATAAAATCATATTTACACTAGCGCTTTCTAAAACTGTTCGACAACAATTGAAATGTTAGGCTTTGGGGTAGAATGATGTATAAATAAAGTTGAACTGCAGTGAAAGAAAAAATATCTTATAATCAGGGCCGGTACGAATATGCTAAATTTTTATAAAATTAACTCTACAAAACAGACACTATAAAGGTGGCAAACGCTAAACGAAAATGTGAATGTTATTGATTCGTGATACCAATAAAACAAGATGTGTAAAGTTATTTTTCTAGCAATTAGAAATAGAAAATTGGTCTTCTTTGAAGTGTAGTTGAACATGCTTTTACTGGGCATCTCGAATGCCCAGTATGAACCTCACGGGAAGTAATTCAAGCGAACTAGAAACCTTAAAGAGCAAGGAATTGATTTATAAATTAGAAAAACTTCCAAAGCAAGCTCACACATGGACAGACATGTGTAAATGAACTGATGCCACATACCCCACATAGCCTACTCCTTCTCATACACAAAGGTACCAAGTCGGTTCCCCCTTGTTTGCAAAGGTTACTTGTAAACAATGTACCAGCTGCATGCTTCAAGAAAATATATTACACAATAAAATTCTCAGAGACTATCTGGTAACTGTGGAAACGAATACTATATTTAATTCATGGTTACTCCCAACTTTTCTGAAGCCCTGCTAAAGTTCTACTTTCAGCATATTCCTCCGCCATATGCAAACAAAGCTTAACCAAGTCTAGAAAATTACAGCAAAGAGACAATGCACCACAGTCGTGTGTACTCAGTTACTTAATAATTTGAATTAGAACTATTTCTTGCCGTGCGCTATCAACACGCGTATTTCCTCTCTGTTTGAATTCACATTGACTATAAATGAAATATTATAATGTATAAATAAAGTATAATTAAAGTTTAATTTAACCAAAAATATTATATTTTCATTTTAATAGAAGTATAAAACGCATGTAATACATAGCATATTTAGGAATCAACCAAACACGTCTTACATGGGGATATTATTCAGAGGTCTGATTAAAAAAGTGTCAAGGTAAAGAAAATAGACAATATATATAGTGTATTTACAGCAAAAAAAAAAAACGAAAAAATGTAGGGTTGTCATTAACACACAGTAAGCCATCCAGGATAGTTGCAGACTCCTGCCGGTTTGATACACCCAGTGGCAGAGTAGCAGTAGGAATTAGTTCTACAATTTGTTGCTAAGGGCAGGATGATGCAATACAAATACTAGTGCCCACGAAAAGACAGCATACAATTTATGGCAGGAATGTGGGGACTTCGAGAAGGGCGAAAGAGCAATAAAGACAGTCCAAGAGTGCAGAGCGCATCGCGTGGGGATGGAAACGGCTGAACGAGATGTCTGCAGAGTAATGATCGAGATCGTGTTGATGGGTGCCCATCGTAACAGGGTGTGTGGAAACAACACTGCAGATCTGTTTTGACTGAGAAATATACTTTCAGTGAAACCGCGCTGGAACATGTAAAGAGAAATCTATCGTTGTTAAAAGCACAAATAAAGAGTTGGCACAGGCGACTGGAAACGAGAATAAAGAGTTAACTTAAACAATTTTGAACAGAAAATTTTTTAAAAATTGGGTGTGGCTGTGTTGGGGGACACAGCCGTTTGTTTCGCGTGAATACGTCTACGTAGACGCGCTCGGACACCTTGATGTTTATTTTACGTTCCCGGCACCGCTTAACTCGATTATGTGGGGTGTTATGGGTATCAATGTATTGTTTTTGAGATGCTCTCTCTAACCGTATACGATTTCTGTATTTCGACTTGGCTTTTGACGAGTATAGGCCAAAATTTAGTCAAGTTTTCTTAATTTTTTTTTGCTTTAAACTTATACAATTTCTCCATAACCACGCCACACAAACGTTTTCTACACTCAGTCGATTGATCTCCTAGTTAAAAGTTATACTACACGGAAGTTATGAGACGCGGCGAAACGAACTCAAAATTGCGGCACTCCCCCTTTCCCCTTCCCACCGTTACTCAACGTAACATATTCTTTGATCCTTTGGCAATCGAGTGGTGTCATTGAATTTTGAATGTATATGAAAGATTCCGAACTGCAATGCCAAACTCTACCCCCCCCCCCCCCGATTTTGTTATCATCGGATTTTCTGGATTGCCTCCCACTATGGTTGCAAATTTAAAGACGTGTTTACCTGGAAAATTCTTTTATTTTACAAATTTTCCTGCAGAAAAAAGAAGGGGAAACGGGCGATCAGCATGAAGATGGTTCATGAACGGTTGATTTGTAGCTATAGTCCAGCCGGTAGAGCCACTACGAGTGTCTGTTGGTACCGGGTACGTGAGATTTGTAGCTATAGTCCAGCCGGTACAGCCACTACAAGTGTCTGTTGGTACCGGGTACGTGAGATTAGTAGCTATAGTCCAGCCGGTACAGCCACTACGAGTGTCTGTTGGTACCGGGTACGTGAGATTTGTAGCTATAGTCCAGCCGGTAGAGCCACTACGACTGTCTGTTGGTACCGGGTACGTGAGATTTGTAGCTATAGTCCAGCCGGTACAGCCACTACGAGTGTCTGTTGGTACCGGGTACGTGAGATTTGTAGCTATAGTCCAGCCAGTACAGCCGCTACGAGTGTCTGTTGGTACCGGGTACGTGAGATTTGTAGCTATAGTCCAGCCGGTACAGCCACTACGAGTGTCTGTTGGTACCGGGTACGTGAGATTAGTAGCTATAGTCCAGCCGGTAGAGCCACTACGAGTGTCTGTTGGTACCGAGTACGTGAGATTTGTAGCTATAGTCCAGCCGGTACAGCCACTAAGAGTGTCTTTTGGTACCGGGTACGTGAGATTTGTAGCTATAGTCCAGCCGGTACAGCCACTGCGAGTGTCTGTTGGTACCGGGTACGTGAGATTTGTAGCTATAGTCCAGCCGGTACAGCCACTGCGAGTGTCTGTTGGTACCGGGTACGTGAGATTTGTAGCTATAGTCCAGCCGGTACAGCCACTGCGAGTGTATGTTGGTACCGGGTACGTGAGATTTGTAGCTATAGTCCAGCCGGTACAGCCACTAAGAGTGTCTGTTGGTACCGGCTACGTGAGATTTGTAGCTATAGTCCGGCCGGTACAGCCACTAATAGTGTCTGTTGGTACCGGGTACGTGAGATTTGTAGCTATAGTCCAGCCGGTACAGCCACTAAGATTGTCTGTTGGTACCGGGTACGTGAGATTTCTCACAGCAGCCAATTGGCTTGAAGTCGAGTGATCTCATTGGCTGGCTATTCATGGAGCCAATACTTTTGTACGCCACTGTCGCCTGTTAAAAATAATGCGGCATTGCGGCGGTTAACGCACACCGCGGGACTAGCATTGGACCAGCTTCGTGTTGTAGAGCTGGAACCCGGAAGCTGTAGTACTTGGCGGTTATGGCGGACGTCACAGCTGGTCTCTGGAAGTGTTCAAAGCTTCCAGCATCACGAGGACGAAACACTTGTATTGTATAGACTGTTCACGGTAAAGTTAGCACTTTTTAAGGCCCTCCCAGTAGGCTGTATACACTAATAAATATATCTTATTACGACCTCAAGCATTAAATTTCGAGGGTGGTGAAACGTATATACTGTATTTATTGGTCGCATTGCAATGTGTATATTAAAAATCAGCAGGAATATGTAGATCGGATGAATGAAAGGAAAAAATTTAAAAGGGCCTTAAGAAGTTCTCACTTTACCGTGAACAGTCTATAAAGGGCTATGCAACGTCCCCCGGTTTTATCCACGACAGCTTAGCAGGGAACGGCTTACATACTAACTTATAACCTAACTTAACACCCATGCCTTACCCGGAACTCGAACCCAGAGCTTCCCGTACCCCAGATCGGTGGCGCACCAAGCGACTGCGCCACGGGAGTTCGGCAGGAGGGACGACGCTCTCCACTCAGTATAGGCGTTGCGTGGTGCAAGCTGGCCTGATTAATGAAATACTTTTACCAATTTCACTTTAATCAAATTGCATCAGAACTAAATCACATCAAGTATACACTGTCCACGGTCATATGAACACTTTTGAAAGCCCTGCGTAAGATCTACTTGTATCTACGTTGCGTATGCTTCCGCCTTATGTAAAATTAACATTGTCACGGGCCTCATCACTTTATTCATGCGTCGATCAAGTGAAACTGTGTAATTTTTAGAAAAGAAAGTATATAACCAATTTTGATTACACTTCGATGTCTTAAAAAACAACATAAAGCGCAATAAATAATTTAAGTTAGGCCTATCACAAATTGTTACCTAAAACTTTTTATTCAATGTTAAGTTATGGAACTATTTTCCTTTCATCGTTACCTACTTTACGCGGCGCATACCACTTAGTGCACCCGTTAAAGTATATGCAGGCATTGGCAGTGATTTTTTTCTAAGGGTGATTTCAAAAGTACTGACTTAATCGTGAACACAGCCTTTATACAAACATCTCAAAGCTATTGTTTACTTGAGTAGTGTTCTAGCCTCAAACCATATCCACGTCGATTAAAATAGTCGTATTGATAAAAGGAAAAAATAAATAAATTCAACGTTGGCACATGGAGAAAGTTTTGCGCAGCTACCGTGATCACTCTACTCCACACATTCTCTCTACGCGATGGCCAGCGTTTCATTGATTAATGTGTAGTCTCCCTGTTCAGTGGTAGCGTTTTGGTAACTTATGTCCGCCCATACAGCAAGGTTAAAACTTGGTGCAGGCGCGATACACGAAACGTGATTTTGCCCTGTGCTGTGATCTGCGTGTAGACTCGTGTCACACTTTTCACTCGGCGGCGTCTTGCAAGTAAACGAGAAGAGAAAGAGAGTTTGTGTATGTGGGCTGGGGGGGGGGGAGAGAAAGAGAGAGAGAGAAGAAGAAGAAATGAGGAAGGAGCGGAGGGGCCGCCTACTTTAATAGAGGTCGTTTTAATCGCTGACCAGACGCAAACAAGACTCATGATACTGTTTGTGTGTCCACAGTAGGAGAGCACTTCTTACAACAGGCGGCTTCTTAGCCTCCCGTCCTCCTAGATAATACAACTAACATCCCTGTGTACACAAACTTAGTCCCGCTCGCTACGTGCCAACTGTGTGCATAGATTCCAAGCTGCGACCAGAATTATCATATAACTTCGAGGATTTCAATTAAAGCTTTCGATAAGGAAATTCCACTTTTGAGGACGTTTTTGAAACCAGGCTTCCCCAAAATGTGCATCACTAAAGGTTGAAAGCAAACTGTTAAAATTTGTTTTATGATTCAGAATTTAATTATATTGGGGAATAAATTTCAAAATTGCTCTTAGGTTTTTTTTTGTCGTATTTATTATAAACTAGCGACCCGACCCATCCTCTCTCGGGTGCTATTTAAAGTATGGCGTTGTTTAGGTTTACAGCAAGTATATACACTAAATGCTTAAGTTAACTAACATAGTATTAATACTATGTTGTTCAACAAGTCTTCGTAAGTGAACCCCTATTTTTAAAAAGACAAAAATGGTTACTATGGGTAATCCTTAAAAGATAAACAAATGCTGTCGCGGATTTTTTTGGAGACCTCTTTTGAGATCTACAATTCTTCAGTACGTTAATTTGGTGTGTAGGCCTATCTTATGGTTTAGTCGGTGTAAGCCATGTAAGCGCCCGAAAAGCGGCTTGTGTCGACTTGATTAGAAAACGTCGACGTTTCTCTACTGTCCTTTCATTAAATATTAATTTATTACATACCTTCCTCAAGAAATTCTCCAAATGATTATGAAAACCACATCAAAATCCATCAAGTAGTTTCGAAGCCTTATCCGAATACACAGACACACGCGACTGGGCGACTTCGTTTTATCACATGTGTGTGTATATATATATATATATATATATATATATATATATATATATATATATATATATATATATATATATATATATATTTATTTATTTATTTTATATTTATTTATTTATTTAACAGTGCAGTAGTTTCCATTTATTTCAGTTAGTTTCCTTTATGGGAGTAAATAGTGAAACGATATCGCTCAAATACTTAAAAAGTTTTCCTGTAAATTTCCGTGTGCTGCATTCATCGAAATGTTTGTTTCCTCTTTTATAATATATTTAGCTTGGCCATACTGTAAGCATAGTTATACTTTTACCCAGGCCAGTGCATTTAGATCTTGATCTGGTGTTGTTGAAGTCATTGTTCAGTCTGCATACCCACGTCTCATGAATTTCTCAGCTTTTCATGAAGTTTTTCACCCTGCCTACGTTACAAAGGATTTATTTCAGGTGAAAGGATTTTCTTTGGAGATCACTTTTCTTTTCATCTCCTTGTGGGAATGCGCAGGTTTATGAATGTGTTCCGAATTTTTTTCAAATCAACCTACAATAACTGATTGAACACTTCCAGTAAGTCATTAATTTACATCCGCCCCCCGCCCCCTCCTTGTAATTTCTTATAAAGATACAGAATGTGTTTACGTTTCGCACCTTTTCATCGGGCGAGCTAGCGAAGCGTGTGTGGAGGACAGAGTAAAGGTATGATATCGGGTGGCGAGAACAGTGGAGCGAAGGTTAGGCGAGCGATAATCCAAGAAGCTAGTGTTTTGTTTCAAAAAGGAAGCCGCCGCGATAATCCTGACCTTCAGCTTATTGAATTTCCTCGTTCATCTGAAGAATTTTCTAGCGGTTTGCTGCCCTAGTCTCTCTCATAACGGCTCGGGGTGCGTCAAACTGTCCAGGTCGAGGCCAGCGAGTGTAAAAGCGCGACGGGTCTCTGAGCAGGGAGTGGATGAGAGGCTGGAGTGGGTGAAGAGATTGGGGCGGCTCTTAACAGCGAGTTCTTGAGAGCCGAAAGAGATAGAAGATAACCGAGCAGCGGGAGGAACATCTGCGACTGCGAACATGTGCGCGGCGAATAGTGTGACTGGCAGGCTGGACCAGTGGAGTGAAAGACATTACAAACAGACAGGCTGTACGTGTGTTAAAGGCCGTTCACAATAAAGTGAGCACTTTTTTAAATCAAGCTTAGAAAAAATTCACTGCCCCTACTTTCATTTATTTTAACGGGCTTCCTGAATGACATGCGACCAGTAAAGTTGGTAACGATGGATGGAAAGTAGTTCAGTACCTTAAAGTCAAATAAAAAGTGTTTGGCAGCAATTTCTGATAATTTTAATTATTTCTTCCGCGTTATATATATTTTTAATGAATCGAAGTGTAAGAATGAGCAGATTTGTAAAATATTTATTTTTCTAATAATTTCACAGTTCCACTTGACCGACGCATGAATAATGTGTTGAGGCCCACGACAATGTTAAACTCGCATAAGGCGGAAGGCTACACAACGTGCATACAAGTAGATCTTCATCATGGCTTTCAAAAGTGCCCAATTTACTGTGAATGGCGTATAATTATGAATATGAATTAATGGGCTATAACTAAAAAGAGACTTTAAGGAGGACGTTAATTAGGGTTAAAATAGACATTAAATATTTCGCTCACTAAAAAAATGAAAAGATCAATATTGGATACATCCCGCAGGAATAGTGGAACAAATCAATCTTATTTTGAAGTCCGGTGAGCCTAAGGCATTAAACAAAAACATATGTCTCTCAAGAAATACCGCGGGTCTGAAAATCACTGAAAATCAATACGAGAATGAGCGTGGTCAACTAATAAACACAATTTGATTGGTTCGCTGTTTTTATAGGTGGGCGTGAATACGGCCACGCTTATGAACATAGCGGATCATTAACAACCATCGTACAGTACTGCTGATGACTCATGTGTGGGCAAATGAACGAGAAACAAAGCAAAGGCGATAAGAAACGGCAAATGAAGTGTTTAGCTTTTCACGGACGCGTATA
This sequence comes from Dryococelus australis, assembly GCA_029891345.1. Lineage (NCBI taxonomy): Eukaryota > Metazoa > Arthropoda > Insecta > Phasmatodea > Phasmatidae > Dryococelus > Dryococelus australis. Next base: position 27,313,294 of record CM056995.1, on the reverse strand, counting down.
CGTGTTTCGCAAATAGCTTGCTGCGAGCGATTCTTCTGCCAAGCAATTTTACTGAGTTTTGGAAGTGTTAAACTAAACGTAGATCTTTGTGCGAGTGTTCCAGTTTCTCTTAAAACGTACTATTTTGGCACACCAGTGTTAAAACCGAGTGCCAATAGTCTAGTGTTCTTAACTGCCAAAAACTGACTGTGATATTCGCGTGCTGACGCCTTTATATAAGTGAACTGTCACTCTAAACACAGTTAAATGATAGGCCTATGGTTAGACATCTCAATTTTGGTGAAAAGTCTTGTAAAATTAGCAAAGAAATTTTAGCTTGACGCTTACGACAAAGAAATATTTCGGACGTAGATACAAAGAACTTACTTTTACAGAAAAAAAAAAAGCCTTTAGAAAAAATGATTTTATTGCTGTTTGAATGACGCAAAGGTCTCCAATGGCATGTAGCGCTTAAAATGTATCATATCAAATAAAACACTTCACGTCAAGTCTTGGAATTGATGGTTGTATTAAAAGCAGCTATACACAGCGAAACAAACTGTCGTGATTTTTAGTTAACTATTTTGTTTTTGTTTTTAAACCGTATTCTGAAATATTTGTTAAATAAATTGAATTAAAAAAGTATAACGGTAAAACTTGAGGAGGTTTTTAAGACATTTCTCTTCTTTTGTGAATGCAGTTGAGTTACATTTAAGTTCTGCTAAAAGCGCTATTCAGAAAAGCCAAGTTTAAGAATCTAATTTTATTTGTGTGTTCTAAATACAAATATCTAAGGCACAAAGAGGTTTCTTCAACGGAAATCTTGCTGGAAAAGAAATTATTCCCTTCCACCGGTGTCCATAAAGTTGTGTTCGAAGAAGAACTTTGGAAGAGTAAACTTACCTTCACGGGAAGAGTTTTTCTACGTCAAAGAAATTTTTCCTAAGTTTCTGAAGGAAAAATTAAAACAAGCCTAGTTTAAGGGACGCTAGACTCTAAAGCAAAGTGTACGATATAATATGTGATATCGGGAAAGGGAGATAAAAAGAAGCTTAGGAATGTTTCAAAAATTTTGGGGATAATTTTCTTGGAAAAAAAAAAAAAGCTGATTACACTAAATACAGAAAATACGTTTTTTTTCCAAGCGAGATTTTGTCTAATTTGTCTGTGAATCTATATTAATGGATTTCCATTTTCACATTTCCCTAGATAATATCGGAACTTTTTAACAAGCATGTGTTTTCTTCCAATAACAGAATGTTTTGATATTATACTAGTTTGGTAGCTGCATTCCGGAAAGACGATAAATATTCAGACACATAACTGCAGGAGAGCATTTTATTTATTTGTGTGTCCTTAGGTCTTTTTAATCCAGGGCCATTCAATTACAAATAATTTCAATGCTTTACGAACCACTTTATAGTACTACAAACTCACTTATACATGGTCAATTAGTTTACTTAAAGATATAATAAATAGTATATACTTTTATTATAGGCTACTCATTGAGCCGCCTCATTAGGAATAATAGTCAATAAATATATTTTATGTAGCCTTAGACGTTTACTTCCGAGTGAGGTGGAATATGCACACTGTCTCTATTACTTAAATGGCAATATTTATTTTAATAGGTAGCTAAAGGAAAATAAATAGCTGACATAGGCTGTTCGCGGTAAAATGAGCACTTTTGAAAGCCCTGCTTAAGATCTACTTGCATGCCCGTAGTGTATTCTTCCGCCTTATGTAATATTAACATTGCCACGGACCTCATCACTTTGCTCACACGTCGTTCACGTGAACCTGTGGAAATATTACAAAAGTAAACATTTTACACATCTGGTCATTTTTACCCTTGCACTTCGATGCATTAGTAAAACAGAAAGCGGAGAAGTAACTTAAGGTGTTACCAAATAGTTACCTAACACTTTGTGTTCGACGCCAAGGTATGGAACTACTTTCCGTCCATCAGTGCCAACTTTACCGGGTGCATGCTACCCAATGCGCCCGTAAAGATATATGGAGGTAGGAGCAGTGAATTTTCTCTAAGGTTGATTTCAAAAGTGCGCACTCCATCGTCAACAGTCTTAAGTGAAAAGTAACAAGAGCCTCGAAAGTGCTCGCTTTACCGTGAACAGCCTCTTTTAAGTTTTACGCTTGATGTAGTTACAGCCGATGTTAAATTAGGTAATTTCATGTAGAAGTGTATATTAAAAAAAACGTATTGATGAATTATTTTGTCCGCAGTCCAGTGTGATGAGTCTGTGGGGGTCGCGCGTGGCCGCGAACCAGTAACTGTACAGCCCTGGTTTGTACTCTTGTGCTACTTGAACTTAAAGAATGGAATGAAACATCGGCCGTCGTGAGATTTGAAATAATTCAGATTACAGACTAGAAACTTTTACTAAAATATTTGACAATGTGGCACATTTTCAAACACACCCGAGATTATTCGATCAAATTTTGTTCGATTAGAAGAATGTGATGGTCACATTTAGACATCAAATTTTACCGTCAAATGTATGTGAAGAAGAACATTTGAGAGTGTGGCAGGAACTTAAGTAGTGAGGAAGGGATGTGAAAACACTATAATTATTGCGTTTGTACAATAATTTGAGAGTGTGGCAGGAACTTAAGTAGTGAGGAAGGGATGTGAAAACACTATAATTGTAGCGTTTGTACAATAATTTGAGAGTGTGGCAGGAACTTAAGTAGTGAGGAAGGGATGTGAAAACACTATAATTATTGCGTTTGTACAAATCATTTGAGAGTGTGGCAGGAACTTAAGTAGTGAGGAAGGGATGTGAAAACACTATAATTATTGCGTTTGTACAATAATTTGAGAGTGTGGCAGGAACTTAAGTAGTGAGGAAGGGATGTGAAAACACTATAATTATTGCGTTTGTACAATAATTTGAGAGTGTGGCAGGAACTTAAGTAGTGAGGAAGGGATGTGAAAACACTATAATTATTGCGTTTGTACAATAATTTACAAAATTTGACTGTTAGCAAATCTACTGTGGCAAGCAAAAAAAAAAAAAGTATAATTTAAAGTTAATCATACTATTACTATACTAATATTACAATGTGGTACTTCACACATCATGTAGCGAGTATTCGGCCAATACAAAACTAATTTAAATGATTTTGTGAATAAATTCGAATATAAGTAGCAATAGAAACACTTGAGGCGTTGATATTCATACTAGCATTTTAATAACATATTTAATATAGCAAATATATAAATTATAAAACCTTTTTAAAATATAAAGATGAAGTTATTTATCAAGAACAACACTCGCAGTAAATCTCAAATGCCTGCTGAAAGAATTTTTTTAGCGTACTATAATTTTCTTCAAAATTTTTGCAGGCTTGTTCAACTTTTTAACCTTTTCGGTCACACGGTAATTAATTTTTTTTGATATGCGCTGTACCTTTTTTCGGCACTCGTCTTGCAGTCGGTAAATAAGGTGCTGCGTACTCGATGATATAGGCTGTTCACGGTAAAGTAAGCCCTTTTGAGGCCCTAGTTACTTTTTCCTTTCAGCCATTTTGGTACCTTTTAACCGCCTTTTAATATAAATACTGCCACGTAAGTAACAAACACAGTTTGTATATTCCACCGCACTCGGAAGTTAACGTCTCAGGTTAAAATAAAACATATTTATTGACTATTATTCCAAATGAGAAGGCTTTCAAAAGTGCTCATTTTACCGTGAACAGCCTATAATTATAAAAGTTTGGCGAGAAGGGAAGTGGAGGAGCGCTGTCCGCGGTAGAAGGAGCTGGAGGGGCCGACGTGAACGATATTGTGTGTTCCTGTTTGTGTATATGTTTGTGTGTGTGAGTGTGTGTGTGGGAGAGAGAGAGAGAGAGAGCAAACAGCAGCTACTCGCGGCTTTGTCAAGGCCTCGAGGCTGGCTTCACCACGGATGGCCGCCCCGGCAGACTGCGGGTGACGTGGCCTGCCTGCTACGCCCCTCGCCGCACTCACTGCTGGAGCTTCTCCAGCCTTTCCTCCAGACTTCCGGCCGGTCTGTCGCCTCTTCAGCTGTCGCGCGCCGCCGGGCACAACTCCTGTCCCGATTACCGGCTGCTTTCTCTGAGACTTCCCCAGCGTCACACGACTACTTCCAGTTAGTGTTCACTTCGCCCGGGTGATCATGAGAGCTTTGTCGCCTGAGACAATATTGCAAAATTTCCACAAAACTATAAAACTTGCGAAAGTCGCGGAATTCGAAATGGTCAGGGAAAACCTGAGAAAGTCAGGGAAAATGTGACGGGTTCAGGAAATTCAGGTCTTTAACACAATGCAATGAAATATATGTTGTGTATACCCAACAATTCTCAGTAGCAGCGCAAGTAATTTTCTTAAAAGTGATGGCTACTGTAAAATAATTTGCACTTAAGTTGTAAATAGACTCGTAAGTAAACAATTATACTTTTGGAAGTGTAGGTGATCGGAGACTGCAAGTTCCGTCAGTTTCATTTCAGTCACATTTAATAAATTAGGTATTTTTCTAGTTTAATTCTTGTAATTGATTGCAGAAAAGATAGTCTCACAACCTGGACAAATTTGAGCCAGTTACTAACCTGCAAGAAATATAGGACCAAATTCCCGTGCTGCGTGCTCTAGAGTAGCACTGGGGCATCATCCTACGAACTAGACTAGTTTACATAAAGGTTTGTGCAATCTAGCTTGTTGCCAAATGAATCCGCGATATTTCCATGTCTCTCAAGACTATTCATCGCGGCGAAAGCTGACTGTTTCCTATGTTTAAACTTTAAACGTATTTTGCACGTGTCGAACTATTTTATCTGTTGTTCGTGTGTGCATGAACTCAGATAGCATGCACGCTTGCGGCAAACTTGCCATTTAACTTGAATTTGCCTTGACGAGTCAGCTTGCAGTGTGATTTGTGATTCAAGCACAGGCCTATTCAAGACTAATTTCTCATCCTTGCTGTGATAGAAAGCTTGCAGATTGCTGGAATTATGCTTGCAGCTTGTCAAGACGAGCTTGCTACAATCTTGACCCGTGGAGACTAGTTAGCTTTATTTAAGCTTGATTCAAACTTGATTGCTTGCACAGCAAGCTTGATGATAGCTTGCAGACGTATCGTGACAAGTTTTAAGTTTGACTCCAACTTATTATGCTATCGGGGAAGCCTCTTTTGCATTTCTCTGTTCCGATGGAAACTGTGACTCTCTCTACGTGTACGACTAGTCTGCAGTTTTCGAGTGTTATCAATGGTGTTGCGTGTGTGTGTGTTTCCTGTCGCCCATTCCAGATAGATGCCACGCATCCTCATAAAGGTGGCGCGACATATCTTCTTCCTGCTATCCATAACAAAATGTGAGAAGAGGTGCGGGACGTTGTTTAGCGATTCCCTTTCTTGGCCTCCTGGACCTGAAGTCAGTTTTCTCAGCCAGACTTTGCAAGTGTAAGTATTGTGTAGCCATGTTGGGCAAGTCAATAAACTTGGACCGGATGGCCATCCGAGAGCCTTCACTTACCATCTGGAAACACTTCTGTCCACACCTGACAATATTCCGAAATATGCACCGATATCAACTACACTTTGCATTATATTGTAGCGGTCTACACTAAGCTTACATTACATGCTGTAAGGAAAATAAACTACTTTTAATTTACTTACTGGCAGCAGGCCCGAAGCCAGGGGGGGGGGGATGTTTTGGGTGTCTGGACACACCCCAAAATATTGAACTAAATTGGAAAAAATACTCATCGTAGCATTTATAGTGGTCTACTAAGTATTGCAATGAAATGCACTTAGAAGTAATAGATAATGGGGTGTTTGACTGTTTGTTGTGCATAAAAATACTGTTATTTGGTCGGGTTGACCTTGGGCACATGATCGTTGACATCGTAGCTTTTACCCTGCAGTGGGCCTGCGCGAGCTGCGAAAGGCCAAGTTCTTACTGCATTCGCTTAGCTCATTTCTTTCCAGCCACACACCATCTGTTGGGTGTCCTGGCAACTTTACCTGTATCAACAGCTGAGGTCGAGAGGTCATTTTCCTCATTGAAAAGGATTAAGACATATTTGAGAAACTCTGTGTGCAGCGAACGATTAACTGGCCTGGCACTCATGTCAATTCACTATTCATTGCCTTTCACGGCTGATGACATTTTAGATGTCATGGCCAGGAAACTAAACAGGAGAATGTTGTTACTGTAAAAGTTCTATGATAGTTCAGGAATATTAGGGGTTTCACCTCGGAATGAGAGATAGTCAGCTATAATCATTTATAAACTTTATACGGCGTGTTTTTAATCGGGACTACAGGTTGACCTCGAATGATACTCTAAATAGTTAAACGCTGCGCGCGCTCTGCCCTCTATCTCGAAAATGGTTCAAGATATAAAAAAAATGTTTAAACAAAAGTTATAGAGAATTTAATCCTCTACAATATTTATAATAAATACAAATAGCATAAAACCCATAGGAAACGAGATATTTGCAATAAATGTATAAAAAATCGATTTTTTGACCTTTGACCTTGAAGTATCTATGTTCGCGGACACCCTACGATAGGTAGGTTTTGAGACAAGTTTTAGGGTGTCAAAATAAAGGTTTGTACAAGTTTATAGCCGACTATCTCTCATTCCGAGATTCTTGCCCTCATTTGACTAATATTCCTGGACTATGAGGTTTCACTACGTTTACATGTACATACAATATTTTTATCACTTATACTGGTGCAGCTTTTACGTATTTGGTAATGTAATACAAAGCTTGAAAGTGTTTTATTATTTGGGGCTTAGAATTCAATGTTCAGGGAACTCATTTTGTGTATATTCTTATTAGTAACATGGTTTAACGAAAGTGTTTGATTCTTAGGTACGTATTTGGATTTTAATGTTGAATAAACAAATTGTGTAAATTTTTTATTAGTAACGTGATTGATGAGAATTGTTATATTCACAGGTATTTTGCTTTAATGTTCAACAGACAAATTTGGTGTATAATGTTATTGAGGGAGGCACCGGGGACCGTGCCCCCTCCCCTCCACTAAATACTTCCAACAGTTTTAGTAAGTTAATCTTTTAAAATATTGCGATTTCTGCCAGCTGTATATTCAATATTTAGATTCTAAAACCACTTAAATAGCACAATTTGCACTTTAAAAAATTTTCCAAGGGGAGGACCTCCGTGCCCCCCGCTTTAATTGGTGGTAGCAGTGAAGAACACCCCCCCCCCCCCCCCCTTCGAAATAAAATCCTGGCTACGGCCCTGCTGGCAGTCATTGCCGGTTTGCACGTATGTCCCTTTGTAATTCACATGTTCCAGTCCTTTCACTCTGGCACTTTTAGTAACATCATGTTTGTGGCTCAGTGGAGAGAAATATGTAAAGTGGGACCACAAAGACTCAGTGGCTAGAGCGATCCCAAGTGGGGCCGCAGTGGTTCAGTGGATAGAAATATATCAAGTGCGGCCGCGGTGACCCAGTGGCTAGAGCGATCCCAAGTGAGTGGCTAAAGCTATTCCAATTTTCAAAATAAATCAATGCCCAACGAAGCGAGCGAGGGTACAGCTAGTATTATCATAAAATATTGTGGTAACCTGATCAGATGTTTTGTCTTTTACAGCATTTAGATGAACTAACACATCATCAAACTATACGTGAATACCCTATGGATATTTACCTTTATCTTGCGCGATATCTGTGGTGAGGAGATAATAATATGCACCTTTATAGTGTTCAGTGCTTCATGTGGCAGGCGAAGGAACTACGTAAGGCTACCTACGGTGGAGAAAGGAGCTAAGTCGTAAATTGAATATGGCGGAGAAACGCACTAAGCCATTGACTTGCGGTTCTTTGGGAACATGGCCACATTCAACAAATTGTTTCTCCTATTTGTAATGTCCAGGCTTAGTTCATTTCTATGCCACAAGTGTCGGCTTGGCCACATTGATATGTCGCCATTAAAATCACAAGATGGCAACTTTTTGACCTAGTGCCCTTCTCGAATAGACGATTTATTCACATGGCTTAAAATTTTAATAAGAAGAGACCTCTTGGAACCCTGCGCACCTAGCGGCGGACATTTCCCGTATGCCAAACTCTCCCATAAGAAATCACGATTTGTTCCTAGCCTGCGTAGTACTTCACCATTAATTGATTTTAATTTAACCTCTCTCCTGGACCTCTCCAGACACGAGAAAAGCAACATTATTTGTTACAATTATCTTCATTTGGCTTCAAAAATCGCGATTTATTTTCTACTATTGCCAGCCGCCCTCAGGGACTAGCGATATCATAAAAACCCTGCCAGTATTAAAAATTCCGGACTGGATTATTTGTAAACTGGGTGGGAGTTTGCTACTCCCCCCTCCCTCCCCCACCAAGCAAGCAGGTGATGGGAGGAAAACAGTTATACACCAACTCGCCGAGGCAATTTAGCGAGCAAAAAATGTTGCGGTGAAGTGTGCAGGCGCCTCAACTATAGGCTGTTCACGATAAAATGTGTTCTTTTGAAAGCCCTGATTAAGATCTACTTGTATAAATGTTGTGTAATCCTCCGTTTTATGCAAAATTAACATTGCTATGGGCCTCATCACTTTATTCATCCGTCGGTCAAATGAAACTGCGAAATTATTAAGAAAGTAAATAGTTAACAAATATGCTCATTTTTTACACTTCGATGCATTGAAAAAACAGGAAGTGAAAGAATTTATTTTTATTTATCACAAATGGTTACCTAACACTTATTATTTGACGTTCAGATATGGAATAACTTTCCATCCATCATTGCCAACTTACCTGGGTGAATGTCACTCACTGCGACCATTTAAATATATGCATGCAGAGGAAGTGATTTTTTTCAAATATTCATTTCTAAGGTGCTCACTTTATCGTGAACAGCCTTTAGAGTTATTTTTATGGCTGTAGCCGGGGAGGGAAACTTCAAGCAGCGAGAATAACAGTGACTCAACCGCTGGGTGGTTAAAGGCCATCACAAGCGCCTGGACCACCCCCCGCTCTCAGCTTCGGCAGTGATAGAAAAGGCGACGGCCTGAGTAGAATTAACCTTGCCGTGAAGTTGTCAAGACTGACGGTGTGCCGCTGTCTATGAAGTTGCCGACGTGTCGTCGAGTGTCCGGGAGATCCTCTCATCGCTTCGACTCCTCGTTCGGCAGGCATAAAAGTGCCAGGTCTCAAAGACGCCCACCTCCTTTGGTGGCTGGACACCAATATCAAGTGTGTTTATAGTCTATTCACGGTAAAATTACTTTTGAAAGAAAACCCTTCCACTGTTTTAAAAAAATTTCCTTCATTTTACGGAAAAGTGCTGGTAAAAATTTATCCAGAAGTGTCCGTAAACTCTCTGTAAAATTGCGGACACATTAATTTTCAGAAACGGGCTTTCCTTAAATTTCACGGTATCTCCCCGTTAATTTCCAAGTTAATTTTCTGCACTTTCCGCTTAAAATAAAAAGACATAGTGAAAATATCTTAAATCTTCGTTGTGTGGGTGTTCTACAGTGTATAAAAAATGATATTAAGAAGGTTAAGATATTTGAAAGTAAGCGAGGTTTGAACCCGAGTCAAAATAGTACGAGTTCACGACTCTAACCATTCACCTACAACTCTCATTAAGAAGTCGCGGTATAACTTTGGTATTTATATAGAATAGATAAAGGCAAAAATTAAGTTTCTATTAAATTTAGTGTATTTTTAGTGTTGCCAAATGTTAACAGACTCCTGATGCTATTTTTTAATGTTTGAAATAATAGGTCATAGTCGCGTGGATAACCCAACTGCCACAGCAACGATGATTGTCTTGTTACAGTGGCGAAGAAAGCTTCGTGTAGAATCGGCATTGTTAGTCCCCGTAACTCGATGCCAAAGGGAAAACGGAGACCTTCCGTATTTTGTATCTACGGACTTAACTCCGTTTTTCGTCATTACGTATTGCCTTTCCGTATATGCACTGTACATTTCCGTAAAACATTCCGTTAATATACGGAAATTTTCAACAGTGTGCTTAAGATCTACTAGTATGCACGTTGTGTATTCTTCCACCGTATGTAAATTAACATTGCCATGGGCCTCGTAGGGGCCACGGTTGCTGAGCGGTTAGCCTGCCCGCCTGCCGCCAAGGCGAATCGGGTTCAATCCCCGGCCGGGTCACCGGAATCTCGCAAGTGGGAATCGTGCCGGACGATGCCGTTGGTCGGCGGGTCCTCTCGGGGATCTCCCTTTCCCCCCGCTCCTTCATTCTGGCGCCGCTCCATATTCACTTCAATCGCCCTCATCGGCTCTCAAGACCTCGCTGTTAAGAGCCGCCCAGATCTCTTCACCCACTCATGGGCTTCGCTACTTTATTCGTGCGTCGGTTAAGTGAAAATGTGAAATAATTATAAAATTATCATTTTAAAAATCTGCTGATTTTTACACACTGAGGAGTTAAAGAAAAAACAGAAAGCGTAAGAAATAATTTAAATAATGGCAAATGGTTACATAACACTTTTTATTCAACTTTAACATATGGAACTATTTTCTATCCATCGTTACCAACTTTACCGGGCGCGTGTCACTCGGTGCGTCCGTTAAAATATATGCACGTAGGGGCAGTGACATTTTTCTAAGGTTTATTTCAAAAGTGCTCACTTTATCGTGAACAGCCTTTACCTGCAGGGAGTCTGTGGCACTGCACAGATCGTTCCTGAATTCGCGTCAATGGCCTGGGTTTAAACTGGAGATCGATACCGTAATGACGAAATTCCGCTGTACGAAATTATGTTTTGGCGGTCTAGCACATTGTAAAATGGAGTGTAACAAATTGTTTCGCAGCTTGCAGTCAGTATCTAACGTGGTACCGTATCTTGGTACGAAGTGAACGAAAAAAGTACTTAATCTCAAAGAGAATCTGATAAAATAAAATTAAAAAAACAGTGGAACGTGACTTGAACCCGGTACGCTATGTATTAAAACAACGATTAAGCAATCAGAACTACAATATTGATGGACAAATAAATAAAGAGTAACATGTTTCTAACCGTCATCCCATGACCTTGCAGTGTTTACATCCCCAGCACGTATTCTTAAACTCACAAATACATTAGATTTAATATTTTCGGGACATTTACGCTAAGTGGAGTAAAATCGAGGACCACATAGTGATTCATGCAGTCAAAAAATGCGTAGAAACTATTCTAGAAAATGTTTGCCTAAGTATACCTCGTGTAATTTTCTCAATAACTACGTCTACGGATTCTATGCTTACTTCCAGGCTTCGTTATAGAGGCACTGAAAATTCCCCCCCCCCCCCTTTTTTTTTCTTCTTTTCCGCGTACACACACAAACGTTGTATTATTTCTGATTGCCAGTAAATTTAATTAACTGTTTCATTATTTCTCTTATTATCTTTTGGTTGATACAATAAGGGTTTATTTGTGTAAGTCTATATGTAGGTTTGGCTAAACCAGTTGGCGTGATTTATTTTAGTTAGGCGGGACCTAAGGAAACGCGCATACTTATAAATTTTAACACCGTGTGTATACCTATGTCAAGAACTCTTTTAATAAAGTGTTGGTTTGATACGGTTGATTTGTGTGTCGATCGCACACAGGTTATTTCATTATTCACCCCTACATTTCTAAGTGTTTCTTCTTCCTTAACCAACACTGTTTATCCATTTAGAGGAAATCTTAGTATATATATAGTCCATACGTTATTTCTTCACACGTTTTGAACCAAACCTTCGAAAAATCACCCCACTCATAGACGTGCTTCGCCTCCCAAAATATGCGTTTTATAATTCTGCTAAAATAACATAACTTTATTTTTGGATAAATTGACTGTTACATATAAGTTATGTGTAAATTATAATATTCAATTAATAATCAATATGAATGAAAATAGGAAGGAAATAGATGTGTTGGTAATAACTAGTAAGAAATAGTTTTCATGCAACATATTATTACACGTGAGTTAGCAAGAACGCTGTGTATTGCCCCTCTGATGTAAATATCTAGACTAAGGTTAATCTTTGTTTGCACGAGGCGGAGGAATATGCGGGAAGTAGAACTGGAAATAACCGTGAATGGACTGTGATGTTTGCACTCGCCTGCAGCGCAGCTTAGCGGCCTGCCTACACACGATGTGTAAACGAGTACTTCCCCGGTGATGAATACTTCCTACTGGCTACTGTTGACTCTGGTAAGGCGGCTTCGTAGAAACGTGGATCTGTCAGTGTTAGTAGAACCAGTTATCTTTATCTTTCTCCCACACTTTAGTTGGTCACGGAGCATGATACGAACTCGTCACGTACGATATCAAATGCTCTCATTCCGATCTCCAGGAAAAAAAACTTTTCCAATGAAGGGAACGTTCCAGGGAAATAATTTTCAGAGTTTGTCTACTCGTGCTTGAGTTATTTAAGCAGTGTGAAACCTTATTCTGGTGGCAATGACCCAAATCGTAGTGCACTCTATAAATATTATACCGGGGTCCCTCACAGGACTAATGGCAAAAGTATGGCACCATATGAAGATCGTATGCCCTGCAGATAATTTGATTGTTTTGGGGCTGGGTAGTGTTTTTTAAAAGGGTCTACGGTGGTCACTTTTGTAGTGCAGCTACCTTCGAACCCGCTCCCCCCCCCCCTTTTTTTTAATCATTCCTTCCATGTCCAACAATGTCATCTGGGTTAGATTACCGGTGAAGCCACAAGACACTCCCCATTTCCGCACGAGAACCGTCAGTCGCCCGACCAATTGCAGGGCAAATTTCTATTCTATCCGTCAATCCGTCCAGTACATCTCAAACTTCAACTGTCGACGGGCAGACGGATGGGCCACCGCCTTCTGACGACATTCCGTAGACGCGAATATGCACTTTGGAATAAAATGCAAGGCGGTGGATATCACGTAAAAAAATTATTTCACCCGATGTTTCTCTCTCGTAAACGTATTTCCGACAAAAATATACCATCTACGAAAGAAAGATCGCGATATTGTTACACCTAAATTATCGCCGGACGACAGAAAGATCGACGGACGAGGGATTGTTGTGAGTAGCATTTAACTGACGGACGAAAAAAAAAAAAAAAACGAATGACTGACTGACGGACGGGCGACGGGTGGTTGTGGGTCTTCTCGAGGTACTCCCGGTCCCCCCTCCCCTTTCAAGTTGCATCCCGTCACTGCCCCAACGTCGCGATCGGCGTTGCCAAAATCCAAGAAATTATAACCTGTTTAACCTGGGTTATTTCTCACGTATGAAATTGGTTGCGGTTAATTTTAAAAATTAGAAATCAACTTTCGAAAAAGAGTTAATAATGACTAGCAAACCTGCAGTAATTTTGCCAGCGAAATGGCTATAGTCTGTTCGCGGTTTATTCACTCTTTTTGAATCAAACCTTTGAAAAATCACCCAACATATGACGTGTTTAGTTATTTACTAAATATTCAATGTAACGCAAGCGTTTTATATTTCTGTTAACACAAAAATATCGTAGTTTTAGTTATATGGAAGTTACCTGTATTTTATTCATAATTTATAACATTTCATTTATAGTAGATATCTATGATAACAGTGAGAAAACATGTATGTTGGTAGTGCCTAGTAAGAAATAATTATCATTCAAAATATCATCATAACTAAGTGCGCTTAAATTCGGTGCGTTGTCCTTTGGTGTTATTTTCTAGACTCGGTTAAGCTTTGTTTGCACGTGGCGGAGGAATATCCTGGAAGTATGACTTAAATCAAGGCTTCAGAAAAGTTGGAAAGTAACCGTGAATGGGTTATACCAGGATGGCAACGGCGATGTATCGTGTGCAGGGCGATCTGATTCATTCACAGACTAAAAATGAGGTAGACCGATCTCGCTGGCTGCGCACAACCAATCTCCGTGTCCCAACATTGAACTGCTGTTCTGCCAACACGTCTAGCGAAAATGGCGCGGTTTGGGTTCGAGGTTAGAACACTGTTTAGTAAACAAGTGCTTTTGAGATGTTTACTTCCTCTAATCAATTTGTACTGCTTTTTGATTAAAATTAAATTGGTAAAAGTATTTTATTAATATAATAGTGCTTGCCATTCAAAACTTAAGATACATACAAAAATGTTTATCGCTGTTGACTATGTTCCTTTGGGGTAGGTCAATGTTGGGTACATGCGCAGAAGAACAAGCCGACTTCCTCATCTTTAGCCTATGGATCTATTCCGACACTTTTAACGTAGTGACTAATAATACGATTTAAATTAACGTTATCTAGTTCGATCAGCTATACGACTAAGATGCGAGCATGACCTTGAGCTGGCGCCACGCGTGTGTGAGGAGCCTGGGGGGGGGGGGGGTGGCGTGACGATTAGAGGCAATTTCCGGTGTGGACTAACAGGTCAGGGCAGGATATCTCGCGACCCCGAAGAGCTAGCGCGCTGATTCTGGCACCAAACGAAAGATCTCGTCAATATCTGTCGATGTAAGAAACAAAGGCCAAGTATACGTTCCATTTCTTCCAGTTCATCCTCCCATATCCCAAAGGAAATATTATCTGCTATACGCTGTTCACGGTAAAATGTCCACTTTTGAAAGCCCTGCTTAGGATCTACTTGTATGCTCGTTGTGTATTCTTCCGCCTTATGCAAAAATGCCATTGCCATTGGCCTCTTCACTTTATTCATGCGTCGGTCAAGTGAAACTTTGGAATTATTAAAAAAGTAAATATTGTACAAATCTGCTAATTCTTACACTTCGATGCTTAAATAAATACAGAAAGAGGGAGAAATAATTTTAGTTGTCACAAATGGTTACCTAATACCTTCTGTTCGACTTTAGTATATGAAACTACTTTCCTCTCCATCGTTACCAACTTTACTGGACACATGTCACTCAAGTGACTTTTTTCTAAGGTTGAATTATCGTGAACAGCCTTTAATGTTTTGGTATAGGCTGTTCACGATAAAGTGAGCACTTTTGAAATCAACTTTAAGAAAAAGTCACTGCCCGTACCTGCATATATTTTAACGGGCGCACTGAGTGACATTCGCCCAGTAAAGTTGGTAACGTTGGGAGGGGAGTAGTTCCATGTCTTCACGTCGAATAAAAGGTGCCAGGTAGCCATTTGTGGTGACTTAAATTATTTCTTTCGCTTGATGTTTATTTTAAAATGCATCTAAGTGTAAAAATGAGCAGATTTGTAAAATATTCACTTTTCCAATAATTTCACGGTTTCACTCGACCGACGCATGAATAAAGTAATGAGGCCCATGGCAACGGTAATCGTACATAAGGCGAAAGAATACACAACGTGCATGCAAGTAGATCGTAGGCAGGGCATTCAAAAGTGCTCATTTTGCCAGGAATAGTATACATGAAGCAGCCTCAAGAGGCGAGGGAGGAAGGACTGGAGTGCGACTTGTACGGCTGCTGCTCCACGAGCACCACAGTCGTTTGACGGAGTAATTGCTGACTCATCGTGCGGGCCACTTGACGTGAGCAATCAAGAGGCTTCCCTGCGGCATGCTCAAGTCCTTGCTTATGGCTGGATGCACCCCCGCGACCGCCAATCCGCCCCTAATTACACCCCCGCGGCCGTCGACGCGCGTCCCCGCCCGTCTTCGGCTGCCGTCGTTCACGCGGCGAGGATCAAGGTGACAGCCATTTCGCAACTCTCAGTAGTGTTAACGTGTATGTTTCGTTTCACTGAGCGGGGAACGATTTCCTGGACAATCTTGCGACGATAATCGGATCATAAAATCGTACTAACTTCAGGCTATTTGTTCAAGAGGTCGGAGAGCCTGGCACATTCTGTCGTTAGTGCGATTTTATGATTGTGATTATCGTTGCAAGATTGTCCAGGAAATCGTTCCCCGCTTAGTGAATTGAAACATACACGTTAACACTACTACAATCAGTTTTTTTCTAATCCGCTGTTACAGGTAGATGTACAACGGGCATTAATTTGTTTTAAACCCTCTCCGTCAAAGGTAACACTACAAGCATCATGCCCGTTTTGTTACACTCTCTGTCACATGTAAAATATATAACCGACATATCAGTTAATAACTCTCTCAGCCACATGTAAAATATATAACCTACATATCAGTTTTTCTGGCCCTTTCAGTCACATGTAAGAATATAACCAACATATCGTCTTTTTTTACTCTCTCAGTCAAAGGTAAAAGTACAACAATCAAGAAGTTTTTTTTTTAACCCTCACAAAGATAAAACTACAGCACACGACAGTTTTTTTTTTAAACTGTCAGTCACAGTTAAATATATAATTTAAACATCAGTTATTAACTCAGTCTATCACAAGTAATTATAAAACTAACATCTCAATGTTCTAACCGCCGAACTCCCGTGGCGCATTCGGTTGGTGCACCACCGATCTGGGGTGCGGGAGGCACTGGGTTCGAGTCCCGGGTAAGGCATGGGTGGTAATTTAAGTTAGGGTATAAGTTAGTATGTAAGCCGCCCCCTGCTAAGCTTTCTAGCATAAAACCGGGGGGGGGGGACGTTAAAAAGCCCTTTACAATACAAAATTAATGTTTTAACCCTCTCAGTCGGAGTTAGGAATGCAGAGTTGAAGCGGCCGTCTCTTCAGCTGCACACGCGCAATTTATTGCATGTTTGTTATTGGCTCATTTATCTCCAGGAGGTGTCAAATAACACGTTAACCAATTACAAAAGTATCATGAACGTACTAGTGTGTGAATTCCAGTTTCCAATTTATCCAGAAATGAAGCCGCGAAATTATCGGGTCTCTAACTATCACATATTTTTTAGTTAAACTCGACTTTTGTCACATTTAGGACATAGTTTATAAAATTTATTTATGATTAATGTGAATAAAACAGGGAGAAATTAAGGTTTATTGGCAATGACACGTAAGAAATAGAACTATTGCAAAATATTATTGAACTGAGTGCTCACAAATACAACGTGTTCTCCCTTCAGTGTGGCAGACCTCCTGTGGCGCAGTTGGTTGGTGCGCTGCCGGTCTGTGGTTCTGGGTTCGGATCCTAGATAAGGCATGCGTGTTGTTTAAGTTAGATCATATGTTAGGTTATAAGCCATCCACTAATAGTCTCCAGGCATAACCCCGGGGGGGGGGGCGTCAATATGCCCTATCCAATCCAACCTCTTCGGTGTAATTTTCTAGACTTAGTTAAGCTTTATTTGCACGAGGCGGAGTAATAGTCTGACAGTAAAACTTCAGCAGGCCTTCGGAAAAGTAAGTACTTACCATGAATGGATTAAATACAAGTGAGCGGGACATGTGAAACACAGCCCTTCGTAAGCTTGTGTATCGTTCCACCGGGTGTAAAAAATCAGTGCGTATTATCAGACGACACTGTAAAAATTGTGTATAAACATATATATATATATATGTTAATATTGCACCAATTTTTATTTTAATGTGTGTTAAAATGTTTTATTTACTACCGGCGTAGTTAGCGTTACATTTCGAATAAGACATTAGCAATACTTGTCCTAGTTTGACGCCGACATTGCAACAGGCTGTTCGCAGCTTAAACTGAGCATTTTGAAATCCTTGCTGAAGATCTACTTGTACGCACATTGTGTGTTCGTCCGCCTTATATAAATTAACATTGCCGTGGGCCTAATCACTTTATGCATGCGTCGATCATCTAAAACACTGGAATTATTAGAAACGGAGACATTTTACACATTTAAGTACCAGACGATGCCGCTGGTCTGCGGGTTTTCTCGGGGATCTCCCGTTTCCCCGACCCTACGTTCCTACGCTGCTCCATATTCACCTCGCTTCACCCTCATCGGCTCTCAAGACCTCGATGTTAAGAGCCGCCCAAATTTATTCACTAGCTCACTTTATAAGTACATTTGCAGTTACTCGCAGTGATTTTTTTTTTTCAAGCGTCGATTTCGAAAGTGGTTAATGCTGAAATAAAGCAAGTATCTATGAAGCACTGAACCCGACTGTACAATGTGAAGAACTCATAAGAAACTAGTACTCATATCATAAAAATTGTCAAGAAAGTGTGATTTATGCTGTATATGAAAGAAGAAGCTATATATTTTCCAACATTATAAAATACTTTACTAAAATATACTTTTTTAAATTTGAAAATTAATCGATCGGTAGTCCGCCTTTTTAGCAAAATGCGCGTTTCTGTTTTGGAAGCTTCGGAAAGCAGAATTTACAAGCAAATCTCCAACAAAGATCGTCATAATATTTACGGTGATCATAGTAATAATGCATCATATAAATTTTATAATCAACTTTATTTACATTCAGTTTCAGTCATAAATGTTTATGACAAATGGACGCACATAAAATCAACTATACAAATTATTTCCTACATTATTATTACAATTTTTTTACACATATGAAACATTATGACGACATTCCATGACGAATATTTTCTTCCAAATCCTGCTTTCTGAAGCATCCAGAATGGAAATATGCTTAAATTTTGTTAAAAATACATACTATTCTAATCTATTATTTTTTTACATTTAAAAAGTATATTTTAGTTAAATATTTGACAATGTTGCGAATTTTATATATATATATATTCTTCTTTCATATACAGCATAAATCACACTTTTCCGACAATTTTTATGGTGTCTGTATTACTTTTTTGTTATGAGTTCTTCACGTTGTATTGTCGGGTGCAGTGCTCCATAGGCAGCTGCTTTACTCCAAACTTAAATGAACCGTGTACCAGCTACAGTTACCTCCAATCTGTGTTTACGCACAGCGGTGTTCCATACCTTCCATGCCGCCGGCAAAGGGAACAATTTGTTCCCTGAAAAATTCCCGAGCCGACACGGGTCCCTGCGCTGCTGCATTGATAATTCGCAGGTCGCATTTTTAACCCGGGGGGGGGGGGGGTGGGTTGGCTCTGCCCCCTCCGGAAGGGTTAAAATTGGGGAGGGGGAGGGCTAGGGGATTGGATTGTTGGTTGTTTCAGGCCCATACCGCAGGGAAATGAGGACTGTTATACCAGGACCACGCGGCGTGGCAATCCTCTTTTACGTCCCCCCCCCCCTTTTTTTTCCTCCAACATCCCCACCTCTCTCCCCCCCCCCCCACGGACCGAGCGCTATCTACGCGGTACCACGCGGCGTGTTTCGCAACTAGCGAGGCTGGAGCATGGCCCCCGAGTTCATGATAACGGCCCCAGTTTTCTCCCTTAAAACACTCTTTTTAACTGGAGAACAGTTATCGGGGGTGTCCTCCCACCCTCCCCCCACCGGTACCCACAGAAAAACTAAACAAACATTTAAAAAAGTTACCTCAAGGGAACCATCTAGCGTGTATCATGGTAAATATTATCTCGCAGGGCCGGGGAATATTCGTCCTGCGCACGTTTTCAGGACGTCTGACTGCAACGGCGGATTGGAAATTATTCCCGCCATCATTTCATAGGCCTCGTGTGTTCTCCCCACGCTGTTTGTGAAGCTACAAATGAAAGTGAGTACTTCCTGTACACGTGGATTTCTCTGACACGTTCCTGGTGCAGTAGGGGCCTACATGTAGTGAAGTGGAGTGAGTGAAGAGATTTTGGCGGCTAGTAACATCGAGGTCTCGAGAGCCGATGACGGTGAAGTGGGGTGAGTATGGAGCGGCGTCAGAATGAAAGGGACGGGGGAGACGAGGGATCCCCGAGGAAACCCGCCGACCAGAGGTATCGTCTGGCACGATTCCCACTTGCGAAAATCCGGGAGTGGCCCGACCTGGGATTGAACCCAGTTCGCCTTTTTTGGGAGGCGAACAGTCTTACCGCTCAGTCACCGCGGCCCCC
This sequence comes from Dryococelus australis, assembly GCA_029891345.1. Taxonomy (NCBI): domain Eukaryota; kingdom Metazoa; phylum Arthropoda; class Insecta; order Phasmatodea; family Phasmatidae; genus Dryococelus; species Dryococelus australis. The sequence continues at coordinate 27,293,543 of CM056995.1, read as the reverse complement.
AGTACATGTAATTAATTCGAAAACTACTCCTGCCATGTTGACATTGACGCATTTAATTTCATTTATCACCTTGTATGCTAACTTCAATTACTCTGAAAGTACAGGAACTTTATTCTTACCCCAATTAACCCATTCAGACCCAGTGTACATTACGCAGGTGTAGGTAATTTTTGATCTGTACTGCAACACTGCGAAGCGCAGTGACCAATGATCTTACGTGTGCTTAAATAATTCTCAAACTGTCTTACTGATCTAGGTCATAATTGGTTCATATTACTTGTAGCCGAACATATAGTCTACAGCTCATTGACTCTGACAACGAAACAAGTGTTGTGTTGTGTTAAGTACAGTACACATAATACATTTATTTTTGGAACACGTAGAACCGTAAATTACAATGGGTCTGAAAGGGTTAAGTATAACAGTTTAAGTAGTTTTTACACGAGTGAAGTAAACTGATGCATTTTCTTGTCCTCTGCGTGATTGGTGAATATCCTTTTATTAGGAAATTTGCCGATAGAGATATTTTTATTCACCGATAACGGCTGTTGTAAACTTTTATCGATATTGCAAGTAATCCAGTACGACACGGTTTAACGGTATAGGATTTTTACACCATGTCATCCCACTGTTACATTTATAGGCATGTAAATATAAACATTGTACATACCAGTTTAATCACTAATCATAAGTACAGCGTGAATTACATTGCCTTCAAAAATTTAATATAATACACCCTACAGAATTTAAATTTTTTTCATTCCAAATCACTTCCATTTTTATGAAGTTCTATTAGAGGTGTTGTCTTCTGTATACTCATTTCCGTTCCGAAAAAACTATTGAAAAGAAAAAAAAAACAAGAACACAACAAGAAACAAATACCCTTGAAGCACTAATAGAGCACAATGTTGTGTTGTCTCGTAAGTATTTGCTTGTCGACTGAGCGTCCAACGAGGTAGTTAAAAAAAAAAAAAAAAAAAAAAAAAACACTCCTCGTACACATTGGATCATTCTATAAGTCATTATTGTCATTTTTTCGACTTGACGGCAAAAGATTAACAAAAGTCCGATTGAACACGTTGCAATTCTACGTGCCAACATTTGACACGCAACGTTGCAAGAGTTCCGTCTGTACGTGTATCTTACGAAAACGCATCGTTGAAACGTTACTGTCGTTCGCAACATGTGAACGACCGCCTATAGGCAACGGCACAGCAGTGAATTTGCAGACAGGGTGAAGAAAGAAAAAAAAAAAGGTGTGCTACTGACATGGTGTTCCTGTGTGTGGAGTGAAATGAGGTATAATGCACTGTAGGACTTTGGCGGAATGCAGGAATCAGAAAACTCCCGAAGTACCTGGCGGAAATCTCTATACTCTTGTTACGCGGAAATAAAAAAAAAAACTTTTTTTTAAAGAGTAAACCACAGTTGAGGATTTTGATATTTTAGACAGTATAAATAATCGTTTATCTAATTCAATTGTGTAGTACGATCAGTTTAATATAATGCTAAGTAGGAATTTTCGAAACAGCTTTAAAAAAAAAGATCTGATGAGATCGATTCTAAGAAAAACGTCTGACCCAAGTGTGACTCACACGCAAATTATTATTTATTTATTTTTGCAACAATAATCTGCGCTAGGCAAATGAAAACTTGTAAATTATAAAATTGATTAGTAAAAATTCTGAGCTTCTAACACTCCTTGCAGACCTGGAAATTAAAACAAATACGTTGTGCGTGGAGTATTAAAGTTTGGTGCATTGAAACTGTTCGCCAACTGCACAATTTTTCTTCGGCAGTTTGTTATTCTTCATGAATCTAGCAAATATTCGGAAAAAAAAACTCTTGAGTTTTCTACACGTTCTGGCTGCACAAAAAGCAGAGTGCGAACAGCCTTTCTGACTTTGCCGCGTCCCACACCAAGGGCGTGGCAAGGCAGGTAACGCATAAACCCCAGCAAAACCCAATCAGAACACAAGAATGGCAAAGGCCATGCAAAAACCATTTTTCTGTACAGTGTAAAGGGTTGTTAAATGTTTGCAACGGTCTGTAACAGAAACAAAGAAGTGTGGTTATGTTTATTTTTATTTTAAATATTTCTTTCGATTTTTTTCTCTTCATTAACATTTCTTTTGCAAATATTGCACGTGGAATACTTTCTTGGTTATCTTACATTTCATATTGTAGGGTAACATTATAATTTTCATTTCCCATATATAACAAATTTATATTTAAAACCATTTACATAAAACCCAGGTTGCCCAAAATATAGATCAAATGCAACCAAATTCACGTACCAATACTTTCGCTGAATTTTCAGCTAATACTTATACAGGTTATATTTACTGGCCATATTAATCAGTTAATACAAACTGCAAAAGGCCATCACAATATATATATATAAAGCAGGTGACCCCAATTTACCATAGTTACAAATGGCTGCTATATTTCTGTCGCACCTATATTTACCATTGACATTATTACATCACGTTTAATTCCTACACTAGGAAAGATCCCATTTTGGTAACACGTTATTGGTCATCAAACAATAATTAAGTTTTAATTTACTCGCAATCCCAAGTAAATGTGAGCAACTGCTGATCAACCAGCCTTAACCCCGCAAGTAAATTGGATTTTTGGAACAAGCCCCAAACTTCGTAAAGTTTCTCTTAAAAGGTCATAAAATCAAGGAATTTCACATAGCTCCACTTAATACAAGAGGTTGAGACCATAATCAACGATTGTTGGTAAGTGTTTACAAATGTTCACCAAAGTTCACAATAGTTTACTGATGTTGAAAAATGTTTACAAGTATTCGCAAAAGTTCACCAATGGTTCCTAGTGGTTACCATCACTTTGCGTCTTGGTGACGACATAGCCACTAAAGCTTGGTTACAAAAGTAACCGTTTTAGATTTTGGCTGAAAGGCCAACATTTCGCAAAATCGTAAGAAACTTTAAAATTATTTTACTGCCATCATGGCCCCTGCCTAACGTCCGAGTGACGTAAATGACCTGTCCGCTTTAGGAGCCTACATTGGTGATTCCAAATAAAGTGATTCTTATCTCATGGTAGAAGCTTGTCCCCTCGAGGTCGCTGAACTGACCTAGAGAGCAGCATAGGCCGGCATTAAATACACCGTGCCGCCCACTTGCACTACCGATCAATTTAATTCTCCCCTAACAAAACCATTTTTCTAAGAAATCGAGGGGTGTTCAATTACTCCTTGGAGGGTGCAAGCAATACGCAGCCAATGGCTGTTGACTTTACCAATTATTACCATTTATGGTTATCGACGCAGCGAACACCAATTCCCCTTAGGGGGGTCTGACACAATGAATTTTTAAAACACCCAATAAGATTATAGTGCGCTCCCCACTTCCAACCTCTTGACCAAGATGCCGGAAGTAAAGTAACGAAAACGTTACGTTTTTGTCGGCGCACGCATCGTCCCAAGCTGTTTACCAAGGTGGCCACCGACTGTGCTGCACTCGCACAACGAATCACAGAAACATCAATCCGGTGCACACTCTTTCGCCAGGCCTCGATGTTGCTGCACGTGAAAGTTAGGCATGGACATATTCAGTTATTTTCCAGTACCTCGAATATTTTTTTAAGTATTTGGTAACGACGTGAAGCTAGCACGAACATCACAGTTTTATTTTATTATTGTTTTAATCTACTTCGAGAAGTTTTAAACCCCAAAACAATGTGTGTGGAAGTTCGAGCGTACCGGGTCGTAAGCTGCACAATTCAACAGGTTAGAATGCAGGCACAGTAAGTACCTTTTCCCGAGGGAAATGGTGACGTGGTCCGACCCACTAATTAATTTTAAGAATGTTTTCACTTATTGAAAATGTGGAAATTATTTACAGACGTGCAGTGACTGGATTTCCGTCACAACGTCGTCCACATTAAATCATGATTGTGTAGGTTATCTCCTCAGATAGTCCGTTCGGCAAATTACGAGAGAGATAGTGGAGAGATAAACTGCTAATAATCATTTCGTCATTCCTGTTCAGCGTCGGTACCGGCAGATAAAAACTACATCCGTAGTATATAGAGTTGTTTATGGTAGGGAGAAAGTAAGGAAGATAATAATTATCCTCTAGATCATTTCGGGTTTCAACTGCAAAAATTGCATTCATAGTGAATAGGGCTGATTATTGTAACAAGTAACCAGAGAAGAGCATCATTTCCCATCTAGAACATTATAGCTTCATTTGTTACATCGCACAACTGAGTTGGATAACGACGGTAGATAAGCAACTACCCTTGAATGAACGCAAAAAGCTCGAAGTATTTTATGAGTATTATGATATAGTTTACTGCATTATGGCATTCGGAAAAAAAATTCTGTAGTTAATATAAACTTAAATAGCAAATAGAAGAATTTTTATTTATTTTTAACTTTTTCTTGAACATTTTATGAGAAGGCAAACAGAAGAACGTGTAGGCCAGACAAACGTGTAGGCCTAACAGATAAGTACGTGGTAAATTAAATTGCATCTAAAGGTTTAAGAACATTGTGTGTTTATCCGTACTGTACATACGCAGTGGAAATAGTTTTATCACGAGTCACCTTGGAGACATGTATATTTGCTTCCGACATGTCTCGATGTACCTTCTGAGTTTAGTGTCATTGCCTTCCCTATACATACTCAGTTGCCAAGTTTGCTACGACCTGTTGCATCCAATGTGTCGTGTCTCTGGCAAATACAAAGATGCGTTAACCATAAAAAGAAATTAAATTCACGCATCTATACTCAGCATTGTGTAACTAGAGCGTAGTTGAATACGAATCTACATTTCTGGCTGGTATGAATGAAGTTACTTCTACAGCAGTGTATAATACTGTGCACCATACGCTTGTATAGTATTACTATTTTGTAGCACTCGGAAAGAATTCTAACCCCCCGAGGTCCGTGAAAATGTAATATTTTAATATATGTATTTATTGAGTATATGATAATATATCTGTTACTGCACGTATAGTCTATTCACGGTTTCTTCACACTTTTTAGATCAAACCTTTAAAAAAAAAAATCGCCACCCCATACATGACGTGTTACGTTGTTTCGTAAAAATGTCACATATCGCAAGCGTTTTAATCTTAATTAACATAAAAATAACCTTAATTAATTAATTAATTAAGCAGCTATATCAATTCCGGTTTCAGGATGCAGCCTCTTTAAGCCCGATGAGCTATTGAGCTACACTTTACAATTTAGCGTCATATATGTTGTTTCTAATTCCTTCCAGGCAAATCGATCTTGTGCAATGTTATTCCAGGTCACACTTACTACTCTTCGAATGTCTTCGAAGAAGTCTTAATAATCTACGATTTGCTGATGACAAAGTTTTACTCTCAATCAGTTTGGATGAGCTTAAACAACTGTTAAATGAGCTAGCGATAGTATGCAGAGAAGTAGGCATTAAAATAAACCTCTCTAAAACTAAAATTATGCAAAATAAATAGACAGCAAAAGACAAGGCGATCACTAACGGCATTGATATCGAGACTGTAGAACACTACAGCTATCTTGGTCAGCTAATTAACACGAATGGCGACTCGATGCCTGAGATCGATCGACTTATAAAATTTGGCTGGAGAGCATACGGAAGAAATTCCATAGTTCTTAAATCAAACATGCCAGTATACCTTAAAAAGCAAGTATTTGATCAATGCGTATTACCTGTCCTCACATATGCTTGTCAGACTTGGACCCTGAACTGTCAAGCAAAGCGAAAACTGAGAACTGCCCAGAGAGGTACGGAAAGAGCAATGCTTGGGTTTACAGGAAGAGACAGGAAGAGAGCTGACTACATTCGATCAGTAACTAAAGTCAGGGACATCCTAGAAAGAGTGAAGACTCTAATGTTGCAGTGGGCTGGACATATTGCTCGAAGAAGTGATGACAGATGGACAATCGCGGTGATGGATTTTATACCAAGAGACCTGAAAAGATCCAGAGGAAGACCTCCAGATCGCTGGGAGAAAAGTAACCGTATTTTTAGTTAAATTTAACTTGCACTTATTTTTAGTATATAAATGATAATATTTCATACATAATCTATATGAACAAATAGAAACACAATAAATGTATTTGTATTGCCTGGTAGGAAATAGTTCTCATGCAAAAATATTATTAAATTGTGTGCGCATGAATGCGGTGTAGTTTCTACTTAGCCAAGCTTTGTTTGCACGAGGCGTAGGATTAGCCTGAAAACAGAAATTTAGCTCAGAAAACGTGCAACTATCCGTGAATGTACTATACACATGGTTTAGTCACGTAATATTCGTAGAGACCTGAAAAAATTCGCGAGTTCAACGACCTGCAGGCTAGACTCTACAGTCTTATGTACAAATATGGCGATATCAACTGCGCATTGGTTGTCTGCTGTCACAGTGGAAGGCGACGATTGGGCCAGCGTTCTCAAGAAGGTGTCGAACACCGTGTGGACCAATGGGTAAAGTTATATAAACACATGTGTTTTGAATTCTAGATTGTCCCAAAATGAATTCTTCAGGTCTCTAAATATCCGTCTCGAACGCGCCCGTATTTATCCGCGGCAGAAGTACCGTGCTCTGCACGGACTGTACTCGCGGTCCTAAGGGGTTGGCGAGGGTGAAAGTGGATGATAGGGGAGCTAGATGTTCGTAGACACGAAGTAGCATGGAAGCGTAAAACACGACGTAGAACATATCTCCCCCTCCCCCTCCTACCCCGCGCCATCGCCCCCTCGGGCGCACGCACCTGAATAATATTGGCACACAACTTTCTCTGTCTGCTTTTTATTCGTGGAAAATAAAAAAGCGAGAGCATACAGGGGAGATTAAAACTGGAAATGTGTTTCGGTAAACTGCGGCAGAATTAAACTCTCGGGAGAAAAAAAGCGGCGTAAGGCCATGTTGCTTCAAATTTCGAGTCGCGTTACCAACCTTTTGTGTAATCCGTATCATTACTAGCGTGTCATTTAAATATCACTTATTACGTTGTTATTTTCTGAACTAAGCCGTTAGACTGCGGGTTCAGGTTCGAGTTGAAATCATTTATACCACTTGATACGACGTTTAAGTTATTATTTCTTATAGTGTAATATGCTTTTGAAGGTATCATTTTTTTTACGTGGTATGTTACATGTCTTCCAAGGAGGAGCCGAACTGTTTGTTTACTGCAAATATTACAGAAAATATTTCAAATGGATCACTGTGTCAGGGTAATGTGCAACTGAATAGAGATCTGTAACCACTATAAAACGAGACATTATCAGTGAATAGTTTTATAAATGTAGTTTGGACTGCTGTCATTATTTTACATTTATATTTCATAGCGAGGCGGAATTTTTCTTTTTGACAACGGTTTATTTATCAGCGTATAAATATTATAGGCTGTTCACGGTAAAGTGAGCACTTTTGAGGTCCTAGTTACTTTTTGCTTTCAGACATTTTTTTATCCTTTCAGCACTTTTTTAAAATAAATGTTGCTGTGTAAGCAATAAATAGACTATGTTTGTATTTCACCGGACTAGGAAGTTATCGTCTAAGGATAAAAAACTTATTGACTATTATTCCAAATCTGAGGGCTTTCAAAAGTGCCCGCTTTACCGTGAACAGCCTTTAATCTAAAGAAGCTGAAGCATCGTGACGCAGCGTTGAAGTAAGCCTGTCTTCATTTATTTGAGCAGTGATGAAATTACATTACCTACTATTGGTCGCGGAATTATCACGCTGTACCTTTCCTGCCACCTGAGGTGATCGGTCACTGCCTACGTCGTCTGGCTGCTCTTTTAGCTGCCGGTCACTATTAGGACCTTCTGATATTTTAACCAATTCACTCATAATGACTGATATGCGGGATGTAGCGAAAGAAGTGGGTATAGCGATTAAACTGTACGCGTCATATAATAGTGTCCTGAAATCCCTAACGTGTTGGAGACGGTATCCCTTGTTGAGACCACTTCCCGTGTTCTTATGCACAGCTGCCGCCAATAGCCTCTAGCAACCACGCGATTTTATTGGCCCAGACCGATGACAGCGCTTTATACTGATAGGTTTAAGTCACCAATTTCAACTAAAAAAATTAGTTCCTTGGAACGCCTAAATTTTGTACATTTTCCTGAGATTGAAAAAGTTAATACGGTTGCAATTACCAATCAGGCGTGGCAGGTTTTTTGTAGCATTTTTGAACATTTGTGCCCAGGTGTAAACTAGCTTATGGGCTGTTCATGGTAAAATGAGCACTTTTGAAAGCCATGCCTAAGCTCTACTTGTAAACACGTGTATTCTTCTGCGTTGTGTAAAATTAACATTGCCATGGACCTCATCACTTTATTCGTGCGTCGGTTAAGTGAAGTTGTAAAATTATTAGAAAAGGAAATACTTTACAAATCTGCTAATTTTTACACTTTTGTGCATTCAACAAAATCAGACGGTTAAAGAAATTTTTAAGTCATCACTTTCCACCCATTGTTACCAACTTTACTGGGTGATTGTCACTCAGTGTGGCCATTAAAATATATGTATGCAGGGGCAATGACTCTTTTCTAAGGTTCATTTCTAAAGTGCTCATTTTATCGTCAAGAGCCTTTACACCAATGTTACATCTAAATAGTCTGACAGGGTTTCGTGATCTTTATTATCTCTGATTCTTCTTTTCGTAATCGTGAAAAAACTCTAATCCCGATAACCACTCTTTAGACTTTCTAATCTGTGGTTGGTGGATCGTGCACTTGTTGTGCCTGGTCCTCGCTCAGATTTCGAAAACCAATTTAGAGATAAAGGTGCCGCGGTGGTGTAGTAGTTAGATCACTCGCCTCCCACCTAGGCGAAACGGGATTCGATTCCCCGCGAGGTCGCTCCCGGATTTTCGCAAGTGGGAATCGTGCCGGACGATGTCGCTGCTCAGCTGATTTTTGTCGGGGATCTCCCTTTCCCCCCGCCCCCTCATTCTGGCGATTATCCATACTCACCTCGCTTCACTCTCATCGGCTCTCAAGAACTCGATATTAGGAGCCGCCCGGATATCTTCACTCATGAACTCACGAACTCCATACGTGACTCATAATTTGAAACTAAAAAAAATAAGTGTGTTTGGTGGCCTTTGCGTTAGATTCCATAGTCCTGTACTTACTCTAGCCTCAGTGAGCACTTTTGAAATCAACCATAGAAAAAATTCACTGCCTCCACCAATATGCATTTTAACGAGCGTAATGAGTGACATGCGCCCAGTAAAGTTGGTAACGATGGAGGGAAAGTTGTTCCATGTCTTAATGTCGAATAAAAGGTGTTAGGTGAACATTTGTGTTAACTTACATTTGAGATAAGTATGCTTAGAAATTCGTGTAATGTTTATCTCTCCGTCCCGGCCCATTTCCTATGCAACACCATTTTCACCTGTCTGCCTCGTGAAAAGTATTGATCAGAAGACGTGTGGTGCAACAAAACTACAGAATATGGACAAATACTGCTAAAAACCCATTAATACTTACGTGTATATGGTGGAAGCAAAAGTTTGTGGATTTACGGCTAGTAGTAGCGTAATTACCGCACAAATTTATATTGTCATGGTTGACTGGCACTGTGGCGCGTCACAGTCCGCGGGATTCGTCTAACATACTGCCGGGCCCAGCTCAGCTGGCTGGAGTTGGAGCCGCCGCCACCAGAGTTCAGCAGTGTTCCTTCCCGGAAGTTCGGCGGAAAGACGTGCATAGCGCGCACACGTATGAATGGCTAGTTCGAATGTAAAGGAGGTGACGTCACAGAGAATATTCACTGGATTGTTCTTAAACGTTTGTGATTTCTGGTAGCCCCTATAGGGCTCAATTGGGTGAATTAATTTGCGACATTGGCTCGCTATTGGTGGATGATTGTAGCTACCCCCATACCGAGGCAATGCTCGTATTTTGTAATTAAACGCTGGTAAAACCTGGCATCGGGGTCAGACGCTTGGCTGCGAGGGAAGTCCTCCATAGATGACAGGTCAGGTATTCAGTTTGAGCACTGGTTATTAAAAATGTAAAACCCTTCAGGAAATGCAGGGACGTCATTTTGACGCTCTAAGTTTTCAGTTACAGTCAGGATATTTCTGTGATTGATAAAGTAAGCAGTTTAAGTGTTTCTGCACAACTTGATAAGGAATAATTTCTTAATTTCTAATGAGACATTTATTAGTAAATGTTAGAGGTGGGACCTTAATTTTTCTTGTTAAAAGTAATTTAAATCTTCCTTAAGATGATACTTTGTATGTTGTCAGTTCTCCACCGTTTTTGGGCTGATGGAATAACTTCATTCATTGTTTCGTTTTGCCCACCGTTTGGGAAACGGGTTGTTTGGGAAGATTATATTGGCCTCTGCAAGGACTTAGAAGCCAGAGATTTTTCCCACTTTAGGTTTGCAATAGTTGGGGATTCACAATTTTTAATAGTTGATATCACAACTGAAGTAAGAAATAATTACCTTAAAATACCTTTCAGTGGCCATGAAAGTCTTAGGTGGTCATGTTGGGAGGCATAACTTTTTGTATTTCTTGTAAAAGAAAGAGCTCAAATTTTATGTGGCCAGGTGAAATTCTTAAAGATGAAAATACAGGATAAGTCAAAAGTTATCAATTTTAAGGAATTTTGTGAAAGTTTTTCCAGAATTTTGGAGTAATTAATGGAATGCACAGGTGCGTGCATATGCTATTCTAGTTTTGAGCACTTTTTGGCTCAACACCTAGGTTTTATTCTAGTGGTAATGTGGTTAATGTTTTAATCATTCTTGTGAGATAACCAAAGAAAATACTCGATTGAAAGAGTCCTTGTGGGACAAGATTTTTATAGTTTTATATATTTTTCTATGAAATATTACTACAAATATTTTGTAAGGATTATCAGCTTTCAAAAAATTTATGAACTAACATATTGTTGAGACCATTTGGGTCTTTGTAATGTTTTCTAAAATGAAAGAATATTGCTATATTAAAAATTAATATGAAAATTACTCATGATTCTATTTGGTAGTGCAGATTGACCTTGTACAACTTAAAACATGATTTTTTTTTCTGGTATTATATTTACTTTTCTGCTTCATGACTACGTTTCATGTATACTCTATAGCCCTTTCCTTATCTAACCTTGCTTTTGAAAGATACTTTTTTTTTTTTTTTTTTTTAAGTATTTTTAGTTGTATATTTGAGGTGTCCTGGTTATTCCCTAGGCCTCACATTATCTATTTCACTAACTGTTTTTATAATGAATGGAAGTATGTAAATGATCAGATATGTAACATATTCACTTGACCGACGCATGAATAAAGTGATGAGGCACATGGCAACGTTAATTTTACATAAGGCGGAAGAATACACAATGTACGCTACATACATGTAATTAGTTCTGAAGCAGGGCTATCAAAAGTGCGCATTTTACCGTGAATCGCTGACGCCCAGTTTTACCCCAAACCGGATAGATAGCACGGGATTCGGTCTTCGCGTTCTTGCAGGTTTGTTTTTGACGCAAAGTCTTGCAGGACCTGCTTGTAATAGGCGATCCACGGCAAAGTAAAGCTTTTTAGGGCCCTGCTTAATTTTTCCTTTTGACCGATTTCTATCTTTCTGACACTTTTTTAATATTAACATTGACACATGTGACAAATAAACACAGTTCATATATTTCACCACTCCCAAAAGTTAACGTCGGAAGATGCAATAAATTATATGTATTAGTGGTTAATGGCTTTTGGAAGGGCCTTAAAGGTGCTCACTTTACCGTGAATAACCTATATATATATATATATATATATATATATATATATATATATATATATATATATATATATATATATATATACATATATATATATATATATATATATATATATATATATATATATATATATATATATGTGTGTGTGTGTGTGTATATATATATATATATATATATATATATATAGGGATAACTGAAATGCATACGTGTTGAGTAGCTATAGAATTTTTTTTTTGCAGAGTCCGTAAGTGAACGTATTATAATTTTGTAAACCATGTGGTTTTTTATGTAATTTTACGCATCAGAAATTCCTCGTTTCATTATAGAGGGTGAAAACTTAATACTACTGTCGTAGTTCTAAATGGTAGTGAAGAGTTTTCTATATATGATATATGCTAAAAAGTTATAATTTTTAATGGGGTTTAAATTTATTATTATTCCCGAGGGCAGATTGTCATCATCGCGTTGTCGTTAGCGACGCAAATGAGGTGCGAAACGCTGTTTAGCTTTTTATTAATGCCTCCGCGTGCGATGTGCACCGACGGAAGATCGCGGCCGATTATTGGCTAAATTTAAAGCGAAAGCGTTCACCTGCTGTGCGGCCCGGAGGACACTACTCTGCGTTATTTCACCGACAAATGGCTAATGATGTATTTAACGTGGATGAAGCGCGAGGAGTTTATTTAGTGAACAAGGGGCGGACATCCCCGTCCTCTTCTCGGGCCGTCGAAGAGACAAACAGCCCCGCTGGGAGACTTGATCACGTGGTCCGCACCCAAATAATACATCAACGTCAGCACGTATCTCCCTGAAGCCGGTCTCTAACCTCTCCCGATCTATGGAGAGCTCCCCGCCCCTCCCCCCCCCCCCCCCTCATCCAACACGCAATTTATCAAAATGAATATCCCATTATGTCTCGTGATGAATTAGTTATTTCGGGCCCCGCGCTATGCGGGCGCCACGTAGCATTTGATGCAGCCTGGCGGACAATAGGGAATTTTTTTTTCCACCCCGACGCATCATCGAGCTTCCCTCGCTGGAACATATGTCTCCATTGTACGGGCGCGATTAGGGGTGGTTTGGGATATTCACACAAAGAAAAGGTTTTCCGGCGCGTGTGCCATCCTCCATCATGCAAGCTCTGTGGATTACGCCTGTTTAATGAGAAAAATATTTAGGCCAGTGGAGAGTATGTTTCCACTACATGGTACGATCACAACGCTCATCAGCCGCCTCGACATTTGTCATCGTTTCTAATGATCTGGGTGATTAATGACATCGTAACAGTGTGATTACTGCTGTGTTTCATACGCCTCTGTCATCTACAAAGTTACGAAAGGCTAAAGGACGACTTTTCTGTAATATACTCCATACCGGGTTCTCTAATTCTGAGTGATGCCAAATGCGGATTCAGGAGTTAGAATGTGCATTACACCTGCGTAGCAAACCATCTCCGTTTTATTTATGCAAAAAGCTCTATTGAAACATTGTGACCGGGGTTCGAGGGGATAACAGTTTTTATACAAATACGTACTTCGAAAAGTTAGTACAGTGCCAACCCGCTTATAGTCTAATCATGGTTTCTTCACAATTTTAAGATCAAATTGGAATAATACGCTCCCCTGAACAGACGCAACCCGCCAGTTATTGTGGCAGGCAATGTACACTTCCTCTGAATATATATTTTATGCAACTAGAATACAGTATATTAAAGGTATACAAAATTTATTCTTATAAGAAATGCTGATTTTTTGGACAAATTATTGTAAAGAAACGATGACGTCAAAAAACGATGGGTGAGAGAATGCTGTTGACGTTCTTAAAATATGCAGATAATTGTAGCTCAGCTTAAGTACATAGGTGCCTTGTGAACTGTCACTGACGTCTGAGAGATCACTTCAACGGAAGACTCGAAACTGGTGTGACGGATAGTTATATTCTTCGCCCGCCTACGGAAGTATAGTACGTATTTAACAGCACGTGGTTACCCAAATACGTCGTATCCTACGCCATATGAATGATCATTAGTAAAGGGCGACTGTTCTTGTGTATGTGTATGGAGATGGAATGCAACTGTTTCCATTCCTCTGGTACTATTTGGACTAACCGTGAGCGCTAGAGCTCCTGGAACTATCTATACCATAGTTTTGGAGTTACTAAATTTTACTTTAATGACATATTTATGTTTCTCTCAAAGCACCGTAAAGAAGTGAGTAAGAAATTTTGATCATTCTGGGTGTACCGGAATGCAAATATGATCTAATGCTGCAGATTTTTAGCAATTGACGAAATGAACGCCATCTGCTTGACGGCATATGGCTAGGGGTTGTAAAATTTCGCGGAAAAATTTTAGGACTCGTTATGTTTCAAGGCACTGTAGGGTAGTTTAGCTAATTTGAGTGGCTCAATCACTTTTTGATACGTGTTACCTGTCTGCACACGAATCACGTAGGAGCTGTGCCGATGTTGCCGAATTCTGTGTGGCCTGGTCAAATATGAAAACTCCTTCTCAAGTAGACAGCAATCAATGACAATAGACGAACTGCTTTTGGGTGCTTATAGTACTGGAGTCTACCATGTACTCATATTTTTTCGCGAAATATCACTACACTGTTAAAAATAATTCCTTCATTTTACGGAAAAGTGCTGGTAAAAATTTATCCAGAAGTGTCCGTAAACTATCCGTAAAATTACGAACACATTGATTTTCAGAAACGGACTTTCCGTAAATTTCACGAAACATCTCCATTAATTTCCAAGTTAGTTTTCTGTACTTTCCGTTTAAAATAAAAATATATAGTGAAAAATGTCTTTAATTTTCGTTATGTGGGTGTTCTACCGTGTATAAAAATGATATTAAAAAAGTTAAAATATTTTGTACGTAAGCGAGGTTTGAACCCGGAGTCAAAAAATTACCAGTCCACGACTCTAACTTTTTTTTTTTTAAACTTTCATTTTATGTTGTGATATTTTGGACGTTGACGAAGCTCTAGCGAGACCGACTTTGTTGACGAATTCCCAGTGCGACAGTCGAGCTGAGCATCTGCCACGTCGGAGGCGCCGGGGCGCGAGCTCGTGGCCCTCCGGCTACAGGTCGGCCACCCTACCCCTGAACTATGAGGGCAGAGCTCCGTTCATCTACAACTCTCATTGGGAAACTGTGATATATCTTTGATATTTGTATTCAATAGATAAAGGTAAAAATTAAGTTTCTATTAAATTTAGTGTCTTTTTTAGATTTTTGCCAAAATGTAACTGTTGCTATTTTTTTAACGTTTGAAAAAATTATTCATAGTCGCGTGGATAACCTTAACTGCCGCAGAAACGATAATTTTCTTGTTACAGTTACGAAGAAAGCTTCGTGTAGAATCGGCATTGTTCGTCCCCGTAACTCGAAGCCAAAGGGAATACGGAGACTTTCCGTATTTTGTAAACTCCGTTTTTCGTCATTACGTATTGCCTTTCCGTATATACACTGTACATTTCCGTAAAACATTCCGTAAAAATAAGGGAAATTTTTAACAGTGTAGCTGTACATATAGCACTATTAACTTTCCATTTGTTTAAATTATTGTGCTTTTTTTTTTTTTTTTTTTTTCTAAACTTAACGTGACCACAAAGTTTGTCATTAGCGGCCGATGTGATGTTGGACGTATGCTGGCGTTGCAAAAAAAAAAAAAAAAAAAAAGCAGCACATTGTTTGCGCAAAACGTGTGAACCAATACGCATCGTGAAACGGGAGCTCACTGAAAGTTTGGTCACCACTGTTATCGAGTAAGCGATAAACGACTCATTTCCAGTCACATCATGACGACGAAATTGCTCCAGAATCAGTTATCAAACATAATCACATCTTCCCAGCCATTCACAAACCATCACGGAATCCTGCCTGTTAGCTATCCGCCAGGATTGACAGCAGAAAACCGTAAAGAGGAGGCACAGAATAATCAATATTGCAGAAGCGGGCCGCCCGCTCGTGTCCCGAACTCCACCCTCGTAAGCGTCGTTTGCCAGTAACATAGCAGGGAAAATCGTTCACCAGTCAGTGCCTAAGAGAAGAACGTGTTGGAAGGTGGTCGAACTGTTGAGGAACCTTCCACAGCGGAACATACGTAGCCACTCAGACGTAAGGCCGGTTTGCTGGGCTTCATGCAGCAAATCTAAAATGGACATCTCGCTTCTGTGGATTTACGAGGGTGAGTAAGAAAATTATCCCCAAACCCCTTGTAGTCTATTCACGGTTTATCCGCCCTTTATTTATTTTTAATCAAACCATTGAAAAATAACCCCATTTATGACGTCTTTAGATATTTTTTTTTAATATGTCATGTATCGCAATCGTTTTATACCCCTGCTAACATTAAAGTATCATATTTTTTTCGTTAAATTGAAGTGTTAACAATATTTCGTTTATAAAACAGTGAGAAAATTTGTGTTGGTAGCACCTAGGAAGAACTCGTTCTCATGCAAAATTTTATTGTTACTGAGTGCGCACGAATGATATGTGTTGTCCTTTAGTGTAATTTTCTAGACTTAGATAAGCTAAGTTTGCACGAGATGGAGGAATATCCTGGTGGTAGAGCTTTAGCAGGGCTTCATAAAAGCGTGAAGTAACCGTGAATTGAGTATATGTTACAACGCCTATCGGCCGCACAATCGTAGCAGAGTTTTTAAATTCAATGTTAGCTTCTTTCCTCCCCAGTTCCCTTTTTGACGCGAACACGTCTTTAAATTTCCGACCATGGTGGGAGGCAATCCAGAAAATCCGATGATAACAAAATTGGGGGATACAGTTTGGCATTGCAGCTCTGAATCTATCGTCTACATTCAAAATTCAATAACACCACTCGATTGCCAAAGGATCAAAGAATATGTTACGTTGACTGAGGACGGCGAGTCATCGCGTGCGCCTGGGGGGAGGGGAGGGGTGGCCGCGATCTTGAGTTCGTTTCGCCGCGTCTCATAACTTCTGCGTAGTATAACTTTTGACTGGGAGAAGCTGCGACGCTCAATCAACAGCTCTCGTCAATATCAATCGATGATGTGCATAGAAACATTTGTGTTTCGTGGTTATGGTGAAATTGTATGTGTTTAATGTAAAAATTTAAGAAAACGTAACACAATTTCGTCCTATACTCATCAAAAAGCCAAGTCAAAATACAGAAATCATATACCGTTGGAAAGAGCATCTCAAAAGCAATCCAGCCGTACCCATAAAACCCCATATGATCGAGTGAAGCGGTGCCGGGTTACGTAAAAAAAAAACATCAAAGCCGTGTATCTAACACAGCCAAACCCGATTTTGTCCAGCGCTGTGCTAGAGACAAAGGCTGCCCCACTTGAGATCTGCGCGAAACAAGATCTTCATGTAGCGGTACGTATTTTGAGGGCTCCTGGCGTCGAGATTTCTCCAAGAATGTGTACACAGTGTGGGGAAAGTGTTTCGTTGCGAAGAAGTGTCCATGAACGGACAGAAGAGTTCAAGGAAGGTCGCACGAGCTTCTGCCGTCAAGGAGCCGGACTGCCGTCCATGTTAAAGACTGATGACGACACTGCTCATAGGCGTAGATAATGGCGGGGCAACTTTTCAGGCCAGCAGAGCCGTCGCTCGTCTGAGGTAAACAATTTGTAATAAGAATTTATATATTATTGAAGGCTGTGTGCTTCATTCTTTTCCAAAATATCGGTAAATATGAACAAGGTATATTGAACAACAGGGATATTATGTCGACGAAAGTTTTTTTTTTTTTCCAGCTGGAGTGCGGATAATTTGTTAACCCCCCACCCCTTGTGCTTAGGAATCGGTTTGCATAACGTTCTCTCAGCACGAGCACTCGCGACGCTTGAGAACTCGTAGTCGTGAAGCTCGGCGCGCTCCCGTTCGTAGTCACAGTTCCACCCACGACACTCCAGAGCTCGCTCACAGCATCCAGAACCTGATCAGGAGCACTGTATGCTTAGCAGTTAACAGTCACTTAGCAAGCATTTCTTATATGACTGCGTTCATAGGCGCCGAACTCTCGTTTACAGAAAGGGGGCCAAATCTCAAACACTATCCATGACCGTAGTACCCATGTTCGTATTATATACCCTCCCCCCGCCCCCCCGTCTTTATCACTCATTGTGTTCGTTGTATGTTTGTATGTGCGGTTATGCATGTAACACTTATTGCATGCATGCCAAGGCTTTTAATATTTAAATTAAATAATATTTATTAAAATTATGCTGTTTTGAAAATAACGAATCAAGCGGTCTACAGCAATTGATAAGTACGTGTTATAACATGACGTAGTAGTAAGTGGTAACGACCCAGGTGGTTGGAAAGTAGTGGTGGGGGGACATCCCCCTACCCCTTACGTACTCGGAGCCTATGACTGCGTTATTTGAACATTTTCTAATCTCTTGGGGTTCAGCTAAAGAGGAGAGGCGTGCCCTTTATTGTTTTATACAGACAACTTTATTTTAGAATTAAATAGTTTAAAATTTCGCTTGAAAATAATATAATTATTTATCCACTCCCACCAAATTTAATACTTGCCCATTGGAAAGCCGCCTTATCAAGATCGTGTACAGGTATATGTGTTCATGTGGTAAGGGTTGTGGCCGTGACGCAATGTTTAGCATTCCAGTGCTCCGGAGCGTTATCCAAGCCACGACCTTTGTGTTGCTGAAGCGTAGTTGACGTCAGAGCTCTGCGTGTTCCACAGGAAAGCCATCACATATATTGCAGTTTGTTGTGTATCACCTACTAGAATGTTTATTCAGTTTATAACAAAAGAAATTTGAATTTAGGCGTACAAGGTTAGCATTTAAAGTTTTCATTTATTTATATTTCGCGACAGTTGCTGGGAGATTTTTTCTAAAATAGTAAATTTGAGAATAATATTTTTAGTCTTTGCTATTTATTGACCTAAATACGATGAATTAATTATTCACAAAATTGGTTGTCTGCATCATTAAATACGTCGTACTGAGAAGTAGCGGGCACAGCTAATCGATTAAGGCCCACTCTTTCGATTTCCCTCCTCCGAGAAATTAAATAACCAATAAAAATAATAACACTTTAGGTGACAGAGCCCTTTACAAGCGTGAAAGTGAACTCCATTATCATAAACATCCGCGCCCAAAGCCCTGCAGAACAGACTACAAGTTGGAAAGATTTCGTTCTTGTGGTTTGTGCATTATTTGTTGATCGACCAATTTGTTCGGCTGTTTATGCCCTTGCCCCGCGCAGTATATTTTTTTTCCCCGCCCGTGCAAATTGGAGCTCCGTGTTTTCTCCAATCGCCTCTTGTTCGCTTTAACTGGCCGTCAGAACGCAATGAAACAGCCGCGGTTTTTTTTTTCTCTATCTCTCTTTCTCTCGCTCTCTCTCTCTCTCTCTCTCTCTCTCTCTCTCTCTCTCTCTATCTCTCTCTCTCTCGGCGTTCTGTTTTACCACGTCTCTCTCTCCATGCAGCACTGTCGGAGAGGTAGCATTTGTGTTGAATTATGTCCACAATGGAATCACTCACCATCTAGCCACCTGGGAAATGTGCGTGAGATTGTACCTGCTTGTTCCTGTCAAACAAATCATTTTAAAGCGTGATATTAAATAAATATTATAGGAATATAGGCTCATAATTTTGTTTTGCTAATTACAGTCGTAAATAGAAAACATCTGTGAAGTTCTCAGACCCACCAAACAAGGTTAAGTGGCGGTTACATTAAAAATAAGTAAAGATAGGACAGTAAAAATAGTGAGCAGAAGTTTGAAATAATTTTCCAGTATTGTTGTACCACCTCATATCAACACATGGTTAGAGAATGGAGAAATTTTCGAGTTTATTTTACAGCTTGCTAAGCGGAGAGAGACTTATTTTCTGCCAACATAGTGTTTGTGCAGATAGGAATAAACAAATGCAAACGTAGGTAAAGTAATTAAATATATTGTTATCCGCACAGTGTTTCACAATCTAAAAACAAAGAGTTTGTTGTATATGTTTATATTCGAAACGATTTCTCTATTTCATTATTATTGTTCAGACAAGATTATTGTGGGGAAAAAAAAAAAAAAACATTGTGTCAGTGCAGAGAGGTCCAAAAGCAAATTGTAACACACACAGTTGAGTGTTTAAAGTCTGCCTGCATACAAATTGGCCTTTCTCGAGACTTGTATGTTCGCCCTGGTAATTTGTGCCACAGATATTGGCCTATTTTTAATTTATTTAAAGGCAGTGGTTTCAATATACCGGATAGCGGTATAAACTAGTTCTTCTATTAGGTCGTTTCTCCATTAAAAAAAAAAAAAATTCTTAAAACTCAGGAAAAAATCGCAGCTACAAAATATTACCGGGTTCGTTTTGTGCAGTATCTGTCGCAGTAATCCGTCGATACGTTCTCGTCGATTTCTTCCACTAGAGCTTATTGTACCATGTATACCTCCAGTCTGTTTGAGTGCACGCAAGGAAACGTTTGTTGGCATCTTGAATTCTGTTGCTATGGGAACTAAACCAAACACTGCGTGATCGTCACTGACTTCGGCCGATTCTGCTGGCCAGAGCTGGTCACGGAGTGAAGCTTTGTTCGATGTCTTGCAGTATTTGTTACATTTGTGTGACGTATTTAGTTTATGGCGGATCTTTGTTGGAAGTGATTTCTCGCGGTTTTTTTATTAGTCTGTGTAAACTTTAGAAAAAAAAAAAAAATAGTGTTTCACTGTAACAGCCATAAGAATTAGGATTTTCAGATCTGCAGGCGTATTGCTGTAGGAAATGATGTACTTCGTATTCGCGTATTAAACTATCACAAAATAGCCACTACGTTACGCTTGTGTGCGTGCTGTGAGGTGAAATTTTGGAGGTTCTGGAAACAAAGCCCAGTAAATGGTTTATATTATATACAGGCCTATATACGTGCGTATAATGTACGTTTTGTTCTAAAAGTAGCTTAAGTCCAGAGATCAAGACGTCTTGGAATCTTGCCATGAAAGGCTGCATGTACTCAAATTAACTTCCATTGCTGAAGCGTGGATGAACAAATATCTGCAGCTACTACTAAAATCTATCGCTTTCACCAAACTGCTTTGTGGAGATGGTTAGTTACTATTTCTATTATTTAACGACGGATTATAAAACGCCATGTCCGAATGAATAAACAATAATCTCTTGGTACTGTTATCCTAAAATGTGAAGTTTTCGAATAATTCAACCAATTTCTTAAAGAAGTGATGTAATGCCTGCGGATGGGCCATACTTACTGATTTCCAGGTGATTAAGTGAAAGTTACACAAAGCAGAATCACTTCGCGAGATACAACAATAGTTGAGCGTTTGCTGGAATTTCACTCCATTAAATGGTTTCTATGCTAATTTCTCAAAAACTGTACCTTTTAGATGATAACGCTAAGTCAGCAGGTTTTTTTTTTTAACCTTGCCACAATGAACAATAACTTTAAAAATCTCTTCGCGTCACGAAATCCGAATTATCGTAATTAAATAGCGCGTTAATTGGGACAGTTATTGTATTATTTTCACTTATTTCGTCCAGTTACACATATTGGCCATAACCTGAAGTTTCAGCTTTAACTTCAAAAGCGCATAAATTGTTCACATGGCAGTTCAATAATATTCGGCAAAAAGGTTTCAAACGTAGATAGTAAATTTCATCTGAACGAATTTTAGAGGCACTTAATTTTTTTTTATATACTATTTGCATGAAAAGGTTTTTTTCTTCTTTTTTCGAAGTACAGTGGTAAGAGTCAGAGCGCTGCAAATTCGCGAAAATTACTTGAGTCCAATAATAACTATGGTCATACGGATCATTTCAGTGGCTGGTGACTTCTCAGTCAGTTGTAATAGCCGGGGGTTTACTGAGAACTCTATGTATTAGCCTATACAGCAGTTTCAGAACACCTAAATTTGTAGTAGGTAGTTTTTTTTACTGATTGAAACCATTTGTGTGCATCTTCAGAGGGATCGCGGTAAACTGGCATCCATGGCCATGAACAGACGAATTTCTACAAACATGCTGTAGTAATTCCTGACGTATGTAGGTTCCGGTGTGGATCAGTCGTCAAACGGCGTAGTTATAAAGGTGCACGTGTTCGATTGGGCGTGTTATGGCTTCGTTTTGTAATAGATCCCTCATTCCCACGCCCTATAACCTGGGTTTTTCCCTGGTTTTCGGTTGCCATTATACGCGGGTATAGTTCAACGATTTCTGCTATTTTACTCCTTTTTGTTTTCTAAAACAATGTTCCTAGCTTTTGGAAACTGCTCCTACTCTTTAGAAGACATAACAGAACTCCTAAAATACTTAACAAGAAGCATATAAATAAACTTACGGTGTCACTTGTAGATATCCTTTGAGAACTCTCGACTTTTGTTTGAAAGAAAATACGAAATTGATAGGTTCAGTTTTTACAAACACATAAGCGCAGCTGTGGATAATTTTATTTGTTTCTGACGAAACTGGTGTACATCAGTGTTATTTTAACTTGTTTTTTTATGTTCGCAAATTTCATAAAGACACATCATAAGGATACATCATGTAATTTCTTGCGAAAACTGTGCTACTTTAGTGCTTATTTTTGAATTCCCTGTGTTTGCTACATTGCTTCTCAGTGGAAAGTATAATCTATTTAAAACTGTAGATTATTTATTGTAAACTATCGAGGCTATATATTATGTATTTGACGTGTTCTGTATCCCCCCCCCCCCCCACAAAAAGGTTCCAACTAAACAGATAGCTGGCACGCGTGTGGTTTCAGTGATTCTACGATGTGTCCGTTTCTACAGCAAACGAGATGCGGAAATACTTTTTTCCAGCATAATTATTGGTTCCCGTACCGAGTACCTTGTGTAATTGTCACTAATCGTGTTTGATTGTGGGCTTAGCTGAGCTTGAAAGTGCTACGTGAGATGTGTTAAGTATAGGCTGTTCACGGTAAAATGAGCACTTTTGAAAGCCCTACTTAAGATCTACTTGTATACAGGTTGTGTGTTATTCCGCCTTGTGTAAAATTTACATTACCATGGGCCTCATCACTTTATAGATGCGTCGGTCAAGTGAAACTGTGAAATTATTATAAAAGTAAATATTGTACAAGTATGCTCGTTTCTACGCTTCGATGCATAAAAAAATACAGAAAGCGAGAGAAATAATTTATGTCATCACAAACGATTACTTAACACATTTTGTTCAACGTTAAGATACGAAACTACTTTCCCGTCCATCTACCAACTTTATTGGACACATGTCACTCAGTGCACCCGTAAAAATTCTATGCAGGTGGGGACAGTGACTTTTTTGTAAGGTTGATTTCAAAAGTGCTCACACTATCGTGAGCAGCCTTTAACAGGATTATCCCTACGTTTTCGCCCGAAATAAATACTTAGATGCATAACTTAGTGCCATTTAATTATATATGTTTGAGTAAAATTTGTGTAGTACGAATATTTACTTTCAATATCAGTTGAGTTTAGTTTCGAGCCATTTACAGAATATTTACTAAAATGGTGAAGGGGAAAAACTTCAGGTACGTTGCATCTCAGTACTTCAGCAAGCTAATAGGAAAAAAAAATTTTTGTTAATTGCGTAATTTTACTCAAAGCTCTGTCTTTGAAAATTTTGTTTCGCTGTTGTAAATATTTTATTGCTATGGAAATCTTACTTTGATGTATATATAACAGAACTAAGACCATATTTGTGACTGTTGACTAAAACGGAGCACTTTTTATAAAATGTAATGACATAGTTGCTCTTCATACGTTCGTTGTAGATATTACTATTGTTACTCTAGTTAATTTTGCTTGTCGATCTGAAGGCATGTTACATTATGATAGGAACTACACTGCAAAATATGTTATATGCATTCCTGTTAACTCATATTTACATTTGTAACGGGGGAACTCAATAAATATGTTCCCATTCATTCGAAACAGTTTCTCTTATAGCAAATTTTTAATCCGAAAAGCATGTTAAATTAGGTAGGCCCTACATTGCAATATTATTTATTTGATTATATGAAAGAAATGAAGTCAATTACAAAAATATTTGAAATATTCGTATGCAGTTCGTATCACATTTTTTAAACATAATTTCAGAAGTGTTCGAGAAACCTTGAACGTAAAAAATTGATCTCGGAAAGGTGCAAGAAGGGGGATATTATATTGTCTTCCCTTAAGCTAAGTCCATATTTATTCTACAATATAGTAAAAACAATAGTTTGGCGTTTTCTGCACATACAATTGCGTGTAACTTATTTAACGAATTGTTGCAGACTTTTTTCATCCGCAGCTATACGTTTAAACAGCACGCGTTCCCTTGGAAACGGGGCTCTATTGTGTCCCGTATACAGCTCCTGTTCGGATGTTTCTCCTCGAGTCGTAGTTCCGTAATAAGTCAGCTATTCAATGCGATTGGCTGTTCCATCGAAATACATTGCCCTTTCTTTCCATTTGGCTGCCTTCTTCCCTGAGGGACTAGAACTAGGAGGTGGGGTGGCATTAATTTAGTTCAGTTGGAATTGAACATTTGTTTTTCTTACTCTGCGCCCGTGGATTGTTCCAGCAACTCTGCTGTTTTTCAAGACGCAGTTGTTTACGTCCAGATTTCATGAGGTTTGCTTGATTTAGAGCTGAGTGCTTTGCTGTAAAACTTTAATTGTTAGAATTTTATATAATGTTGAATAAACAGTCAGAAGGCTTTAATTGGTCATTGACACATCTTTAAACGCCTTTTTTTGTTTTAATAAAACTTAATTTATGTAGAAAGTTTTACAGCAAAGGAATTTCTATTTACAAGGTATTAGGATTAAAGGCCAAGAGATTCTCCGTTGCTATAGTAATACGACACAAGCGTTGTAGATTAATTAGTAATATTATCACATAAATATTACATCCCGATATGATTGTATGGGTGGAAACTTTCATAGTGCCGTATAACTTTCATAGTATCCCAGTTATGAGTTTTTTAGTAACTAGAAAATGGAAAGAGTTGATGTCCTTTGATTTTCGTTCTACTTGTTTTCTATTCCTACATAACACATAAATATTTGAAACACTTAACTTAAAGTAAAAAATACATTTCCAGACCCACAAGCTGATATTTTAATTAAATTATTTAAGTTAAATAAATATAAACCCACTTATAAAAATAATTAAATTTAATGGAAATCAATGAAGAAATAATAATAAATATTCACGCAAATAACCAACACCAACTTCCTTCATAATTAGGGACATCTGTTTGACTTTATGAAAAATAAAAGTAGTTTTTTTTTATGCTCGAGTCACATCGGAGTAATGAATTCTCGAAGAATTAGCATGTTAGTAACACACTGAGATTCTTGACAATTTCGAATTCAACTGACGCATGAACACAGCATTAAAACCCATGGCATTGTAAATCCTACGCACGGAGTAATGTTACAAACTGACGAGAAAAGTGGAACTAAATCAAGGCTTTCAAAAGTGGCGAATCAACCGTGAACAGCCTTGTAGAGATGTCCCGAGTGGGCAAGCCCGTAGCGGCCATCCAAGATCCCGCGCATGGCGTCTCGCAAGAAATATGTCTTCTTGTACGACTACGTGAGGGGAATTTCTGACTCATCAGCGCTCGCTGGTGGGGCCCCGTTGCCGTCATGCAGCGCGTGGAAGAATTCGGAGATGAAATTTCTGCCCTATCTGCGAGGCTCTCCTCCCCCCCCCCCCCCCCCCTTTACCAGTTCTTGTCGTTGCAATACGAGGCAGCGACTATGTGGGAGGCATCTAAAGTAGTCTCATTTAGAAAGATGTCGCTGTTTACAGCAAATTTGAAAAGTTTATTTCCTATGTAAATGTGAAGTGGCGTGGTAATGTGGGTATTATGAGACAACACGCTATTAACAGCGCACATTCCTGCCCCGGGTGGGTGGTTGGGAGGTTTTTGGGGGTTGGGGAGGGCAGGAATGGGAGAGCGAAAAAAATCAGACTAGACGGCCGTGCAAAGAACAGCGATGCTCGTAAAATATTGGCAGGCAGTTGTATAATTGCTATAAATATAACTAAAACAGAATTCGTCATGAATACGTATTGTATGTTTGAACTTAACGACAGAATAGTTCATTAATTTTACCGTATTTGAACGTGAATGATATTGAAACTATTAAGATGATATGATGGGACTGCTTGTATTTGATGATATAAGGAAAATAATAGGAGGCGTGTGCCCGCCGAAGTGTTTTGAAAGTAAAATGGAAAGTTTTATTTTTTACTAACGGTTCCCCATTGCTTCTCCCGTCCGGGATTTAAAGTTCTTCGTTCGGCAGATTAAAAATAAATATAGCGTTAAGGTTTCAATTCTGAAGCCTTTTAGAAATATGTATTAGCAGCTTTAAGAAGAAAAACGCGCTGCAATATCACATCGGTATTGTGAGATACTGAATATTTTTTTAACCACATTTTGCCTTTTTTTTTTATTAACTTCCAAAGTATTTCGTTTGAAAATGAAATTTATGTTTTGCTTTTAGGCATCTTGTATTTGTTATATTTTGAAAAATCCGCACTGCGATATCACATTGAGTCTAAGTTTGTTTTTTTTTTTTTTTTTAAATCCCGAGACCTATTTTGGAGCATTTGTACGTGTATTATTTTGAGGCAAGGAGCATCGGCATTTCACACCGGGTTTATAAAGAGATATTTATTTACCTAAAACCTATTTTTACTCCTTTTCACTCACTCGAGGGCCGAATTCTGAAAACCCCCTTCTAATTTGAATGCCTTACATTCGAAACGAAAGTCATCTCTAAGATGTCATATTTCTAGGTCCAGCGGTTTAGATGCTACGACGATGAGTCGAGTCAGTGATGACACCTACTTTTATGTCGAGAGGCTGTCCACCACGGGGGTTAAAGTCTAACTGTCCAAATGCCACATAATCTGAAAAAGTTATTCACGACCACGATTAGCGGTAAATTCAAACCCGGAAATTTATAATGCTTAGCCATATAAACGATTGTCTTGAAAATATAACCTTAAGAATTTGTTATTACGTGGCAAATCCGTGTACTGGAAGGAATATGTAATCTTCCTGAATAAGCAACATACTAAGAAATATCAGCGTAGATGTAAAGCGACAAAGCCCGAATGGTGGAATATTTTCCCATACATCCTTGGTAACGTTCCTACAGTTGTTCAGGGAAGAGTCAAATGCGTAGGATAGTTCCCACATTTGTATAGTGGCGATGCTAAACATTCCCATATTTTCAGCCTGATACGTAGTACTATTTCCGTGCACTGTATAGTGTTAAAAACTTCCGTTACAATTTAGGAAGTTTACCAGAAATGTGTTACAGTGAAGGCTCCCAACAGCAATTTCCATCTCGGTGGCCATTTAGCAGTCATGACACGGTCTAGGAGTTCTTTGTAACCGGTTCCGTGGCCTAGGCATCGAGCACTCTCTGGAGGCGAGAAAGTTCCATAGACCCACCTCAGGTAGGATCAAGACATTACTCTAAAAAAAAAAAAAATGACATGTAAGCTAAAATTATCTGTCAAATGTGGAGTAAATTTACATAACAAGTAGGTACTATTACCTAAACGTACGGAAAAAGTACTAGGCGGAAATTGTGGGGGGGGGGGGGGGGATCTCATACAAGTAAGGTAATATAAACTATATTGTATAATAAATTTATATGTAAAATTATATAGGGTATTAGTATTTGTAATTTTTTTTTTTGTTACCTATATCCTCTGACGAAGTGAAACTGAAACTTCAACTCTAAAATCCTCAACACTTGTTGGTGTGTGGGCGCCAGCCATGGACCTCTATCACGATAGACCGATGCGCCATCCATTACACCGAGACGACAACATAGCAGCACGAGTGAATATTAGTGTGTTAAAGGATGGTTTAATCCGCTCTTCCCTCCCACTTAGCTGTTGAGACCATGCTGAAGAGATGCACGCGTCGTAATGTAATTTTCCCATCCATGTATGGGATTTTTCACTAGCGTGTACGTGAATTTTACTCCAGAGTGCGGTAATTTTACCTGACCCGTAAGGAAAATTATGTTTCCCGCACAAGTTTGCGAATATTACCTTACACTTGTCAGGTCATTTTACCATTTTTTTTTTTTTTTTTTTCATTTTAAGTTCTCAGTACTCTTTTATATATTCAACGTTACTTCTAAGAAGAACAAGTAAAATCGAAGTTCATGGACTTGGGAAATATACACGTAGCTCGAAATAGCGTGATTTAAAACCGCGATTATCGCTTTCTGCACTCAACAACAGTGAGCGGTGTAACCTGTGAATCGCGGTGCGGACATTAAAAGGGGTGTATAAGCGAACTAAAATGGAAGGGGCCTGTACCGTACGGCGTTGTTTCTTGTTATGTACATATCAGTGCATTAATTTGTTTCCTGCGCAATGCCTGCCAAACTGTAATACTCTGGGGCCACATTCAACCCATTAAATAGCAGGAGGAAACAGAAATGAAATATTCAATCCAAATATTGAGAAAGTAAAAAAAAAAAAAGGGTTCTAAAATCACGTGTCTACGTTTCATGTAATTGTTGCGTGTGTCCCCCCCCCCTTCCCCCCCCCCAAAAAAAACACTGCTCGGAGAAGTATAGGTGGTTCACTATAAAGTGAGCACTTGAAATCAAACTTTAGAAAAAATCACTGCCCGTAGCTGCTTTTATTTTAACGTAATCAATGACCTCAATACTCACCGCTAAGTTGGTAATGAAATACGAGCAGTGGTTCCATCTTTTATAGTATTTCTAGTTGTAAAGTTCGCACCTGCAATTCAGTTTCTTTATGTTGTATGCAAATAAGAATAAAATTTGGTGGGATTGTAACACATTATATTTCTATAGGCCGTTCACGGTAAAGTGAGCACTTTTGAAGCCCTAGTTAGTTTTTTTATATCCTTCTACCAATTGTTAGTGTAAACCCTGTCATTTGAGTAATAAACACAGGTTATATATTCACCGTACCCAAAACCAAAAGTCCGAGGCCACAATGAAATGTATTTATTGGTTATTATGTCCAATGAAAAAGCTCCAAAAAGTGCTCACTTTACCGTGAACGGCCTATGACACTTTCACATCAACGCCTGGCTGAAGCGATGTTCAATTCAGCGGTTTTTCCCGGTGTGTTCACTTTTACTCCACCGCGGAGATCCTCGCATTTCATTTCAACGTATCCTTCGGGGAGCGCAATTTCCTTCGTACAGCAGAACGGAGGAGAACTCGAATCAACGTTTTTCATAGCTGTGAAGCGTCCGTACTGGCTTCAGGTTTTCGTCGCATCTCACTTTTTTTTTTTTTTTGCTGCTAGTATATGCGTATATTACAAACGCCAAGGTTTCAATATCTTGCAGAGGCCACGGTGGTGTAGTGGTTAGACTACTCGCCTCCCACCTGGGGGGAATGGGAATTCGATTCCCGGCGCAGTCTCTCCCTGATTTTCGCATGTGGGAATCGTGCCGGACTGTGCCGCTGCTCAGCGGGTTTTTTTTTCTCGGGGATCTCCCGTTTCCCCCGCCCTTTCATTCCTTCAGCTGCTGCATGCTCACCTCGCTTCACCCTCTTCGGCTCTCAAGACCTCGATGTTAAGGGCCACCGAAATACCTTCACTCACTTTCTTGCCGGGAAAATCCCCTACAGTACCTACTTAGGCTACGTTCCACTTGATACTGGAAATACTGACCAGTAGCATGGCAAAAGGAATGCCTCCAGTAAAAAATTTGCACTCCAGTAGCGCTCAGTACTGGAACCAGGTGGACCACTCGGCAGCAGTTTTTCGCAGGAATAATGACGTCTGCTATACGTGATGATGCGATGGTAGGCTTAAAACATGTTGTAAACAGGGATTGATATATTTTCTTTTCATTTTCGTCTGATTCAGACACATCAATTGATGATGAGATCAAAGAATGTAAAAATGAATGTGAAAATATACTTTTCTCTTGCATCTTCTGCATATAACAACAACAACGTAACTTCCTTGGTAACCATCGCCGCCATGCCTGCTTTTACTGAGACTGACTGCCTGACCTTCTGCACGTCAGTATAATCAGCCGGGAGTACATTCTCCAACCCAGACGCCACAACTCCATTCCTCATCAGCAGAATCAGTACCTACAGGAACGCTCGTCACGAGTCAGTGCTTTCAGTGGAATGCGGCCTTTTTTTTTTTTTTGCCCCTCATTGCCAAAGCTGAGAGCGGGGGGTGTGCTCGGGCCCTTGTGAGGGCCCTTATACCACCCATTCAGTTGCAGCAGTTGTATCTCTCTGCGGGCTGAGGAAGTTTCCCTCACCAGACCGCAAAGAACACACAGCCCAGAGGTCAGGACGCCCTGCACGTCCCGGCGCAACTCAGACAGCCCGCCAGTCAGACCAGCAAAGCCGCGGTTCCCTAACCTTGTCCTTCCCTGCCTGCGGGGGGTAGGTGGGTGGCAAACATTTAACTGAGTGCCCAATTTTGTATTACAGTAACGGTATCAATTTTGAAAATACAGGTCTTGTGAAATTAAATATTAACAAGGCTGGCATATGGTTTCGAAGAATCCATATGCCTGCAGTAGATTTATAATTTTTTTTTTTTTTTTAAGATATTAATTAAGCCAAGATTCCCGTGAAGTTAATTTCAAGGTTCGTGAGTTCTGCTTGCCATGAATTGCGAAATGGTAGGGTGAAGTGTGAGATGGTAATTAGTGATTTAAATTTATATATATTTCCATTAAGGAGAAAAATTATTAAGTTAATTATAATAATCGACGCGAAATAGGCTCAAATTGCAGCTGAATGAGAAGGAGCTAATGCTGGAGGCGTGTTGTTATGTTTTGGTGGGGTGGGGAGATGTGCGCAGCTCCGATGATGATTGAAAAGTGTACTGGAAACAGCCACAGGGAAGTAGTTTTGTTAAAAGTTTGCGAATTTCCGTCCCGGACTGATCAGGGAATTTCCTCGCTCTGCCGAGGTTTTAATGTGTTATTTGCACTTTCTTTTACTGTGTTAATTTCGGCATTTTAGGTCTTTTTAAGTGGTTACGCGTGTCTGGTTGGTACTGCCCTATCCTTTTGAGTACGGGGTTTGGGTGTGTTAATAATTGATCATAGGGAATGCGGCCTTAAAGAAAGTAGCCGTTGTTTTTAAGCACGAAGCTGCGTAGCGCGTTATCGATCGCAAGAGGACATAGTGGACTGTGAAGAGTAGGGGATTTCAGCGAGGAGGGGGAAGAGGTGACCGCAACCAACCCCTCTCTCGTGCAAGGCGTCAGGTGGCTGCCCGTCCAATCCGTAGGGGGGGTGTGTGTGAGTCCCACCCCCCCCCCCCCCCGCTCCACGCAAACACTGCATCCTCCCTATCCCTTCCGCTCGCTTCATGTGCGTGCCGCGAAGCTTAGCTGCCTTACCCCCCACCATCCTCTTGTTGCTCGTGCAGCCGCCAGACTCGATATACCAGTCACGCGGGCAAGCTGCTTTCTTCCGCCTTGAAGGCGCGTGTCTCGTGTAATACGGCACGCGAGAACCTTGCAGGGTCGTTCACTCGGCGAGATTGTCGTGCTTCAAGCGCTCTTGTTCACTTGCTCAAGCGTCGGCGCTGCTCTCTCGTGACCATTCTGTACGCTATATAGTTTATTACATTCCTCTCCCTTTATCTTGAGGCTATCTCTGAAACGAAGTACTCAAAAATGCATAATATTCATACGGAACTCGTTAAAATTTTCTCTGTAACATAACCGTTAAAAAGTTTCCGTATTTTTTTTTTTTTAATTTATTTGTTGCAAAAAAAAAATTCGAATAGTGTTTAGTTAAGATGTTTTAAATATGAACTTTTTTTTAATGCGCATTATTTTAAGCTCCTGTGGAAGCATTTTCTAAATTGGCTTGTCGTGTTTCGTACCACTTTGACAATAAATGTATACAGTTGTGGACCGTTCGATAATAGTTTTCAGTTAGTTGTATAAAATCTTCGTTTGACTAGTTACTAAGTTCCTTGTGTATTACATAATATTACTGTTAGGAATAATAATTTTGACCATTTTGTAGCAAAAGGGTAAGTACCCTTTTATATTTTGTTTAGTGAAAGAAGTATCTCTTGAAAATATATCTGAATTTAAAGATTTTTTTTTTTTTTTTTTTTTTTTTTTTTTTTTTTTTTCAACTTTTGTGACGATACTTATCCCTTTATGACATCAGACTACGAGACGCAGATACACTTTTCTCCGTCAAGACATACTGGATACAGATATGACCAAGTATCAACGCAGATTGTACACTCATTGCCATTAAAATTGCCGCAAGCAGGAGAAGTCGAAGTGGAACGTAACTTGGCACAGACACTGCCACTGCCACAACAGCTGCTGCAGACGCGTTGACGACTGAAGCTGCATTGCCGGCTGGAGTTACACAAGTTTTATGAGTGACAAGTCTGGAATCTGGGCTGTCCGAGGAAGTGTGTCGACAGCACGAAGGCTTTCCTGGGAAACCCTTGATGATTGTGGGTGGCCATTATTTAGTTGGGAAATTGTGCCTTGAATTCGCTCCGTAAGAGTAAGCACATGGGCTAGCGAAATCTCGTGTATGTACCGCTGTACCATCAGAGTTCAGCTGAACACTGTGGCTCTCTTTTGGTGGTCATTGTGGGTTGCCTAATGCGTGTATCTCATGTTCCCTCGTGTTCTCAATGTTCCCAACACTGTCGCACAGTTCGTTTGCGACAGCCAAGGTAGCGGGCAGTTCGACGAAACGACCATTCCTCCGTCCGCAGCCCAACGATTCGCCCCTTCTCGGATTCTGTGAGTTGATCCTCGCCTGTGCTAAGTGCGTCGCTGAGGCGTGCATTGTCTCAGGTCAGTATTTCTTGACTACTGTTGATATCGTCGCGCCTTTGTAATCGTTCGGAAGAAAGAATCTCGCGTTTGGCCTCGTCAGTTACCAGTTAAAAACTAATAAATGTAGCGAAGCTGTGGCAGTTCGATTGAGTTTGGAGGCTGTTATTTAGGACATGTCGTACGGTAAATTTCAATACACCTTCTGAAACAGAAACTTTGATGAAAAATCGATGAATCCAAAATGGCGGGCGGGAATCCGCTTTAAGAATGTTATGGGCACTCGCATTTTTGTGAAAATGTTGTTTCCGTGAATACGCGGAAATAAATGTTCTGCAAATACAACTTTCTGTCAGAAAACATATTTAAAAAAATCTATGTCCGTATTTTTTTTACTTTTGTCATATTAAGTGTATTCGTGGAGAAAAAATTCGTGAAAGTGGTCAAATATCGCATATTTAAAGCTTGCCTATGCGGTTTCCTTAAGCGGCAAGAGAAAAGCACGAAGATACATGTGTAGTTTAATCTGTGGTCTTTCATCGCGTGTAATAAAGCCCACTGTTACAGATATAATTTGCACAGTAGAGCGTCACGACGGAAACACTGCACGCCTTGCGCGTAGGGGCGACGAGGCACCAGGCGTGCGTGGTAGTGTCGCCCGTGTTGCTCCTGAGTTTCGTGAGCTTGGCCGCGGGCCTCCCACGCGAGGATGCATCCCACTAGGCGTGTCCTTGAAGGAGTCCAGCGGGTGGTTTGTCCTAGTCGTCACGAACGAAGGGGGAGGGAAGAATCTCCCGGCGAGTGAAAGGACGACGGCCGCTGCCCCATACGTCGCTCTGGTCTATTTTCCGCTCGGCTAATGCGCGGGTCTCTGCTCCAGATACGTGGAGTGCGCGACGCTTGTAGTTCGACCTCCGACCACCCGCACGGCACCCAGAGAAAGGTCCCGTTGAACCATACAGTGTTTGTTCGACGCGAACAAATTAAAAGGCCGCTCACTATAAAGTGAGCACTTCTGAAATCAACATCAGCAAACGTTATTGCTCCCACCTGCATGTGTTTAACCGTAGGCTAAAGATAAGGTAGACCGCTTATTCGTGTTCTACGCATGTACCCAGCATTGACTTACCCCAATCATACACAACTGTCAAATTTACATGCTCACCAGTGATGTGTTTGTTTAGCTATAGCTTAATTTTTGAACGACAAGCACTGCTATCTGAATAAAATATTTTTACCAAATTGAATCTAGTCAAACAGCGTTAGAAATTGGTTAGAGGAAGTATGCATATGTCTCAAAGCATTTGTTTACAGGTCAGTTTTCTAACCTAAAATCCAAACCACGCTGTTTTCGCTAGACGTGTTGGCAGGAAAGCAGCTCGATGTTGGGGCACGGAGATTGGTTGTGCGCAGCCAGAGAGATCTGTCTACCTCATCTTCAGTCTATGGTTTTAACGGGTATGCTGAGTGCTATGCGACCAGTAAAGTTGGTAACGATGGAGGGGAAAATAATTCCATCGCTTAGCGTCGAATCAGAAGTGTTAAGTACATATTGGGCATAAATGAAATAATTTCTTTCGTTTTATTTAAATGCAATGAAGTGTAAAAATGAGTAGACTTGTAAAATATTTACTTTACTAATACTGTTCTTAGTTTCACTCGACCGATACGTAAATAAAGTTAGGAAGCCCATGGCAGTGTTAATTGTACGTAAGACTGAAGAATACACAACGTGCATACAAACAGGTCTTAAGCAGGGCTTACAAAAGTGCTCAGGTTACTGGATACGGCCTATAATTCTTTGTATAGGGGCGATTAAATATTTCATTTTTGGAGCCAAACTAATTTGTTGTTCTTACTTAGTTTTCCCAAACTGTAAGCTTTTGTTGGTCCAACGAAAAAATTTGTTAGGCTCAATATACACTTATCAGTTTCGGTAAATAGGGTATACAAAAAAAAATCGAAATCCGCCCGAGATTCAAACATAGATCGTTCACGCCCGGGCGCTGCGTCCTAGTAATGTTAGCTAAAGTGACTACTGGCGAAATTGAAATATATATATATATATATATATATATATATATATATATATATATACATACTCACACATACACACACACCTTTAAATATAGAACAACGTTCTATTTAGAGTTCTACAGCGTTTATTTTTTACTTTTTATTTTTTTCCCTGGAACTCGTTTTATTTAAATTTTTATATCATCACCAAGCATCAATAATTGTGCCAACAAACTTTGTTACTATCTTTGTCACGAAAATTGAAAACACTCTCTAGAGATTTATTTTCCGAAAAAAAGGTAATCAGATGAGCAGTGAAACAAATATTTGATTGGCAGTTTAATTTTCTTTTCGTCCAACACAGAGGTTCTGTTTATTGAAGCGTTCGTTATGTTAGATGAACCAAATTAATTTAGTTGCTTTTCAATTTATTTTTAATCAACAACATATTTTGTCGGGACCACAAAATATACTTTTTTTTTTTTTTACTTGTTTGTTTGCTGGATGAAATGCCTGACAGCCATTGTGTAGACTACTCCGCCCGCAGTGCAGTGGAGCGGGTCGCCTGACGTGCAGGAGATTTCTAAGCACGCGTGAAATGCAGGAGTTTGTGTGTTACCGAAGAAAACGCAGACCTCCGTGGAATTCCGACCTTGCAATGATACTGACTCAAATTTTTTTGTGAATATATCTTTAAAATCAGACTGACACTTGTGGTGTATGCCATTCAAGTTAAAGTGAGCATTTTTGAAAGTCCTCTCATTTGAAAAGAAGCTAATAAATATATTTTGTTTTAGCCTTAGACGGTAACTTCCGAGAGTGTTGGGATGTACACACTGTGTTCATTACTTACGTGTCAATATTTATTTTAAAAGGGGGTTAAACTATAAGTAACTGGTAAGACGAAAAATTAACTAGGACCTCAAAAGTGCTCTCTTTACCGTGAACAGCCTGTACAAGGGGGAAACAGTGGGTTAACGTTAGCAGGGTGATCTATTCCGATACTATAACTAGGACCTCAAAAGTGCTCTCTTTACCGTGAACAGCCTGTACAAGGGGGAAACAGTGGGTTAACGTTAGCAGGGTGATCTATTCCGATACTATAACTTGGCGACTAAGAACGCGAATAATCAAGAACCTTACGCACGATATGTTCTCCCTATGCTTACGCAAATGTGATATACGTTCTATATTGTGAATAGTCAAAAGTCTTACGCAAGATATGTGCTTACTACGCTTACACAAATGAGGCATACGTTTTACATTTACGTTTATTACGGCTGTTCGAACACATCTTACAAGTTCTACAAATTGTGTAACTAATATAATTATTTTTCTCTTTTTAGTGAATTTATAAATAAAAGGTTTTAAAGGTTTTTTTTTTTTACATTTATTTTATTCCACCTTATGCAACATTAATGTTGATATGGGCCTCATCATTTTATTAATGCGTCGTTAAAGTGAAACTGCGAAATTATTAGAAAAGGAAAATTTCACGAATCTGCTCATTTTTACACTTTGATGCATTAAAAACAAATCAGAAAGCGAAAGAAATAATTTAAGTAATTATAAATGGTCACCTAGCATTTTTTTTTTTTTTTTTTTTTTTTCAACTTTGATGTATGGAAATACTTTTCCTCCAATGTTACCAACGTTACTGGGCATATGTTGCTCAGTGCGCCTGTTATAACACGTGCAGTTAAAGGCAGTGACTTTTTTTATAAGTTTGATTTCTGAAGCCCTCGTTTTACGGTGAACAGCGGTTGCATTTTAATTTAACTCCCACTTCCCAAAGGAAATACTAGAGGCTCGCCCAGACGTGGTCACTTAGAATCCACGGTCTTTTCGCCGACGTGGCCACACCACGATTTTTTTTTTTCCGTAAGTTTCCAATATACGAGCGTCGACACGCTGGCTTAACTGAATCCACGTCGTTTAATCACCACGTGCGCCGAAATATTTTTTTTGTGATTATAAATCACGAGAGATAGGTTTTTCTACCCGTGATTGGTAATTACTGCCTTTACGCAAACGAAATTAATGGGCAGTGCGCTATTTGTATTTCCTGCCACTGAAGCGTCCCTTGGTTTACAGTGCGAGCTTCCCGTTGCTAATCAAATACCGTGACGTCGCCCATGCATCTGATGGCAAAAGTTAACTACGTATTTAACTATAAAGTGTGCAATTCACTCTTGTGCCACCTCATCGCCAGTATTGAATAATTACCGTTTTTATTGAACTGATGTGTTAGTCTACAATTATTCTCGCTCGCCGATGAGATCCTAGGTCGACAAACGTTTGTTTCCGCCAGAAACCTGCCACACGCTTACCATCACGAAGTCTACGAGTGTTCGATGTGTATTTCAGTTGGCAGTTTATTGCAGTGTGCGAAAGGCGTGTTGGGAAACCGCCATAGCTCAACTCGAGTGTTTGTTTTCGCCAGAAACCTGCCACACGCTTACCATCACGAAGTCTACGAGTGTTCGATGTGTATTTCAGTTGGCAGTTTATTGCAGTGTGCGAAAAGCGTGTCGGGAAACCGCAGTAGCTCAACTCGAGTGTTTGTTTTCGCCAGAAACCTGCCACACGCTTACCATCACGAAGTCTACGAGTGTTCGATGTGTATTTCAGTTGGCAGTTTATTGCAGTGTGCGAAAAGCGTGTTGGGAAACCGCCATAGCTCAACTCGAGTGTTTGTTTCCGCCAGAAACCTGCCACACGCTCACCATCACGAAGTCTACGAGTGTTCGATGTGTATTTCAGTTGGCAGTTTATTGCAGTGTGCGAAAGGCGTGTCGGGAAACCGCAGTAGCTCAACTCGAGTGTTAATTTTTGTAATTTATGAAAGTCTGCAGCAGCCACGTAACATCTCCGTATTCAGACGCCAGAGGACACGGGGTCATTTTTGCCCGCACTTTTCTACCACGGCCCATTTTTTTTTTAAGTCGTTACTCTTTCCAACGTGCGCCGGGCATTTTAGTTTTATAATTTATTTTTTCAAATTAATTCACCATGCCATACTAAGATTTTTAATTAAAATTTAGCTTAATTAAAAATATACAATACTAAAATATTATTTAGAAATGCAATACTTTTCACTGACCTACGTAATTTACTTCATCATTACAAACAAATTACAACCGGACTAAACATAAAAAGACTTTAATCCCGGGAGTGGACTTTTCGTTAACCTTCATAAATTATTTCATTATTTACAATACTTCTGTCCATAAATCTCGCATAAATCTCAAGAGAAGTTCTAAGAACATTAAGTGATAACGTTTTTACTAGTCCACAAAAATCTAAACCTAATCTCCTTAACTCTTTCATGGCTTCCACAGGTACGGTACGCCT
The DNA here is from genome assembly GCA_029891345.1 of Dryococelus australis. Lineage (NCBI taxonomy): Eukaryota > Metazoa > Arthropoda > Insecta > Phasmatodea > Phasmatidae > Dryococelus > Dryococelus australis. The sequence continues at coordinate 27,255,625 of CM056995.1, read as the reverse complement.
CACCCACAAAATGACTGGCACCACCCCTCGGTATATATTATCATCATACATCTGGCCAATTTTTTCCTCTGATGCATTACATTTGTCAACTTCATCCTGCGCTGCCTTTACCGAACTATCCTCCTTTTCATATCTTATGGTGATCTCAGCTAGAAACACCTCCTTCTCATTGGCCAATACAAGGTCTGGTTTAAAATTTTCGCCGGCTATTTCGAGGGTGGGTTCGTCAACCACTGTTGCACCTTTCTTCTGCTCAATCCACTCCCGAACTATGATTTTACAAACATCATTGTACCTCTTTATCCTATCCGCTTTCGTACTGGGGCAAGTGTCTCGTGTTAACCAGGGAGGATCCCCATCGTTGGTGTACAATTGTAAACATTTTTTTTAAATTTTGTTACGATGCTGCTCGTCTGCATTGGTCCTCCCCCGCCCCCTTTCCGAAAATTAAATTCTGTTGGTTGGTGAATGTTTGAAATCGCTTACGCCCATTGTGTTTCGGACTCGGAAATTAGTTTAGCTGACATTGGTATATCTATTCAATTTTTGTGTGTTCTTAAAAAAGTTTAATTTTCGTTTGTTTTTTTTTTTTTTCATTCCAATACCTGCATGAGCCCGTTTATCTTATGATTAAACGAATGGTGGTGCCATGACGGTAACCTTGATATGGTAGTAAGCATGCTTGCAATGTTGTGTTCATTTGTATTTATTTATGACGTACTATTGAGATTTAGGTAATTTTCGAACGTTAGACAACTATTTCGTACAGAACTACTGTGCAGAATTCCAGAAACTAAAATAAACGGGTTCCAGTTTTGTAGTTTCTCATTTATGACTGAAACGGAATAAATAGTGAGTGACGTTTATTGCGGTTACAGATGTAACAGAAACAACATGGCCAAATACTGTAGGCTAAAAATATATATTAAAATATACGCTATGCCCTCACAGACCTCGTTCTCAAATCTTTGATCTGAAAAAAGCAAGTACGGTGAAATAAAAATATACTATAGGATATTCACGGTCAAGCGAGCACTTTTGAAAGCCTTCTCATTTGGAATATTATTAGTCAACATATATATATATATATATATATATATATATATATATATATATATATATATATATATATATATAATTTTAACCTTAGATGTTAACTTCTGTGTGCGATCGAATATGCACACAGTGTTTGTTAATTACTTACAAGGAAATATTTATTTACAAAGTGATTAAAATATAGAAATGGTTGAAAGGAAAAAGTAACTAGGGCCCCAAAAGTGCTCACTTTATAGTGACCAGCCTATACTCCCGTAAGGTGGTCATCCACCTGGCGTTTGAAGTGCTTCGGAGTGTGTTTGAGAAATACGAGTTGCAAATTACCCAGTTGAGCGAATTGAGATGACGCTTACGTTCAGGTGGATGCGGTATGTTGTAGATGATGCCAGATGAGAGCAACGAATGCACACCCATGAACTCTTAGGCATGAAAGTAATACAGACTTTCATATTTAACAAGTCCCCTTTGCATTGCAGTGAGGGACCGTTTTATAATTGAGGTATTTTAACTGCATTATTTCGTTATTAGTTTTTCTCAATCTTATTCGTTATTGCAATTTCCCGATGTACAAGTATTTGTAATGTTTCTAATATAAATTCTATGATAATTTTGTAAATGGAGTTTATTAAATTAATAAGTCCAAAGTCAGTTTCCCCGAAGTCACATAAGCCGCCCGTACTGTTTTATATGTTCATTTTAATTTTTCTTATGTTTTATTTTATTTTGTAATCACTACCTCTAAACGCAGCAAACATGTGTAACGTGTGTCTGTGTATGCCTCTCTGTGTGTGTGTGTGTGTATCTTTATGTGTTTTGATTTTGATTCTGTGAATATTTAAATTAGAGACAATTTTTTAATTTATTAAGATTTTTTTTTTAACTTCGGCTTAAAGCAGTCCGAGAATTGAAATATCTCGTACATTATTATTTCTTTCGAACCAGTAAGCTTACGTGAGATTAAACGAGACTTGACCGTCTCTCTACCATCTTGTAGTCGTTCTCCATGACAGAGATCGAAAATATTATTCCTCCTGACGATGTAGTTCCAGTTTCATTTACTGTTTGAACCTTAAAGTGTATGCTTTTCTAAGTGTTTCACTTAGTTGAGCATTTAAGAGCCTACGTCACCCGCCATAATGGAATTTTTATTTTCTTTTTACTGTTTCGAATTTAGGAGTATTTATTGAAAAATTCGACATTATAATCTTAGCTTATTACACTACCCATCATTACGGATGTAATGTGTGAACTACTAACGCATATTTATGCAACAATTAACTCGATATAAAATGTTACATATTAATTCATTCTCACCTTTTGACGGCAACGTGGGAACGCATATTAAAATGTAGTTTTGAAAATGTGCACAGTACCACCAAATATTGCTTCTATAATGAAACATTTGCAGTAATGACCCTGACTCTTCTGTTATTATACTAATATGAATAAATACGACCTCTTAAGGCGCCGCCGGATTTACGTACCGGTAAAATTGGTGTGCGTCGGTAAATAACGATTACACATGATCACTAAGATACAATACAATTGCTCGCAGATTTATTTTTACCGAATTCTCCTGGTATAATTGTAAAAGACAGTTCCCATCTGACCTCACCACGAGCAACAATAGGGTCTTAAAAACCGTGACGTACCTCGCGTCTGGGAGAGTTGTTGCAATGTAGATTTGTAGCAGTGTAATATCAGATGCTGTAGAAGTAACCTGATTAAATTTAAATTACATGTTTCTATTGTTCGCGTTCCCTTTAACGCAACCGCGCAGTAAACATATAAGTGTAAATATTTAAATGGCGTTTATGTTTAATTTCACTAAATTAAAAACATAAATAAAGCGCTTCTATACAAATATGCATGCTACTTTTACTGTAAAGAAACTTAATACCGTACCACTTAGAAATAATGAAGTGTGATTTACCTAGGAATTCTCGTTCCCAACTGTATTGTTAGGCTTAGTACGCATTCTTTAAACGAAAGGTATTCATTCCTTGCCGCGTTTTGTTTGGGATGGTAACAGAATCCGCGAGCTGTATTATTTCTCTCCTTACCTTCGGGGAGCAATTTGTACTGGAGAGTATAAGTTACGTCTTAGTTATACACACCGGTAATGTTTCCTTCCGAGGTGCTCTGCCTCGAGCAGTCTTTTTGTGCCCTCCCCTCATTCTACGAGTCCCATCCACAATGGGTCTCCAGTTCCCGCGGTGGGAGGAGTTCGCCTGCGAGCTATGCTACCTATTGAACAGCGCTGCTGTGCGGGATTGCGTATACGGCAGGCGCTCCGCCTCGGGCGCGCGCCCAGTTGTATTTCGCCTTCCACGCATTCGCGAGGCTACTGCGTTTGCCTCCTTTCTCGGAAATGAAGATTATTCGGCGCGGGAGAGCGTTCGCCTGTTCATTTGTTGCTGTCGAATTAACGTTAAAAATTTGTGCGCAGGCAGCGAAATTTTTCAACTTCCTTTTCTCCGCAGCATTTGCACAGCGCACAGTGTGCAATTTGCCCGATACAGGCGGAAAAAATTATAAGCGTCAATGTTAGTAATAGGGTGATGCTGCGTGTCTTAGATATACAGTTTTCGATAAGGCTACCTTCCGTGCATAAGAAATATGATTAATAACATCATTTATTTTACAACATAAATCAGCTAAGAGCGTTGCCTTACAAGCTTGAAGCCACAGAGTTAAACGCCTTAATCCTTACAATATCTGTCATTTTGGTACTTACGGAAAGGGTTTCAGTACATAAATTACACAATAAACAACCAATTACAAAATAGTTGGTGTCTCATGCAGGAACCATTAGTATTGCCCACGGGAATACAATGCTCGCATTGGTTCTACCTTCTGGATCTGTACAACAACGGCCATGATTTCATCTATTCTGCAACATGCCAAACGTGAACGAGTATAGTCGGGATATGTTGAGGAGTTAAATGGAGACTCATGTTAAAGAAATTCCTTGTCAATCATTGCATCAATTTTAAAGATAACTGTTTCAAACAAAAAGTGTTATAAATTAAGTTTCGTAAAGCATACTGACATGTTAAGAAATCTGGAAAAATTTTACGTTTAGTATTTTTTCAAAAATTTGACATTTAAATTTACATTTTGCAAAAAAAATAATAATAATTAAGGTAATGATTTTTTTTTTTTTTTTTATTAACGTGGCAATATTTTTGATCAAGTCGCGCATTGAGTGTGTGTGTTGTGCGTATTCTGAAACTGATACCTTTAAAATTGATGCATTAAAAAGAAGGAATTTCTTAAACATTAATTCCGTATTTTAACTCCGCGGCTGCAGGTTTAAGAGGCGTCCTGAAAATGGTGGATGTGTGTCTTTTTTTCTTCCAAGAGTCTCTCTTCTCTTAGCGGATTTATTAGCTAAACCTTTCCTGCGAACATAAAGTAGCATGACATCATCTTCCTGTCTGTTGTGTGTGTGTTGGTGTGTGAATCTGCGTGCAGGTGTATGTCAACCCTCTTGTTACAAACTTTTATCTCGTCCCACCTTTCTCGACAAAAAAAAAAACTCATATACAAGAGTAAAATGGCATTTTCTAACATGCGACTCTTTGGTAGTTGGCCTAAAGTGGTGGAAAGCACGTAACATAGGCACGTACCGACGTGCTAGTCCAAAGTAGCCTTTTGCCGTGTAGTGTGAGGGATTCTGCGCAGCGCGACGATCTCTCTTCTTTATTCCTACCTATAACTATCAGAAAGTAATTAACTCAGCAATTTATAATTCTAAATTTACTAGGCACTTACTGCCGTAATGTTAGCATTAGATAGTAACGTGTACGAATTTTAAAGTCGACACTTACCTTTGTTATTCGCAATAGAAAGCATCCGTCGTCTGTACGTTGAAGCCTTGTAAAACACCTGTTCGCTGACGTATGAGTAACGCGATTAGGAATATGTTGAAGCTACTGCAGCCAGTGCACTCTCTTGCAGGTCGCAACGGGTATGCTCGATCTTCTAACCGGTTGAATAGGGCATACATCTGACAGCTCAACTGTCTTGTCTATAGAACTGGGGTAGTAACTGAGAATTTGGCTAAACTAAGTTCACATATTTTTGTCCACTAATTTCAATGAAACCGCAAACTGTGCGGCGTCTGTGGTATTAATTTGAAGATAGTTCACGCATAATCATGCGTTACTAACCTTGTCGGTACTTTTTACCATTCCAGTTCATTACACATCTTTTGAATTGTATCTGTGGTATTAATGTGAAGATAGTTGACGCATAATCATGCGTTACTAACCTTGCCGGTACTTTTTACCATTCCAGTTCATTACACATCTTTTGAATTGTATCTGTGGTATTAATGTGAAGATAGTTGACGCATAATCATGCGTTACTAACCTTGCCGGTACTTTTTACCATTCCAGTTCATTACACATCTTTTGAATTGTATCTGTGGTATTAATGTGAAGATAGTTGACGCATAATCATGCGTTACTAACCTTACCGGTCCTTTTTACCATTCCAGTTCATTACACATCTTTTGAATTGTATCTTTGGTATTGAGGTTTTTTTTTTTTTTTTTTTTTTTTAATGCTATTGAATTATTTTTTAAATCTCAAAATTTATATACTGCCTGTTATAGCATCTGCAGATAAACTAATAAAGGCCGCCATAGTCCGAAATGCACGTCAAAGCGGCAGGCGTAATTATTTAAAATTTCGTGAAGCTATAGCTCTTGATCGAACAAAAAAAAAAAAAGGAATTTTTGAAGTAATGTTTCGTTTATTTTTCCTTGTTACAAGCTGTTCACGTTAAAATGAGCACTTTTGAAAGCCCTTCTTAAGATCTACGTGTATGCACGTTGTGTATTCTTCCGTCTTGTGCGAAATTAACATTGTCATCGGCCTCGTCACTTTATTCATGCGTCGGCCAAGTGAAACTGTGAAACTATTAAAAAAGAATATTTTACAAATCTGCCAATTTTTACAGCTATACGCATTTTAAAAAATCATAAATCGAAAGAAACAATTTTAAGTTATCGCAAATGGTTACCTGACACTTCTTATTGGATGTTCAGATATGGAACTACTTGCCCCCCATCGTTACCAACTTAACTGGGCGCATGTCACTCAATGCGCTAGTAAAAAAAAATATATGCAGGCAGGGCCTGTTACTTCTTTCTAGGGTTGATTCCCAAAGTGCTCACTTTAACGTGAACGGCCTTTAGTTTAGAAGAATCATTTTGTGTTTAAATGATGCGAGTGTAGTGGTGCGCGTTTGTTACGTCTCGGCGGTAAATTAACCTTGAACGCGTCACTTAGTTCGGTGTGTCGAGAGCTCCGCCAGGTTGGCTCCACAGGTCTGCCCCCCTCCCTCCCCTATCTTATTGTATCACCCCTCCTCCACCCCTGGAGACGCCACTCCCCCTGCAGAGAGCCCATAAACACCCCTCCAGATGGATTTCCGACCATCGCGCCATTAATAACCGGCCTGTCGCCGCCCTAAGTCACGTGGTAATGGGCAGTGCAGGAAGCCGCGTCACGCTAGCCGCATGTGGTCCAGAGGTGCCGTGCACGCTCGGAGCTGAGGCGCATGTCCTCTAGTAAAGGCTGTTCACGATCAAGTGAGCACTTTTGAAATCAACCCTCGAAAAATTTCACTGTCCCTACCTGCGTGTATTTCTAACGGTCACGCGTAGGTACGTGCGCCCAGTAAAGTTGGCAACGACAGGAAGGAAAGTAGTTACATTCCTCATTGTTGAATTAAAAGCGTTCAGCAAACATTTGCAATAGTACAATGATTTATCTTTCTTTTTGATATTTTTGATGCATATAAGTGTATAGATTAGAAAAGTTGGAAACTTATTTAATTTCATAATAATTGTACCGTTTCCCTGTACTGACGCACGAATAAAGTGATCAGGCCCACGGCAATGTTGATGTTACATATATCGGAAGGATACACAATGTGCTTACAAGTAAATTTTAAGCAGGGCTTTCAAAAGTGCTCATTTTACCGCGAACGGCCTGTAACAGCCAGCATCCCGAATGGGATTGAAAATAATATCCAGGCATCATAAGTAAGTAAATGTAAGACATATCGGCTTCGTCCCTTTCGTTGTTTAGGGCACTCTAAATTCCTTAGCTCAACGTGCGATTTTATATATATATATATATATATATATATATATATATATATATATATATATATATATACTGTTCACGGTAAAGTGAACACTTGAAATCAACCACTGAAAAATGTCGCTGCCCCTACCTCCATATATTTTTAACGAGCACGTTTGTTGGCATGCGCCCAGTTAAGTTGGCAACGACGGAAATAAAGTAGTTCCATCTCTTAAAGTCGAATTAAAAGGGTCAAGTAAACATTTCTGACTATTGAGATTATTTCTTTTGCTCCCTTTTTTGATAGTTTGGAGCGATTTTTTTTGGGGGGGGGGGGTTGGGGGGGTGATGTAAGAACTAGCAAATTTGTGAAATATTTACTTTTCTAATAATTTCACAGTTTCACTTAGCCGACGCAGGAATAGAGTTATCAGGCTCATGAAAATGTTAATTTAACATGTGGCGGATGAATACAAAACGTGCATAGGTAGGTACATGTAAATCTTAAGCAGGTCTTCAAAAAGTGAACGGCCTTTATATATGCCGTATGCAGGGGATACCGGGGCTGGTTAAACAGTTTTTCCGTTTACTTTTTTTTTTTTTTTTTTTTTTATAATACAAAAAAACTTTTTGGCTCCGATAACTTAATTAAAGATCTTTCTACTTTCACACGACAACTTTAGAACAGTGTTCTCTCTGCTCTTTTCTACTGCACGAAGTAAAAAGCTTTAAAGTAACAATATTTTAAAATGGTAAAAAAAAAGTTTTCGTCTGGAATATTTTACAATTTTTTACTAACCATACAAGAAATATTAAGAGCATTATTTTTACTTCACTTGTTTGGCTACAGTATGCCAAGCATTTAATGTACCTAAGTTTTTTCTGAAATTGTTTACATGATATTACTGACTATACAAAACATATTAAGTAAACATTATTTGGCTTTACTTGTTTGGCTACAGTATATAAAAAATTGCGCGATCTCAAGTCCTTAATCTGAGATTCCATCTGAATGACAGGTATGAGAAACATACCTTTTTCGATTTTTTTTTTTTTTTTTTTTTTTGCGCAAGAAAAATGTGACACAACTGGCAGCCCAAACAACGAACCCACTCCTCGCCAGGTTTGCTTGACGAGAATGGTTCCAGACACACTAAACAAAAACATTCACTTTCTTCCTCTGACGAGTTGCAGTCTTTCGATACCGACCTTCTTTGTTTTAGAGGAATTTTTGGGCATGGCTTTGACAGGCCTGCTCATTTTTGCTCATTTCCTTTTTCCCCTTAATCAAGCCCTGTTTTCCTCTTTTCTCATATTCTTCCTCCAGTGCTGTCTTTTCTGGCGTACCCGCCAAAATGGCACTTTTCCTGGTCTTTCTTCCACCTATTCTTTTCCTAGGAGCTGCTTTGAAATGTATGACTTACTTTTCGGGAGAACTTTCCAAGCATTAGGGAACTATCAGGTCGTAACTGAGTTGGTGTTCCTGGTGATTCCGCAGGCTTATCATGTGAACAACTTGGTGCTAAATCCGGATCTGGCCTGTCCCTCACAAACGAAGGAGCAATATCCGCGTCTTGAAATATTTTTCTGTTATAAGGAAATATTTTTGGGAGTTGTGGCAATTGGAAAAGCAATCTTTAAGATCGACGGAGTATCGTAGATTGCCATAGGCTTTAACAGTGCCCTCTGGGTTTTTTGTTGTTCCTTAACCACGCATCCATTGCCCTATTTATCTGTCTTTTGAGTGGATGAAGGCGACGAGTGCACTGAGGTGGCAACGATAACATAACAATACCATTTTGTTTAGGAAAAGTTAAACTGCCAGGAGATAAGTGTGACTGGTGGTTGTCTAAAAGGACAGGTTTCTCTGGACTAGAACGAACACGAGCGACGAAATGCTTAAGGAGAAGCAAGAACTCGACTTCCGTTGTCCAGCCAGACTTATTTTCAACACCTGCACATCGTGTTGGGCCATCTCTGATGAAGTGATCATATTACTTTACTCAAGGGAGAATAAACATAGGAGGGATAGAATTTCCAGCAGCATTTACTGCTACAGTTAAGGTAACCGGCTCCAGTCTTTCAGCTGACGTCATAGCTCCAACTAGTTTGCTACAAGTTTTGAAGGATTTTGGAAAATAGTGACACCAATCTCGTCTACATTCCAAATGTAATTTGCGGTGAAACAATGGCGATCATAAACTTCAGATAGTTTGTCAAAAAATTTGGAAACGTTTGCACGGTTAAAACTTGAAGCCCCTTCCTAAACTAGTAACCTCTGGAGAATGAGATGGCCTGCACAGAGTTTTGCCGCCTCCTTACTTATCAACCATTTTGACGACTGCATCTAACCACTCGTGCGACGCAACACGACTACATGAATGAATTAATTTCCCTGTTTCTGGTTTAAAACATCTTCTGCCTGAACTTATAAACTATTACTACCTTTTTACCAACCGTGTTTGTGGAACACGTGAATAGCTGCGTAAAAGTTTGTTACGATAAACTTTGGTTGCCGACACGGAAGTTCACTAGGGCATCGGACAAAGCTTCGCCGCTTGGAGCCTGTTTCGTTACTAAATTTTTTTGACGTGGTGCCTGATTTTCCGCCGTCTAGATGGCGCTGCGATCTGCGGCCACGGCGCATGACCTCACACTCCTGTGAAATCACCAGGGAGGCGGCGCAGGAGTACCAATATGATGTTCATTTGTTTTTTCTAAATTGGTAGCTGATAGAGCTACTTCTTTCTTGTAATTGTGACGTGTTTGTTGGCGATTGGCTGTTCATCCATCGCCCCTAGAACATTCCCTTATTAGGTAACAAAAGCAGCCATTGGCTGATCATTAATTAAAACCCCTCTAAGGAGAATTTAGGAATTTCTGCTATGTATGCTGGGAGCGGAGTTGTCTCGAGGTCAGACAGCAGCCTCGAGAGAGCTTTGGAATGCCAAGTTAAGTATGCTACTAGTTGTCATGCAGGCCCTTATTGCGGGACTTACTTTGATATCCTAATAGGCAGAATGTAAGGGGCCATGATGCCCTAAAACAACCTAGTCAAACCTCAAAAATGCTTTGTTTTTATCCTCGGCAAATCTGAATGTAAATGTAAATTTTAAATCTTTGTAAAAAAAATTTTATGAGATGCCGAAATTTTAATTAATACGAATAACTAATAGCAAAGTTATAGACAATCTGGGGGAAATGCCCATAAGTTTTGTACACGCAATAAACCAGGAAAGTGGTTAAGAGTTTTCCCTAAGCGTCTGGAAAATAATCTTTAAAATGAATGCTAGGGTTCAGGACAGAATTGTGTAATTTCTAAGCTCTCCAGTTAAAGTTTGTAGGTGTCTTTTCTGGATTTTTCCCGAAGAAATTAATTAAATTCTGGGAGAATAAAATGCAAGTTTTCTAAATGTGTACTAGCCCACAAAAGACTGTATTAAAATGAAACTGTATGTAATTTTTCTCATTGTTTTGGAGAAAACAATTCAAATAATATTTTTTGAATTTCTTTAGCCTTTGGTAAATAGTGTACGGCCTGAATATAAATTGTAACTTTCAGAATGAAATATTATGATATGTCAAATAATATTTCTGTATTATTGTGGCCTTTGCTAAATAGTATACGGCCTGAATATAAATTGTAACATTCAGAATGAAAAAATTATGATATGTCTAATAATATTCTTGTATGGCCTTTGGTAAATAGTATATGGCCTGAATATAAATTGTAATTCTTAAAATAAAAGAAAGAAATGGCAACTGTTACGACTATAAAGCCAGAATTTTAAATGTTAATTATTTTTAATGTGCCCTGTTTGGGAAATTGGAAATTGTAAAATTCACACTTGTGAAAGATATTGGTAAAAAAAAGTTTACCTTGTATATTTATAATATTTTGAAAGAAAGAAAATTAATAAAATCAGAAACACAGTATTAGAATTCATGTGTATTGCATTTCAGCTCATAGTATTTAGATTTTTCCTACTCCCTTGTTCTTCCATGTTTTATTCACTTTGCCTTAACGAGGGTTGTTTTCACCTAGGTGATCGTATTTTTGTTGGATGGTGTTTTCAGATCCACTTTGCCGCGCCCTAGGCTCTAGGGCGTAGCAAGTTCGAATCGAAAGAGATGGATGACGCTTTAAAAATGAAGAGAACCATTCTGTACCTGCAAGTGTTTTGTCACTCCAGGTGCTTGGCATGGGGACACTGTAATTCTTACCACATAACTCATCAACATGACACACATCACGTGGAGTGAGTCCAAAATATATATCTGAACATCTTTTGATGTAGGAAACGAGAACGATCTCTTGCGAAGGAGTAGATGCCTGTCTGTTGCCATAGTAACCAGCCAAAGGCGTCCAGTCCTCTTCCTCTTGACATTCAGAACCAGTCGTATTTAGACCTAAAACAAAAAGAAAAAAATTAGTTGAACATAAAATGTTTCTGAATATTAACTTGGCCATGTCAATACGCCGGTATTTCTTTATATTTAAGGCTTGTTAACTATGACATGTGCCTATTGAGTTCTACAACTTACGTTTGTTTTTCTTTTTGATGAACCTCCCAAGGGTCACGTGGAACTAGTTATAAAATAGACACACTGTAAAATTATTTAGTTGGTTTGTGGTGGTGATGTTCGAAAATTGAGATAACTCTACTGGACAATATTCCTAGTACTTCGGTCTATCAGCCCAATGAGAACTTATGCTTGCCTGCTTTCAGAACGCACTGGTACAAAACGAGCGATATATATGTTATTGAAAAGACGAAAAATAAGGTAATCAGGATGACTTAAAGAAACAAGGTAATAATTATTATTGAATTTCACTGCGCATCGGCAAAAGAAGGCCTCTTATACGAATCGTCCATCACTTGAGTAAACCCTATTTTTAATTCAAAATAAATTTTTAAAAATAACTGAACCCTGATAACGGGTGAGGAGGGGTAAAAGGAAAGAGTCATGAAAAAATTTTCTGAGTGGAAAATTGACCATTTACTGGTTGTCCAAAATCCACTTTGCCACAGAAAAGTGCCTGGTTTTAAAATAAAGATAAAGAACCGTAGGAAAAGAATTAATTAATCTGAATATTAATACCGTCTTGTGACAACACATAATAGGATTCGTGTTCTTAAATGCTATCACAATTAACAATAAATGGGTTATGCGATGGCATACTTATTAAATTCGCTAACGTAATTTTAAAGACCATTCTTCTATCACGTAACATGGCCAGTGGTTGATTATGTTATATTCTATTAAGTTTTAGATTGTAAGATAGTGCGCATAATTTATTAACCACGTAATCCTTTCGTTAAAATGGGCTGTAAAATTCTTTACGAGTCAGTGACTCGGCATTTAAATTTTCATTAATGACTCTTTTGATCGTTGCTTTTTTTAACATCTACCGCTTTATGGCGGTAAGCTAATAGCGGGAGCAGGGACGCGTACGTGCTAAACTGGCATAAACGTGCATCCAAAAATTTCTTTATTTTGTAGCTGACCTTGAATTTCAGCTTGCAAGCGAAGAAAACGCCTCAGCGAACTCGGCCACTGATGTCATGTAATAATGACGTTAAGTTTTGAACCATCAGCTATTTTTATAATGCTGCTCGCGATTAATTAAGCTTTTTTTTTCAGTTTTTCTGAAAGTAAACGTCTTAAGGCTGGGATTCCCGTCTTTTACAGAAATTCTTCGTTTCCGCGTCATAATTTCGGAAATTTGCATCACTCAGAATTTTTGTTTCGGTGCGATTTAAGCAAACAAACAGAGGATTATACACTCGAAGAAATAATTGGGAAATTTATCATACGAGTGTATACGCTTTGTAAGAAAACGGGGATGGTAATTTCTTCCCATATGCATTCATTGTAGCATCCCTACACAGATGCTCAGGAAACAGTCAAGTTCGTAGGGAAGTTCCCAACTTTGTATAGTAGCGAAGTTAAACATTTCTATATCTGCAGTTTTATGTGTGGTATTATTTCCATACATTTAATGGTTTAAAAACTTCCGTTGCAGTTTAGGAAGTTTACCAGAATTTTTTTTACAGTGTAGCTAGAAAGTTTAAATTTTGAGTGTCACCTATCAAAGTTATGCATGCTACCCTTTCATCAAATGGCACCTAAACAAAGCGGTTTGCGGTACAGAAAATATAAATTTTATAAGTTTTCTTTAATACCTGTGTTCTTAATTTTCCTTGCGTGTTACCTGCTTGTTGCAAATACCAGGAACATATTTACATTTTATCAATAAATTTCTGCCTTCTTACAAGCTGGAAATAACACACATTGAAAATTAGATAGAAAAATATCAAACAACTAGTAAATTGTAAATTTTGTACACTATAAATCCGAATCAGTGATATCAATCAGTGAAATAACGTTCACTGAAAGTCAGTTGATAAGGCACTACTGACCGGCGAATCAAAAAAATTAACTGGGAACAAGTGATTTACGTCAGTTACATTCTTGGCATTCGATTGGAAAATCACAAATAAATCAGATAAATTCGGTCACTATATTGATTAATTATCTTGCTCTGATTATAAGTTGCTCACTTCTCACTGTTTTCACTGATTTGGTTCAGTTCTCACTGATTCAAGTTTATAGTGTTTAATCAAATATTTCCAATAATACTACTACATGTGCCACCTGAGGGGCGTATCTGAGTTCGTAAGGGATGGAGGTTTTAATTTTAAAAAAATTAAGAAAACTAAATTTGATTTCTAATTTATTCACTCAGCTATTATTTACAGCATTAAATTATCTGTCTCCACTTTTACTCTTTTTATTTAACATTGAGCGGAAAATTAAACGCCTGTTTCAACTCTAACTAACGTCCTTCTTAAATTTTTCTCTCTGGTTACAGTACTCATCATTAACACTTGTTCAGTCTATCTGTTGCCATCATTGTAATGTATTTCACTCACGCATGTAGTACAATAGTCCAGCCTGCCAGCCGCACACTTCACTGCTTGATACTCGCAGTCGCAGACTTCCCTTCTGCTGGTCACTTCTCTCTTCGCTCGTTCTTCTATCGCTCGGAACTCAACCACTCGTTCACTCATCAACTCCAACTCCACTCTCGGTCCGGAGGCCTGTCGGAATATTTATGACGTTGCCTTGACCATCTCGAAGGTTAAACGCGCCCCGAGTCGCGCTGAGAGAACGAGGTCAGTATTCCAGATCATTCTTAAGATAATCGCAGAAATCAATACAACCAGGGTCAGCAGCGTTGCGCCGCTGTAGATCATCGTGTCTGCTCGCTTTTTTGTGACTGATACGCGGCCACCATCGCTCGCGCTGCCGCCGCTATCAAATAACGACTCCCTGTCTTCGCTCGCGCTGGGCGGGCCAGCAACACGTTACAATGCCTCTACTGAAATGATGACACGAAAACGAAGAATTTGTGCGTAGTAAATGCAACTGAGCATTGACAATATACAAATTCGTGTTCTTATCTGTATAAAACGTTAAACCGTGACTTCCTTCACTTTCACGGCCCGCAGTCTGGCATCCCCAGCCGAGTGAGTACTTGCTGCCTCCAAAATTTAACAACACGGAGAATGTTTTTGGGCCTAACAGACTGCCACTCGACACACGCAAAGGTTTATTTACATAAGATTACGTCGACACCTATAGGAAAAGTTGGAAGAGCTGCAGCTGCCCCCGGGAGAAGCATTCCTCAACCTGCTGCCCTACACTGGCCTCACTGACGAAGATTACGCTCATGCCCAGCTGGTACACCGTAAAAATCATTCTAGTTAAGGTAATATTTTTTTTAGTTGGTTACCTGAAAGAGCTTTCGAAAAGTGTCCCCATAATGCAGTTATTAGTTGTTAAATCATTATAGTTTTCGAAATATAACACTCAAAAGTCTTAATGTCCCGAATCCTGCAGCATACTAGGGTTTTCTCTTAGATATATTTTTTCCAGTCGAATTGCATTTAATGCAATCTGTATGGTGTGCAGATCATACTGAATTCAGAGTATTGGCACTCTGAATTTTGTTGAAAATAGGGGCCAGACTTGTCGTACAAATATTTTTGTTCATTCAAGTGAAACTTGTTAACATTCATTTAATAAATAGTTTAAACCATAAACTGTAGATAAAAAGTTTTTTTTTTTGTTCCTTTCGTAGCTTGTAAAACAAACGCAGTATGCCGCGCTTAGACTATAATTCAACATTTTGAACCTGCCATTCGAGTGGTATATTTTGAAAACTATACTGATTTGAGAACTAGCAACTGCATTAAAGGGGCACTTTTCGAAACTTTTCTCAGATAACCAAAATTTAAAAATAATAATAATAATAATAAAAATATCACCTTAACATCCTATACTGTATAAGAAGTTTTTAACCTATACATTGTACGGAAATAACACTATACATCAGGCTGCAAATGCAGGAATGTCTGTGTCTGCACCATGCGAAATTGGGAACTCCCCTAAGCAAATGTAGGAACCGTACCGTGGGTGTATGGGAAATAACTTTACCACTCATGCCTGTCTCACTATACGTGTACTTTCATGTGTTTAAATTGCGAATAATTTCTTAGATGCACGGGAGACATTCAACTGCGCGAACCTGGGGAATTATCGAGACTTTGCCTGAAGACGAATGTGCTCATCCTGGCCGATGTCTTTGGAAATTTCAGGGTCTTGCGTGATTCCACATACAAGCTCGACTGTGCTTACTACACCAGTGCCCTTGACTTCTGGGCTAATTGTGCTATCCATACAAGGTCAAGTCTCAGAACTATTTTTATTAATGCTTTGCCCACTTAACTATAGGCTGTTCACAGTAAAGTGATCTGTTTTGAGGCCCTAGTTACTTTTTACCTTTAGCCTTTTCATATTTTTCGGCGAACTTTTTTAATAGATATTGCTGTGTAAGTTATAAACACAGTGTGTATATTACACCGCACTCGGAAATTAACGTCTACGGCTAAAATAAAACGTATTTTTTAAATTTATTATTCCAAATGAGAAAGCTTTCAAAAGTGCTCACTTTACCGTGACTGGCCTATAGGAGCATGCGTGCCAGTGAGTGCTGCAGCATACGTGCAGGTCGATTTTAAAAGTTCTCATTATACCGTGAACGACCTTTACTTGATATTACAGCCCGGCGCGGGACTTTCAAATGCTACAAATCATCACCGGGCTGCTTACAGATGCTCAGCTTACTTGCTCGCCGGGTATGGAAGTGGCGTCTGACGGGCCCTCCATCGCAGCGCCGCGACGCTTTGAGCAGAAATGCTTATCTCTCCTGTTTCATGCGCCATTGAGGCGAAGGGCGTGAGCGTCTCTTCATCGGGCACGCGAAAACCAAGTGCTCGTCCCACCTTCCTTTCTTTTTTTTTTTTCCTCCCCTCCCCCCGTCATCCTTTCGCTGTACAGAGTACTCTCCCGGGTCCCCGACAGATCTCTCCTTTTGCACTTGACTAAATCCAAAACTCATTTAACTTTGCCATTCGCCCGTCGCCTTTGAGAGCGGGGCGAAGAACTCGCAGCTGCCATCTCGAGGTCGGGGTTCCCCCGCACAGCCCGTGTGGTCTTTTGTTCGCGGCTCTCTCCTTGCCGTGTTTGGAACCGTCGCCGGACGGGCACCACGATGTGGGAGGGTGGGATATGTCCCACTCTTAATGTAGAGTGGGATTACTGTTAATTACACCAAGTACCGGGGGAACACGTATTAAACCAGGAAGACGGCGGTGGGGGATGCGGTATTTGAGCTAGGTTTTCATCAGCAGCGGGTTTGTGTGATTATTCATAACGAAACTTCCTCTTCGCGGCTTCCCCCCCCCCCTCCTGAGGGTATTTGTAGAGATTTTACCCATTTAACAGCGGTTCTCGACTAATTTATTGCGGTGTTTTATCTCGTTTTCGGTACACTTGCCTTTTTAACGTGTTCCGTCTTTGGTACGGGTATTCGTTCATTTCCTTTCTTTCAGCAGCATTAATAACTACGTTTGATGCAAGAGATGATTACGTATATCAATCAAATTGCCTATTAAATGTAAAGGCGAGAATCGGGAAACGCTGCCACTGTAATTTAGCAAAAAGATAACCACCTTCCTAAACTGTGCTGTTATATATTTGTTACATCTCTAGGGGCGGTTGATACTCGAACGATAAACCTGTAGCAAAGCGTTTTTTAACAGATTATTTGCAAGGAATATTTTCCATGTAAATATTTGCATGCATCACGTAGATACGCAATTTTTTTTTTTTAATGTGTAGTCTGTAGTCGACATCTTTCTTGTATACTTCATCACGTAGAGTAAGCCACTCGCCTTTGTACAGTACTCATTCAGTCGCATTCGGTGATTTCGCGTACTAAGTGCTTTCAAGTGGCACCTGCGCTCACCCTCTTGAGTCTTTCCCTGACGTGTAATCGTGTCGGTCGAACACACCTAATACACATCGGCAAAAAAAAAAAAAAAAAGTGTGCACTTTGCAAAAACTACTTCCTTGTAATGGTGAAAGTTGATGAACAGACAAATCGATGGTCGACATGCGACCAATGAGAGTTCCGCGCGTTGGTGAAAGTAGTACACGTATGTCGTTTGAGGTCCCTGAGGTCGCTCTTTGCCTGATGGTTATAAACTCCTCGTGAGAACAGTGCATGTGATATGACACGAACTATACTTGCAGCGAGTTGCAAATAGGAACGCCCAATATTCGCGGAAAGTGTTACGTGTAAGCTAGAGTTTACTATGTCATGCGCACAACTGAAGTTTTGCAGCGCGTCTTTCCGAAGAGGCATTGTGGCGTTCGACTGGGCCAGTCGGAATTAGGTTCCTCTGATGCTGGACGTGCGTGATTCGCGGGCAGTCGCCCAATACGCGCAGCAGCTAGAAACGTACAGTCACAAGTGTGAATCTGATTCTTTTTTGCGAAGATCAGGTGCCTCCACTTATAGAAATGCGCATGGTGAAAGTGAGCACTTTTGAAATCAACCCTCGAAAACCAAATTACTACTAGTAACTATAGGCCATTCACGGTAAAGTGAGCACTTTTGAAAGCCCTTCTTGAAATCTACTTGTATGCACGTTGTGCATTCTTCCGCCTTATGTGAGATTAACATTGCCACGAGCCTCATCACTTTATTCATGCGTCGGCCAAGTTAAACTGGAATTATTAGAAAAGTAAATATTTTACAAATATCCTCATTTTCACACTTCGACCTGTTAAAAAAAACAGAAAGCTAAAGAAATAATTTCAGTTATCACAAGTGGTTACCTAATACTTTTTATTTGACGTAGATATTGAACTACTTTACATCAATAACTACCAACTTTACTGGGCGCATATCACTCGATGAGCCTGTTAAAATAGATGTAGGCAGGGGCAGTGACATTTTTTTAAGGTTGATTTCGAAAGGACTCACTTTATCGTGAACAGCCTTTATATGTATTACAATGCAAATTGTTTTGCGGTCTCCCGGGTAAGTTGGCAGCGAAGAAATAAAAACAGTCCCAATACTCGGCATTTCACTGCGAGCGTAATGTTCAAATATTATGTCCAGTGATGTTCCCACATGCCTTTCACTTGGATGGTGCATGGAGAAAGTTATGAGGTTCATGGCGATGCTAAATTGATACGCGGTGGAAGGATACAGTGTAATCGAAGAAGTATATCTATGCAGGGCTTTCGAAAGTCCTTAGTTTACCGTGAACAGTCTATATAATTGAGCGCCGTGCCTGCCGATAAGACGTACGAGACAGCCGCACATTCAGCTGACGGAGTTCGAGAGAGGCTGGGTATTAGAAACGTGGGAGTAACGTCGACAGCGCGCCGTATAGCCCGTCATTCAGGCCATCCAGACCTCAACAGTCGTGTTATGTTGGGAGCAATGTACACGTGGATGTATTCACGCAGGGCGACCAGTTCGGGCCGAACCCGAGAGACCCCTCATGAGAGAGATTCGTTCCATTGTCAGATATTAACAGAGTGCGGGGCTTCATTGTCCACATGTGGTAGGTTCAGTGGAACACAATATCTCTTTCTACCATAAACATTACCAGACGCCTAACACAAGTAAAATGTGCCATCCCAACGACTTGAAACTTTTCTGTCATTATCTGCCGTTGTCAGTACCTTGCCAACGTCTGGAGGACTTCGACTGAACACTAATTCCCTGTAACCCTTTCAAATAACGACGTCCCCTACTATTGGCGTGATTGTCTGGGAGCCACCATGTTTGATCGTCGTTCACCACTAGTAGCGATGCGAGGGTCATTGAATGCACAGTAGTACGTTGAAGATATCCCGTGGTACATATGCTTCTTTTCCTGCTCAGTTGCCCAGAAGAGCAAGTTTTCAACGAGAAAACACTCTTACGTACAGAGTTATGGTTTCGCAAGACTGCGTACATCGTGTTTCGACCTTTCCTGGCCTGCACGGTTACCTAACTTATCGCCCATATAACATGTGTGGTGCCATATCGGACACCAGCTTTCTTCGCGTTGAGTGTATCGTGATTCAGAGCAGAATTTGCAAGAACTGTGAGCAAGTATGCCGAGAACAGCATACGATGTTTAATTCCATGCTTGATCCTATCAACGCTTATATCCAGGTACGAGTGAGGATGTTTAGGTGGTTCTTAACAATTGGGTCTTGAGAGCCGGCGAGGGTGAAGCGATGTGGATGTGGAGCCGCGCCGGAATGCAAAGGTAGGGGAAACAGGAAACCCCCGAGAAAAGTAACCCACAAGCAGCATCGTCCTGCGAGATCCCCACATACAATTATCTGGGAGTAACTCCACCGCAAATCGAACTTGGTTTGACATGGTGGGAGACTTGCGCTCTAACCACTACGCCAACCTTGGCGCCGTGTCCATGCACTGAAACGCTTTGGCGAGGCATCAATACGCCCTGCTGTACCGCATGTGATTGTAATATTGCCTGATGCAGAGATATTATAATCACTTCCTTCATTTACCTGACATCACGATAGTAAAATTTCGTTTGTATGTAACAGCTTTTCCTATAACCCGAATTTTAATGTCACTGAGTGTATATACATATTTACACTCTTTGCAGGGTTGACTGACAGGGGTTGTCAGCAGGTTAAGTGACACCTCGTCTATCTACTGACTTAAAGTTTCCCCGCTCGTCATGAGGTTCCGTCGGTTTGGCAGATGTGTTTACTCGGTACACGATTAATAATTTCAAGACGTGATTCCGCGCAGTTATAGGACACTCAAAAGGATCTGGCAGCTTTCTCTAAACTAACCTTGTAAATTAAATCTTCCCTTAATAGTATATCAAATATATTCTGTAGGCTATCCACGGTATAGTGAGCATTTTTGAAGCCCTTTCATTTGGAATAGCAGTCAATAGATATATTTTATTGTAGTCTTAGACATTAATTTTAGAGTCCGGTGAAATGTATGCACTGTGTTTATTACTAACAGAGTAAAATTTTTTTTAAAAAGTGCTGGAAGGATAAAAAAATGACTGGTAGGAGAAAAATCACTAGGGTCTCAAAAGTACTTACTTTACGGCGAATATCCTATATATATATATATATATATATATATATATATATATATATATAGGATATATATATAATGAACATATACGAATTCTGTCACTACCAAGGACAAGATATACACATACAAATATGTTATTTGGTGCCTACCGAGATAGTTATTTTATTTTAAAAAAATTTCCCCTATTAAATCTTATTTTTTTGTTTTATAAAACACGTCATATGTTTGAAATAAAAATTGTTATTTGTAGGATGTTAACATCATTTATCACACACTAAAATGACTGTAATTATTTCACTCTGCGTATCTATGTAACTGGTCACATTAATTTTAATCCGTTTTGTAATTCCATGTTGCTATAAAAGTTGGAATATGTAATGATAAACGAACAGCGTTCAGGACTAGTATGTCAGCTTTATTTGCAATAATTTTATAAGCGTGTGTGTACGGTACAGTAATGCTTAAAGCTCATAATAACATTTTGAAATTAAGTTGTGAAGTTTTTACTTTGTTCGTATTAACATTCAGAAACTTCCCCCCCCCCCCACCCCCGTAATGTTTTCTCCGTGCACTGTGTGCGCATATTTGTTTCGCGGTCAGTCCAACCAGCTTCCAGCAATGCGTTTATATTTATGCGACCGTCCGAGACCGAAATTAACTAATCATTCACAAAAACAACGAAGCATGTTAGAGTAGCGAGCTGTTTATGGCTGCCGGAGCGCACAGAGTTTTGTTGTGCTGTCAATTACACTCGGAGGTCACGTCTAGTCTGCGTGATCTGATTACCGCGCAAACAATCCATCCGCGTGATGTAGTGTTTGCTGGTGTAATTAAATTATCATATAAGTTAATAATGGTTTATTTTTATCTGCGCTTGTTCCGCTTACATGACGAATATTAGGTTAGTGTCTACGATGCTGTTATGTGTGATTCAGTTTTGCATCCTGACATTGATTACTGGACCAGAGCCACGAGAAGAAGCGCTTAACTGGCTACTTCAAGTAGATATGGCAAGTGCGTGCCGTGGTCAAATTTGTGTCACCTTTGAATTCTGAACTTTTCGCATTGTGTGAGTCCCGCCTTTGAAAGACCTGCTACTTGTATGCACATTGTGTATTATTCCGCCTTATGTAGAATTAACATCGCGATGGGCCTCGTCACTTTATTCACGCGTTGGTCAAGTGCAACTGTGAAATTATTACAGAAGAAAATGTTTTGCAAATCTGCTAATTTTTACACTTCGGCGTTAATGTAGGGAACTATTTTCCATTCATCGTTACCAACTTTACTGGGCGCATGTCCCCTGTTTGCCCGTTAAAATATATGCAGGTAGGGATATCATAAAGGCGAATGGTATTGGCGCGCCATGCGGGAAATAAAATACAAACACTTCTGCCAGACGTGACTTCTTAATTGCTAATCTCCTATTGTTCACGTAGTTTGGCCCACGTGTACTAACAAGCAACCCCTAACAACGCCCACGTGTCTCGGGTTTACGGTGTCCTATGTGCAGGTGCTCTGCTCATGGCGAGCCAGTTCCGTTTGCCTTCGTGATACGCAACTTATTGTGCACACAAGTAAGGGAAGTTGCGGACTCCCGGCGCGCTATTTTGCTATCTTCAACTTAACTGTATAAATACTATATGACATTTCCAAACCAGCTTTGTTTCTAGGATTTCTGTTTATATGAGTCCATATATGCCGTGGTTTGAATTTCGACACGTTATTCAAAAACAAGGGGTTAGCCCGCGACCGTGTTTTCAATATGGTCACGTGTCTGGAATAGTTAAGATGTTACAAATTTTTGTTATCATTAAAATATTGAAAAAAAAAAATGATGTGAAACTAACTCAACATTGGATATAGTTCTGTCCAATAAGCCACTGCGGCCCCACTTGGAATCGCTCTATCCACAGAGCCACTAAGGCCCCACTTTGAATCGCTCTAGCCACTTTACCACTGCGTCCTCATTTGATATATCTCTATCCACTGGACCACAGTGGCCCCACTTGATATAGTTCTATCCACTAAGCCACTGCGTCCCCATTTGCTATGTCTCTATCCACTGGACCACAGCGGTCCCACTTGATATAGTTCTACCCACTAAGCCACTGCGTCCCCATTTGATATGTCTCTATCCACTGGACCACAGCGGCCCCACTTGATATAGTTCTATCCACTAAGCCACTGCGGCCCCACTTGAATATAGTTCAGTCCACTGGGTCACTGCGGCTCCACTTGTTATAGTTCTATCCACTGAGCCACTGCGGCCACACTTGGGATCACTGGCCCACTAAGGCCCCACTTGATGTAGTTCTATCCACTAAGCCACTGCGGCCCCACTTGGAATCGCTCTAGCCGCCTGATCACTGTGGCTCCACTTATTTAGCTCAAAATTGAAGCGAGATATTTAGAGTAAAAAAAATATTACATTACCTTCATATCTCTATGTATTAATACAAAAGTTTCATTGGAAAAGTAATTAAAAATGAGTTTTTAGGGTCAGAAGTCAACTTGACCTGTATTAGACCCTGAGGATTTGCTCTGCAAAATCTGAAAAACTTTTGTTGAGTTTCAAGGGACTAAGAAGTATAAAATATGGACAGAGTTCGTCTCCTTATATAGTAGGATATATTGTATACACACAACATACACACACATAATCCCATATCCTTGCAGGGGGCTGTAGAAGACAGGTCTGGACACTCGCCTATCTAACAATGTTAGCGAATTGACGCCCTTATTGACTGATTTACTTCATGCGGTAGCCGCAGAGCGTAGCAAGCAAACTAGCGTTGTTAGCGTTGCTGATGTAGGGATAACGCCATAGAGGTATGTACATCATTTTCCTATTTTAAGAAAAAAAATTGCAATTCCCCTCCCAATGTCAAACGGCTCTACTTCGGTAGCAGCGTCCTGCGGCTGGGTTCATGAACTAAAAGGTTTAATAAGGGCGTCAACTTTTCATGCTAGTGTCCAGACATGTCTTCTGCGGCCATGCATTCGAAACGAAATTTCGCGCGCGTCGGTGCGTTCACGCAAAGGAACGGACGGTCCACACGGCCCCATGTAAACGACGTGTCCCGTGCAGCCGTTGATTGGAGGAAGGCAGACGGGCAGGCAGCTAAGGGAAGCGAGTCACATACGGGCTCGTGTATAGGAGTGGTGCGTGTAATGGAAGCACGCCCATTGTTCGCGAATAGACGAGTGGGGAATCCACCTCCTCCCCCCTAGACAAAGAGCAAGGTGGCAACGACAGCTGCTGGGCGTCTGCACAAGGCTCACGCAATCCGACAGTGAAGCCGTCGTGGTTGGCCTTGCCGTCGGCCCGTGACGTACGTAATGTTCGATTGTTCGTCAGAGCACCGAGGTCGAATGCTGAGAGAGAGAGAGAGAGAGAGAGAGAGAGTGGGGGCGCTTTCAGAAACTAAGATACCCATTGTCTCTAATGGCGTAGTGCCACCTGTACAGATTTGTGTGCATCGACCCTGATGCAAAATACTGGGGACTAAGAATATGGAGTTCTTTCAGAGTTATGTATTAACGCATGCACGTATTTGTATGTGTGAGTGTGTCGGATGAATTACTCGACCCGGAAAATACGCGTGTGTGCTTTGAGCCGATTTACTGATATAACTTCGTTGCCCCAGTTAAATGTGTCAATCTTTTTTTTTTTTTTTTTTTTTTTTTTGTAAAATTAATTTTGGTATAAATAAAATTAGATTTTTTAGTCGACAATTCAGCGGAAATCTACTCTAACATGCATTTCGAACAAAACAATACAACTTGCTATATTTAAGTTTGTAATCGTAGCGTAGTTATGGAAATTACTAGTAAATTACTAATCCTTACCATTTTCGAAACGGAAAAAAAAAAAAAAAATTATATTGGAACTTCATCTACAAAAATTGTATTGCAGGAAAACAGAAAATGTTTTCTGTGGATGTGAAAGGCGCCATAAACAGTTACTCTGCAAGCCTAGTATCCATTTAGTAACAAAACTTGCCAAATTTTCTTTTGTTATGAAAATTTACGTCTTTTATTTTATTATACCATTTTAGAGTCTCCACTTATATGCTGCGAAGATAATCGTGGAAGGCTGACATACTGTAGTGATCTAAATTTACACGTAAAAGTGACACATACATTCATGATTAATGCAGGTTTCGAACCCTGTACCATCGGCTTGAAATATGCTGCAGTATTGGTTAGAATACCTTTTTTCTTTTCTTTTTGGCTCGTAAGCTACGAATTTACCTGCTGTCAAGAATTAAAAATACAAAACGTGTGTGTGCATTATGTGGAACATCCACTAAGCCACATAACAGCCTCCCCTTCACATCCTTTCCCCATATTAACGTAGGTAAGACTTGGATCTGAATAACTTCAAGGATGTCCGCCAACGCTCAAGACATCTGAAATGAGGCGATGGACGAATGAGGAAAATTAACACTTTAGAATAAATTGGAGTACCTCCCAGAAGATTGTGCGGTAATGTCCGTCACGTTCCCACAAACAAAAAAACTGACTCGGATTCATTCGTACTTGAGCATGGAGGGTGGCTGCGAGAGGCATTGAGAGAAAGCGTTTATAAATAATTGTCAGCTAAGACAGCCGGCATTATCCATAGAGGTAAAGGCTGTTCACGATAAAGTGAGCACTTTTAAAATCAACCTTAGAAATAAGTCATTGCCCCTGCCTAGATATATTTTAACGGGAGTCCTGAGTGGCATGTGCCCGGTAAGTTGGTAATGATAGATGGGAAGTAGTTCCCTGCCTTAACGTAGAATAAAAAGTGTTAAAAGTAACAATTTCTGATAACTTAAATTATTTATTTCGCTTTTTTTTTTTTTGCATCGGAGTGTAAAAAATGAGTAGATTGTCAAGTATTTACTTTTGTAATAATTTTACAGTTTCACTTGACCGACGCATGAATAAAGTGACGAGGCCATGACAAGGTTAATGTTACACAAGGCGGAAAAATTCACCAAGTTCATACAAGTAGATCTTAAGTAGGGCTTTCAAAAGTGCTAATTTTACTGTGAATAGCCTATAGGCCCACGTCTGCTGTACCTGTAACGACAACACCGGCTCCGATAGCTCATTCGACTTTCTAGTAAAATATTTTCGAACAACAATGAAAAATAGTATTTTTTTCACAGACTTTATGAACAGGTAGAACGTGCAACAAAATATTATAGAATTTTTGAGGAATTTTCATTATAGTTCCAAAATAACACATGTACACTATCCACCAAAAAGTAATTGGCCACCTGTGAAGATATGTAATTCAGTTGACTTGTGTTTCACTGCCTTCGGCGTAGGACCGCTGGTGTTTGTCCGTGGTAGCATGAACACAGAGGCCTATTGTAACATTCTGGATAATGAAATGCTCCCAACATTGTGGCGTTTTTACGGAATGGACCCGTGTTACTTCCAGGATGACAATGCCAGGTGCCATGTTCCAAGGGCTACTATGCAGTGGTACGCCGACAATAAAGTTCACCGATTGGACTGGCCCGCCCAGAGCCCCGACCTCAACCCTATAGAACATCTTTGGGACGAATTGGATCGCCGGGTGAGGGCTCGTCAGGTGCGGCCAAAATCCATTGCTCAACTCATGGAATGGTTGCAAGAGGAATGGCGACGAATCCCCGTGGATGTCCTGCAAACACTCGTAGAGAGCATGCCAGACAGGGTGGCTGCTGTTATAGCCGCAAGAGGTGGCCCTACGAGATTATAACGGGGTGACAACCACCGAGCAAACATTGTGGACAGCTGCCCAATTACATTTTGCTAGATAGTGTATATTACTACACTTACCAAAAAAAAATTCTAGTAGTATCTGCAATAACTTGTAACACAAAACAATTTTTTTTATGTAGGAGAGAGTAGGTATTCTGGTGTTGCATTACAATATTGCAAAATTCATAACTTCTAAACTGCATAGCTTAACCCAGTGAAATTTGAGGAAATGTGTTTTTTATATGCCTAAGAGGTAGAAAAAATTGAAACGAATGTTTCGGCAAAAGTTTAGGTTCTACATGCATTACAGTTTCTTTTTGTAGCCAGAATGGATTAATTTAAAGCGTTTTTTTCGTATTCGTTAGGTTAGGATTAGTAAGTTAGGTTACGATTAAGCTAATCAGTTTACATTTTATTGTAATTTTATCTATGTATATGTTTTACCGTAACCCGCTGCACGGCGGTACAATTAGACGAACAAGCAAGTATTGTTATTACTAGTTATAACTAGCAATATCGCGTTTGAACTTAAATACCTACTTTTAGTGAAAACTAGAGCTGTTTAACCGTAACCCGCTGCACGACGGTACAATTAGACGAACAAGCAAGTGTTGTTATTACTAGTTATAACTAGCAATATCGCGTTTTAACTTAAATACCTACTTTTAGTGAAAACTAGAGCTGTTTAACCGTAACCCGCTGCACGGCGGTACAATTAGACGAACAAGCAAGTGTTGTTATTACTAGTTATAACCAGCAATATCGCGTTTTAACTTTTATACCTACTTTTAGTGAAAACTAGAGCTGTTTAACCGTAACCCGCTGCACGGCGGTACAATTAGACGAACAAGCAAGTATTGTTATTACTAGTTATAACTAGCAATATCGCGTTTTAACTTAAATACCTACTTTTAGTGAAAACTAGAGCTGTTTAACAAACAAGGCTGATTCCAATATTGACTGATTAATACTAGTTCAGACGAATTGGATTTGACATAAGTAATTTTTACTCGGCCATTCCGGTTATAACTATATCGGGTTTTTACGGTAGGCCTACCTTTATACTGCAGCATGCCCGGTTATCTTTAAAGAATTAATAATTACAGATAAAGGCAGTTCACGATAAAGTAAGCACTTTTTTAATGAACCTTGAAAAAAAAGTCACTGCCCCTGAATGCATATATTTTAATGGGCGCTCATAGTGACATTTACCCAGTAAAGTTGGTAACTAAGTATGTAAAATAGTTTCACATCTTAACGTTTGATAAAGTGTTAGGTAACCATTTGTGATAAATTATTTATTTCGGTTTGTGTTTTTTCAATGCACCGAGATGCAAATATGAGCATATTTGTATAATATTAACTTTCCTTATAAATTTTTCACAGTTTTACTTGACCGACGCATGAATAAATTTATGAGGCCCATAGCAATGTGAATTTTACATAAGGCGGAAGAATACACACCGTGCATACAAGTAGAGCTTAAGCAGCATTCAAAAAGTACTCATTTTAGCGTGAACAGCTTATATCAATCAATAATAATGCGAGTTTTTAAATTTCAGTAGCCTTTGCGAAGCGGCGGCCTACATGTAGAAATTATGCAAGTTTCGCGCGAGTTGCCATTTCAGGCTTATGTGCAACGTGCGATTATTCAGGTTTGGATCCGGTTCGCGGGTTCGAAAAGGGTATTCAACCTGGGAGTTGTGACAAGCGCGCCGGCTTTCGAGTCAGCTGCATAAGGAAAATCCCATGCCCTAAAAAGGAAACGAGCAGATTACTGCATCTCATTGCCTGTTCGGGACGATGACACTACCGCAGAGTACTTACGGAACACAGAGCCTCTGATCCCGCGAACTCCAGGCGCACACAGGGCCACGGTGGCTGAGCGGTTAGCCTGCTAGCCTCCCACCGACGCGATCCGGGTTCAATCCCCGGCCGGGTCACTCCCGGATTTTCGCATGTGTGAATCGTACCGGACGATGGCCTTGGCCAGCGGGTTTTCTCGGGGATCTCCCTTTTCCCCCGCCCTTTCATTGCGGCGCTGCTCCATATTCACCTCAATCACCCTCATCGGCTCTCAAGACCTCGATGTTAAGAGCCGTTCAAATCTCTTCACTCACTCCAGGACTCACTCCAGGTGCACGCGGCAGCAAAATGGCGTCGCTGACCAGCACTATGTTGGAACCATAGACTAAAGGTGTGTTAGACCGCTTATTCGTCTTGTGCGCATGTACCCAACACTGACCTACCCCAATCCTACACAACTGTCAAGGTCAACAGTATATCTTAGTTTTAGAATGCCAAGCACTATTGTATTAATAAAATACTATATACCAATTTTAATCTAATGAAACTGCATTACAAATTGGTCAGAGGAAATATAAAAACATCACAAATGACTTGTTCACTAAACAGTGTTCTAACATCAAATCCATTCCATGCTAGTCGTGTTTTCAGAAAAGCAGTTCAATGTTGGGACACGGAGATTGGTTGTGCGCAGCCAGCGAAATCGGTTTACCTCATCTTTAGTCTATGGTTGGAACGCCAATCGCCAATCAACGTCTGCTAACCTAATCGCCAGCCGGCAGTCTATCCAATGGGAAACCTTACGCAGCATGCAGCAGCTAATCAGACACAAGGGCCGTGACATACCCTCGAGAAGCTAATCAGAGAATGGGTACTCCTAAATCGAAGGAAAGCCACAGCATTTAGGCTCTATGGCACCATTGAGCCCCGCGCACTTCAGAAAACATAATGACTCTCACAAAAAACTCAATACGTTGATTACGTACCGGGTAGCTGCCACGCTGAAACTATTGTCGCTCGTTCGGAGCGCAGCAAAAAACTAGCGCTTAATTGTGACAATGACCAACAAATCAAGTGCTTCATCTCCCCTGTGCTCAAGGCACTTGACTAACGTGCAATCTTGTAGTCGTGGAGCGTTTACCCGTGGGTGATTAAGTGGCGGCTATATCTTTTTATGGCTTAATAATAAAGATAAAATAGGGTCCCATGGTCCTATTATAGACCTTCTTTAAAGTTTGGTTACGCGGAAATGTTTGTATCTATATATCGTGCTGAAAAACACTGGTTTCAATCATTTTTATGCTCTGAAGAAAATTATTATCTAGAACTGATAGGAGCACTCTTAAACTTCTCAAAGGATAAAAAAGAAGTGGGAGGTTTTGGTAGGTTCTAGCACAAACTGTGAATGGTGGGGGAGCCGTCTGCCATCTTGGATGACATCACCTCCTCAATCTTGGATTGCATCGCCTCCTGCTCTGTCATTCCGGTCGCAATTTTGTTTGTAGAATTTTCCACCTCCTGCTCTGTCATTACACCTCGCTACTTCATGCTCTGTAATTCCATCTTACTACTTCATGCTCTGTCATTCCACCGTGCTACTTCATGCACTGTCATTGCATCTTGTTTCTTCATGCTTTGTCATTCCATATTGTTTCTCTGTCATTCCATTTTGCTACTTCATTGTCTGTCATCCCTTCTTGTCTTTCTCATTCCCTCTTTCCTCTCTCCCACCCCTTTTCTCTCATACCTCTCTCTGTTAGCTTCTTTGCTCGTTATCTACATAGATCTCTCGTGACCTTCTTTCGACTGCCGCCTGTTATAGGGGGGATGGTGTCTGTTATGTTGTTTATGACTACCAGAGTATACCACACTATTACTCACCTTCGTTTGATCCCGCCGTATTGTTTCGTCTACTAGTACTCTCGTCGCCAGCTAGAGTGCGCCAGTAGCATCCTCAATCTTGGTTGTCGTTTTCTGATGTTGTTTAAGTCGATGAACGACGTGCTAGGCAGATTGATTATGACTTATTTCATATTCATTATATTCAGAAAATGTTTTTAAGGTATGTATGAGCAGGAGGAGGAAATTTGTTTAAGTCTGTATAACATTATTAGCATCTTGCGGTTCAGTCATTTTCTGCATGTAAATAAATATTTTGCACTTGTATACCCTCATAGAGACCATCAAAGGTATACTGCAAAATGAAAAACACGAAGCATGCAATAAGTATTTACAAACCTAAACTGGAATACTTGAAACATGATTTCCATTATATTTGAAATATTTTCATTTGTGATGTACAGCAAACTTTATGTGTAAGGTCAGTATAGGTTTCACGCATCCAATAATTTATATTACCAATTAAAAGGATGATGAAAGAAAAAATATGAGGTAGGCTAATACATTTTATCGCACATTAAATTATAAAACAAATTTTGAATGTGCATACCTCAACATAGACCATCCAAAATATACAAGTGAAAAATGAAAACACGATTGCAAACACAGATACTAAATAAATTTTAAAGAAAAGAATTGTATTGTCACTATATACAATTATAATGAAAAAACATATTTACAAAAAAATTGTGCAGAATCACTCATCAGGCAGCGTCAGAAAGAAGCCGCACAGACACCACACCAAGGCATGCAGGTCCTTCGCCTCCTCCAGTAGAAGATCCTCAGCCATCAAGTGATGTAGCACTAATTGTATTCTCATTTTGCAATTGTATACCTTTGATGGTCTATGTGAGGGTATGCACATGCAAAATATTTATTTACATGCAGCAAATGATTGAATGACAAGATGCTAATAATCTTATACAGACATAACCATATTTCCTTCTTCTACTCCTCCTGCTGACCTCCTGTGGCGTAGTCGGTTGGTGCGCCAACGATCTGGGGTGCGGGAGGCTCTGGGTTCGAATCCCGTTTAAGGCATGGGTGTTGATTTAAGTTAGGCTATAAGTTAGTATGTAAGCCGTCCCCTTCCAAGCCTTCAAGCATAAAACCGGGGGACATTAAAAAGCCCTTTACAATACTACAACTCTCCTCCTACTCATACATAACTTCAAAATAATTTTTCTTTATTATTATTAATATTAAATAAATCATAATCAATGTACCTAACATGTTGTTCATCGACTTAAGCCAAGATGTCAGTCGAATGGAGATGAGAGATGTCCACTCTAGGAGACTAAAATTTGTAATAAAATTTCAATAAAAGAAAAAGATATGTATTTTCCGAATGATTACGGATGATGTTTGCTTCAATGATGCCTACTCTGAGAGGATGTTACACCTAAGGTCCAGCATTTTGATCCTGCACTCTTTCACAGAATTTTTTGAGCTCTTGAAATAAAAATAAGAGCACTGCTCATTGGTGTCGCTCGACGACTTAAACTCCATATCAAATATAGCGTTCGATTAATTGCATGTGCGCGCCCCTGGTGTGTCGTTCATCGACTTAGATAACATCAGCAAGCGACAACCAAGATGGCGGACGACAGATGTACACTCTAGCGGGCAACATCCAAGATGGAGGATACTACTGGGGCACTCTAGCTGGCGACGAGAGAACTAGCAGACGAAACATAACCGACACCAGCGCCCCTAGCAGGCGGCAGTCGAAAGAAGGTCGTGAGGAAATTACGTAGATGACGGGCGAAGAACACTACAGAGAGAGGTAAGAGAGAAAAAGGGCGGGAGTGAGGAAATAAAGAATGAGAGAGACAAGAATAAATGACAGAGCATGAGTACAATCTTAGGATCAATGTCATAAACCTTCGTAATATATTTTGGGTGAGAGGGGAGATGATTTGTGCGCACGTTTACAACTAAATATGATGGTACCTTCAAAGGGCGTGAAACCAACTTCCTACAGGTGTGGTTTGGCTTAGACTATCACCAATTCGGCCTTCTCATTTCATGGTACGTCCAAGGTCTTCGATAACTGTTAGAACTTTTTTTTTTCCATCATCTTTTATGAACAGAGAGAATTAATCTACGCATGTGCAGCGTATTAGTGTCTGCCAGTGGTCGTTCTGTGTTCGAATGGCAGCCAAGATATAACGTATAATTAAGAGGTCTCGTGTCTCATATGTTAAGATTGCTAACCTCAACCAGACTGTATCCATATAGACCATTTGATTCGAAGTGCCTGTGATAACATTCGTGCTAGCAGCAAATATTTTTATTTCACTAGTCAACAATGATAAATATTGTCGCCTCCGTCGTGTAATGAATAGCGATGATGCCTCTTACCAGAGGAAACAAAGTTCAATTCCTGGCGCGAACCCTCATAGGTTAATTTTTTTCCACGTGTGAGGGTGTGAAATCGTAAACGATAACCGTGGACTTTGTTGTGCGGCACTTTGCAAAGGTTATTAATAGGTGTATTTGTATGCATGATTCGGAATGTTATTTGAGAACTTTTAAGTCTTCGTTCGTGCTGAAGTTCGCAAAGAGAGAATTCGCAGAAGCCAATTTCTCGTGGCGAGTCAGTGTCGTTAACAACCCTTTATATTACTCGGGAAACAAATGTTCTGTACTCCCAGAATTTTAAAAAGTTGAAGGATCAGTCTCGCCATCTTCTTGCCAAGTTTTTATTGCGTCATAAACTTTCCCAGAAACATTTTTCGTTGCTCGGCTCTTCGTTCCCCGGGGAAATAGCTTTATAAGGTACATGGCTGGTTGGCCAAGTAGAGGAAATTGTTCTTTTCTCTCTGCTGTAAAATTCAGAGAACTCTAAATTAAACTGCAATCCACTCTCAATTCTCTTCTGTTTACTGCATGGCTATACCACGTATCTTTCACGTACTGAATTTAAAGTGACCTATACAGTAGTTGTAAAGGTGCAAATATGTAAACTTAGAAATGCTAATGGCGTCTTGAAGAACACTAGGTGTGTACTCAGTACGCCCTGAAAAGTAGGAAAGTACCGTTATCACGTGATATTCCGAAGCAGGTGCTTGTTTGCCGGCAATATTTGCACTCAAACTGCTGCACTGACTCGGGAGTCAGTGCGGAAAAATACTGCACTCATTGCACGCTTCTTGTAACGTGGGAAATTACTGCACTCGGTGCGAGTGCAGACGAACTGGAACACGCTTCGCCCGGGCAGTGCGCCCCGAGTGCAGTCGAGTGCGGTAATTGGAATTCGTCACAATTCGATCTCATCACCGCTCCCTTAAAATATTATTTTCTAAAACGTAATTTCTTAAATGACGCATATACACGAATGCTTAAAATTATTTCACTGTTTTCTTTTTGCACAAAAAATATTTTTAACACTTTCATACCAAGATAAATTTATGGTTTTTAGGTGTTTTAAGATAATGTTTGGTGCATGCTGTACTTCAGCCGACACAGCATTGGTTTCTTATCACAATCAATGAACTGTAGGTTTTGCGTAAGGCTATAATAAATATAAATAAATAAAAAACATTAATCCTTTCAGTCTAAAAATAATTTAAGAGTTCAAGTGTTGCAATCGTAAAATGTTTTGGTGTGCGTTGTATGTATTTGTGTTGCGCGTGCTTTTCGGGACCAATGAACGATGTACTGTCATTTCTTTGATGTCAGCATTAACATTTCGCAAATGAAACGTACTGAAACTTCAACAAACCAGATTTCTCACTTGGAGAGCGCTCGAAACAACAGTCAGTGATTCCTTGTTGAGTGCAGCAACGACCATAAATACTCTTTATGTGCAATATGTCCTTTATCACAGACACGGTGACTAAATGGGTTAGTAACCAATAACAGTGGCACGGTTAACGAGTCCACAAACATATCACTAGGCAGTGAGCCTCGTATTTTACAGTACCGGGCAAACATAGCGTTCCTGTGCATTACGTACATAATTGTGTACAGCACTGGGTCTGAATGCCTCTGAGGAATTTGGGGGGGGGGGGGAACCAGTTCCGTAACTTAACGTCGAATAAAACGTTTCAGGTTACTATGTGTGATAAAATTATTTCTTTCGTTTTCTATTTTTTCTAATACATGGAAGTGTGAAAATGAGCAGATTCGTGAAATATTTATCTTTCTGATAATATCACAGTTTCACTTGACCTCAGCATGAATAAGTGACGAATACCATGGCAATGTTAATTTTACATAAGGTAGAATAACACACAACACGCATACAAATAGACGTTAAGACGGGCTTTCAAAAGTCGTCTTTGCTCCCAATGAACTCGCCCAGTAGGAGGCTATACAAGCGAGGGCACAGACGCTTGAGCACCACACGCGTGTTTGCCGTCATACTGACCCAGGAGAGATTAGTTGTTGCGCGTTCGAGGTTGGCGTGATTATTAGATCCTGCCTGTAGATTTCGGGATCAAACGTGCTTCGGTCCACATTTAGCGGTGTCACTGTCACGTTGTAGCGCTTGCTCTAAGCACCGTTGCACGTGGCTCGAGAGACTAACTGATCACGGCTGGCAAACTGTAGAGTGTTGTTGTGCGCGCCAGTCGTCAGGATCCATGTCACGTCAGCAGTTGCAGAGGACTTGAGGCACAGAGGCCGCTAAAAGCACTACTCTCTTTGCCGGGAGATGATAGCATCTGCTTTCTTGGTCATGCGATTGACATATCAGTATTTGTAGAGGACATTTCGTCGAAGAACAAGTACAGAGGCCAGTGAAAGTAGCGTACTAGACATTCGCTCTCTCTTTCCAATGCACAATTTCTGTCGTTATCGCCGTCCTTATTCCTGCATGCGCTGTTGCCTGACGCGTTATCTTTTTGCAGCCTAGAAATAAAACAATCATCGTTGCGCGCTCGCCATCTGATCACAATGACAGGGTTTCTCACAGGTTGCAGTTTCAAAGGAGCCGCTTAGCTTCCGTCGCCCGATTGGATTCTCTTACGAGTTGTCAGGGACGTAAGTTGATAAAATTATACTCTACTGTAATCAGGCCGTTTCCTTCGCCATCCATTTGTTATTCAGTCAGCCAGTTACGTCGCAGAGCTGGAGCAATCTGGCAACAGTGCGCGGCATTCACTCTGTGCTGCAAACTAACAGCGGGGCTCTCCATAGGAGTTAGTCAGCACCTTATTTCACGGTCGTGCCTCTGCTGCGAAGCTGTTTATCACACCCACCATTGCTGGACGTCGTTTGCAATGGCATAGGCAGCGCATCATTGGAATGCGGAGCAGTGAAATAACGTCTTTTCGAATGACGAGTCACGGTACTTGATGAAGCACTTCGATAGACGCGTATGGATCTGGTGGATTCCCAGCGAACGCTGTTTACCTGAATGTAGTTTTTCGACAGTTGGTTTGGTGGTACCGGAGTACTGGTCCGAAGTTGTTCCTCTCGGTTTGGTCTTTGGCCGTTAGTTTTAAACGATGGGCATTTTGGACAGTCGCATATCGTCGTGGCAGTTTAGAATAAACCCTTTCCTGTATCGTTACAATAACTCTCGTACCCATAAAACAAGGTCAACTGCATCGTGGTTTGAAGACAGTCAGGTGGTAACTAACTCAAAGCCACGATGTGCCCAGTAGAACATCTTTGATGGGCCGGGGTGTCGCTTGCTTGCCAGACAGGCCCGCCCGACAGACAGACAAACTTCAGCTATTCACTATGAATTAGGAAGAATATAAAAACAAAACTCTCCCAACTGAGTGCCAGAACTTTGTGAAGAGCCTTCCTTAAGGTGTTAAAGGAGAATCCGTACTGAACAATATTAAATGCATCAAGGTCACATCCGGCTATGAAGGAGTGTTGCGACGGCGATGTAAAACAGCATAAACAAGATTCGAGTACGTTCTGTTTCCCCGAAATTTTCAGATATGACTAAAGGCTGTTCACGATAAAGTGAGCACTAATGAAATCAACCTTAGAAAAAAGTCACTGCTCCTACCTGCATATATTTTAGCGAGCACACTGAGTCACATGCGCCTAGTAAAGTTGGTAACGATGGAGGGGAAAGTAGTTCCATATATTAACGTCGAACAAAATTTGTTAGATAATCATTTGTGATAATTTAAATTATTTCTCTCCTTTTTATGTGTTTTTTTAATGCATCGGAGTGTAAAAATGAGTATATTAGTAAAATATTTACATTTATAATAATTTCACAGTTTCGCCTGACCGCCGCATAAACAAAGCGATGAGGTCCATGACAATGTTAATTGTACATAAGGCGGAAAACTACACAACGTGCATATAATCAGATCTTAAGCAGGGCTTCCAAAAGTGCTCACTTCACCGTGAATAGCCTATACAAGGTTTTAAGACAGCAATCCGTTCAGGAAAGATACAG
Organism: Dryococelus australis; assembly: GCA_029891345.1. NCBI lineage: Eukaryota > Metazoa > Arthropoda > Insecta > Phasmatodea > Phasmatidae > Dryococelus > Dryococelus australis. Next base: position 27,219,135 of record CM056995.1, on the reverse strand, counting down.
CATTGTCGCTATAGTTTAAAACACTCTTTTTACAGAAGAATAAATATCGTAAACAGAGAGCTACTTAGAGCGAGTTTTGCTGACTTGACACTTTTCAACAACCACATTAATGTTTCAGTAACCAATTATAAACAGACACAAACACTTACAAAGAGAAACACATGCTAACTAGACAGGGAGGTACGACAACTTACTGTTTCCCCTTCCAGTGATTTTGAAACCAACTGCAGTAGGTGCCAACATGACTTTTGGCCAAATATTTTCTGTATGTTAACTGTACTTGATACTCAGTTATTACTAATATTTACCATCTGAAAACTGTGTCTATCACGCAGAAAAACTGACATCCGTGTCCAAAGTCCGTCGCAACACGAAGTCTCGTGTTCGCATCCCACGTAAACTATCCGTGTGCGACGTTTTCAGTTTTAATTTTACGTCGGTTAGTCTTGCAGAATAAACCGAGGATGTTTTGATAAAAATTCTCGAGTGGGGAGTGAACCCACTAGCTAGGCAACACTCTCCGAGTGACGGGCTTTCCAACTGGGACCCGTAGATGCCCGTCATCCCCGGACATGACATGAAACGATACCCTAGGAAATGAGACGGTAGGATGGAGCGGCGCTGGGATTCAAGGGCGGGGGAAACGGGAGTACCCCGAGAAAACCCGCCGGCAAGCGGCATCGGGAGTGAACTCGCCGGGTATCGCACCCGGCGAGCGCCCCAGCCACTACACTGCGCCATCGCTGCCACCGAGAATTTTAACACACGACGATTAAAAAAGAAAATAGGAAGCATATATTCTCGCGTTTTCGTAGTTTGCTGTAACATTAATGTCACATTTGAATTTTTTTTTTTCTATTCTCAGAATATATTAAAATTTGGTTGTTGAAGAAACAAACGTCGGTAAATATAGTGTTCATTTGAGTCGTTATTTAAAGATTTTTCTGTGTAACTAAGAACGTAATTTCGAGACGGAAAGCACATAAACGTCAAACGTCAGCGAGCGAAATTACTATAATTCAATTTCCCTTCATTTTGTAAGGATCATAACACTTGAAGCGTCTTGAATTCGTGACATCCTAATGCGAACATCCGTGCTCATATTTTAAGTTCATAAGTGATTTGTCCTTGGATTTCTGGGTAAGTAATATGGTTTGTTTTAAAGAACAATCCCAGGATTTACCATGCAAGAGTTTTCGGAAGACCATAGAAAATCGAAATCCGAGTTGACCAAACCATGAATCCCAAATGGGAGTCTATTAGATTACCACTTATTTTTTAATGACATATTTATTGTTAAGATTACTCATTTCAGTGTCGAGTTTCAGTTTCGTGGACACGGCGATTCATGCGTGACTCATCAAGAAAACACAAAAATTTCACCCATGCCCTGCCCGTGATTCGAAACTAGGACCACTCACACCTTAAGTTCGGTTTAGCCCACTGCGCTACGTAGGCCGCCGTATCGATAACTGACAACATTTCCCACTTTGTCGACTTTCTCTGTGAATCGAAACAAAAAAACTTATTTTAAATGCTTTGCGATACTGAAGTCAAACGAGATAACCATTCAACTCACGTTTAGTTTTGTGCGCATACGCGCAGTCACTGGTAACAGGTAGACTAATTCTCTTCGTAGTTCTTCTTTCTTTCGCCACACTATTATATATGCGCAGTCACTGGTAACAGGTAGACTAATTCTATTCGTAGTTCTTCTTTCTTTCGCCACACTATTATTTTTCATTCCGCCTTATTTGGTTACTGCATAAAAAATGTTTTTAAGCGGTAATATTCCGGGTGTCGTTAGCGCAGGCTCTAATAACCTTGGTATATTTCTTCGTTGCCTCTGCCAATAATGCGCGCACGTCGGACCTATAATTACTTCTCGAATTAATTACGTGCACAAGAAACTTGTTTCATATATCCTCATCATATCTCCCGCCCTTCACTTTAATAACCTAATTTCCCTTCCCCTTCTACCTGTATTTCCCAGCGGCGTAACCCCTTTTACCACATTACCTGCTACCTTTCGTAACCTCTTCAAAGGAGCCAATTACCATATATTTACCAACACGTCACGCTTAGTTTGGCGATGTGCGTCGATGCCAAAATATTACCGAAGGAAAGGTTATAAACTGTAGCATCGACAACCGCGCGGGAGTTTAGTCAGTGTCGTTAAGTGGGATCAGTCCCCGACATGTTGGATTTTTTTTTTTTTTTTAATTTTCGCGAAAGCCGGCATTATAGATTTTTTTTATTGAATTTTGTGGAACGACGGAACACGGGGCAATCTTTTGTACATTTTCTGAAGTTGGTATTGCTTGACTACTGTCGACAGTTTGACTGATGTAGTCGCCGTAAATAAAACTCAGTTACTTCTTTCTAGCTGTTACTTTAGTCTATACGTGGTTTCTTCACACTTTTAAAATCAAACCTTTGAAAAATCACTCCATGTATGACTTGTCTGGTTATTTATTAAACGTGCCATGTATTACAAGCGTGTTATACCTCTGTTAACATAAAGGTATACTATTTTTAGTTGAATTGATGTTTTACCTATATTGTATACATAAATTATAATATTTGGTTTATAATAAATATTACTGTAAACAGTGTGAAAACATGAGTGTTGGTATCGTCTAGTAAGAAATAGTTGTCATACAAAATATTATCATAAATAAGTACGCACGAATTATGTGCGTTGTCCTTTTGTGTTGTTTTACCAGACTTGTGGTTAAGCTTGGTTTGCACGAGGCGGAGGAATATCCTGGAAGTAGAACTTACTTATGCGTTAAAGGTTGTTCACGATAAGGTGAGCACTTTTAAAATCAACCTTAGAAAAATGTTACTGCTCCTACCTGCATATATTTTAACGGGCGCACTGAGTGGCATGCACCCAGTAAATTTGGTAACGATGGAGGAAGAGTATCTCCGTAACTTAACGTCGAATAAACCGTGCTAGGTAACTATGTGTGTTAACTTAAATTATTTCTTTCTTTTTCAGTTTTGCTAATGCACGGAAGAAGTTGTAAAATTAGCAGATTAGTAAAATATTTACTTTTCTGGTAATTTCACAGTTCGTGGTTAATGGAAATGGCCTGCGTTTAAGTGTTGTGGAAAACGAACTGTGGCTAAACAATGTCGGGTTACGTCGGGTGTCGCACCGCTGTCGGGCGGCGAAGAATTCGTTCCCCGTAATGTTCGGTTGTTCGCCGATAGTGTCTCTCGTCGGGCTCCGACAAAATGTGTACTTGAAGTAGCGCGGTGTCGGGCGCGAGCCGGGACTGTGGAATGGGCCCGCGAGGAATCATTCTTTCCCCTCGTGTTAAATTTTGCGCGAGGTGTGACACCCCCCCCCCCCCTACGGGAATTGCAGTATGAAACAGAAACGTAATATTCAATGTTTCGCGAAACATTGGCAAGGGCGCGGGACTGGATGGAAATGAACTTTTCCCGCTGTGACTTGAAGAGATGCGTTGGGTTCTGTTACTAGACGAAACCGTTTGATATCGCCAGCCCACACGTACGATGTTAGTTACGAAAGTGACGGGGGGGGGGGGGGAATGTCAGTGCATTGGTGTGCTAAACGTGTCGTGGTAAAATTCGCCTTTTTTCATAACGACACGCGTTTCAAGATTAACTGCCCGTCTTACCGCAAGGATACCTGAGTAATGGCGGGGCCGGAATTGTGCAAAGTTATTTTTGTCGGGGCTAAATATTGACGGACCCGTGAGCTGGAGTTTTCGTCGGACTTGCACGCTCGTGTTACGTCACCCGCGGCTCACGTAATAAATGAGCGAGTGCATCGTAGAAGAGACTAATTGGGAATGCTACGTAAGAATTTGCTAGTTGAGAATTTGCAGTGTAGTTAACGTAATAAATATTGTTGCCACTCGAGATGTGAGTTTGCGAACATTTCTCATGCATTAGTGTTGAATACCCACATAGTTGTGTAGTAACTCTCTGCTATTTTTATTTTCTTTAGTTATACAGGCTGTTCACGGTAAAATGAGTACTTTTTAAGGCCCTTATAAATTTTTCCTTTCATCTAATTTCCATCTTCCTGCTGCTTTGTGATATAAACATGGCGATGCAACAAATAAACATGGTGAATACATTCCACCATCCTCAAAATTTAAAGCCTGAGGCTGCAATAAGATATATTTATTAGTGGTTATCGCCTGTTGTAAGGGCCTTAAGAAGTGCTCACTTTACCGCGAACAGCCTATATTCTCATGCTATATTAAGAGCGGGGCTCGGTTCAAATAGGCGTGTGAAGTCGAGTACGTCGGGTTTGTTCCCAGGGCGGGGTCGGGGGGTGAATTTGGCTTGTTGACGGAGTGAGGAATTTTTTTGTTACCCCCTACCCCACTCCACCCTTGTGGGGGTCGGAAGGCGTCTCACTTCGAGACATGAGAGGAGAGACAATATAGATAAATGAATGCCCGTAGGCATAACGACGCCGTGCTGACTGTGTTAATGGAAGCTACGTGAGGGTCGCAAGCTCTTGATCTCCTGGTTAGTGGGTAGACTCTCTCCTGCTATCCCAGTTCATGAACGAAACAACCTCTTTCACCCAACTTTGCTGTCGGATAATACAGCACTATGTCGTGATTGCGAACAGAACTCCCTTAGTGACCGTGCGGCGATTGAGATAAATCCCCGTCCGTCGCTTCGTATCTTCCCTTCTCCTGAAATGAGCTGACGTAGCCTGATTGAGTGAGGTCTCCGCATAAAACTGCCTATAGGCTATTCCTGGTAAAGTGAGCACTTTTGTAAGCCCTTTTACTTGAAATAATAGTCAGTAGATATATTTAATTTTAGCCTTAGATGTAATTTGCAGTGGAATAAACATACTGTATTAATTACGTACATCGTAATATTTATTTAAAAAAAGGTGGTTAAACGATAAAAAAAATGGCTGAAAGAAAAAGTAACCAGCACCTTAAAAGTGCTCACTTTAGCATGGACAGCCTATATACATTTTCCCTTTATAATTGCTTTACATTTTTATACTTAATAACACTTATTCTACACCTATGGTTGCACAGATCCTGATACATGTGAAACACACACCTACTATTCAATTTTCAGGTTTTACTTATATTACTTTTTTTTTTTTGTTTCTGTTTCTTGTTTCTACAACACTTCACATCTAAGGTTTCAAGGTGCCATATAACCCTGTAATGCATATTATTCTTATCCTCCCTTCTTTGGCGTTCGTTTCCTGGCCTATACATTATTTCATTCTATATTGTTTGTTAATAACTCCTTGTTCCTTGCGTTATGTTATATTTGCTTAATTCAATTTGGAGTTTTGGCTATTTTACCCAACTGGTTACTCACTGTAATTCTCTGTTTCAGTTGCGTTTGTTTGTAATCATCTGCTACTTGCGTTTCAACAGAAGAGTATTATTTGTATACTAGCATGTCGACTTGTATCATCGTTCCTATGTCGGTAAATTAGTTCCATTCTTGTAGTTGTTCCTGTTGTCTGAATAAAACATTAACATCAATCGATTAAGGTGGCCGCCTGGTTGAAGGAATTTTGCACTTCTGAGGCCTAAAAGCTTGGGAGCGCTAGGGGCGACCGAGACATGCGCATCAACTCTCTCATCGCCTCTACGCGCAAAGCACTGAACTGGCTTGCAGTCTTGCCATCGATAACGCGCCTCTGTGAGACTTTCAGCAGAGACCCTACCATTTTATGACGTAATAATAAAAATGAAGGTTTGATGCACGTCCCTATTCCTTTTTTTAATGTTTAGTATCGGAAAGGTCGTATCTAAAAATAACCGTGAATACACCCGTTTGAGCCATTTTGACTATCAAGAAAACGTGCTTTAGAGAGAAAGGGGGAGCTGAAAAACTTATATAGACGCGTAAAGTTTCTTGAATGCTATTCGTAAGCAGATCTCACTCGGACACGTTGGGCGGTTTTCTTTTCAAATTAAACGCATTCTGCGGGAGCTCTGCACACCGTTCGGCGGCCTAGCCAGGCGGCCACCTTAATCCACCTGTCTGCATTTCTTGTCCCGGCATCAGGCCTGGTCACAGCATTGACGAATACAGATGCGAAACAACCGCTTACTCCGCGAACTACCAGCGAAACGGCGTCTCTGGTCATATCAGCAAAGTGTCGCAACTCCGTTCGTCAATTAGCACCTGCCCAGCCAATAAGGAAACTTTCGCAGCACGCATTAGCCAATCAGGACACAGGGCCCTTCCCCATCTGCTCGCATAGCCAATCAGAGGATGGGTACACCACCTCAAAGGATTCGTTACTCTAATTTCGTATCGGTTTACTTAAACGTATTCTGTGACGTGGTAAAGGAAGCTGGTGATAATTGAAGGGATCGGGACATACATTAACGCCAAATACTATAATGGTAGTCCGCGGGTTTTTGGAAATAAAGATAAAAACTAAGAAAGTTCAGTCCTAGATAACGGCTTTTGCCAACTTTGCGAGCAAATATTTTTTCGCATTGAAACATATATTTTGCATAACTCTTACGGCACTAAGATCTGAAAAAACGTACGGCGTTAGAAGTAGCTCAGCAGAAAAATATTTGCTCACCCAGTTAACAATAACACTGTTACAATTTATTCGCAGTATCTCCACACTTTTTCAAATCATACATTTGAAAAATCACCCCATGTATGACGTCTTTTGTTATTCCACAAACGTAATTTATCATAAGCGTTTTATAATTCTGTAAACTTAATTAAAAGTATTATATAGTGTTGTTGGTTCATTTCAACTGTTACTTATAATTGGTCTAAAAATTATAACATTTCATTTATTACTGTTATGAATAAAACCAGGTTAGATTTTTGGTGTGTTGGTTATGCCAAGCAAGAAATAGCTCTCATGAAAAAAAAAAAAAAATGTTAAACTGAGTGCGCACGAATGCGGTGCGTCGTCCCTTTGGTGAAATTTTCTAGACTTTTCTGAGCTTCGTTTACACTAGTCAGAAGAATGGCCTGGAAACAGAACTTCAGCAGGCCTTCAGAAAAGTTGGAAGTTACCATGAATTAACGATATGTAGGATCGCCCAATCTCGGCTTGTCTATAGCGCCTGCCTTAACTTGTAGAACACGATCCATGCCCCGGGAACACGTAACTGAGGGATATTCTTGTCACGCCCGCCAGCCCGGAGAGTGTGGAGTGAGATGGGGATGAAGCAGAGGTGGAATTAAGACGAAGGAGGAAACCGCAGAACCCCGAGATAACTGACGTCAAAGCAGTGTTTGTCACACTGCCCTTCGGGGAACATCCCTTCCACTGAAGCCGTGAATCGAACCGAGTTTCCCCAGAGCGCTGGGAAGCTTGTGGCTTGCAACTAGACGAATCGTGGGTCAAAGGTTAACTAGTGGTTGCTAAAAAAAAAAAAAATTGGCAGATCGTAATAACGTAGACTTTTAGTGCTGCGCGTAATATTACGTTGAATGTAGTTAACTGAGCTGTATATAGTTTTATTTAACATTACATCTACATTCTTTGAAGACACTGGCGAAGAAATTTGGCCTGTGTATTCAACACTCAAAGTGTAAAATATTCAAATTAAAAGCGTGGATTGCGTATTATCCTGCGCGGAAAAGAAAATTTTATTGGGGCGCTTTCAACTCGGCATCGTACTGGCAGAAAGCCGGCCAGCAAGCAGTGTTGTTCAGTATAGTAAGCATATCCGATGTGTGGACCAATAAGACTGGCGCAAATTGGGATGCAGAAACCAACGGAACCAATGGTCATGCGGTAGTAAATACAGACGACTCAGTTCTAACTCGTCTTGACGGAAAGTTGATCTGTGACGCACGTAAAGTGGAAGGCAAAACTTAAACGGCACTGAAGACAAGGTTGAAGTTATCTGCCTATATCCTTCACTACAGCAGTATCTATTGTGCTGGTTTCCGCATTTCCACTTGCCATCGTACTATTGGTCCTGGCTACATCGCGCACGCTTAGTCTACTATGCAACGATTATCATTGGCTGATCGTCGGCCAATGAAGTTGCGCGTTGACTGTGCGCCAATTAATGTGTTGCGACAAATGTGACATGTTTTACAGTATATCGTGTTCAACAGAGAAATTATTTTTAAAAATTTTTTTATTATTATGGACTGAAATGTTGACTTGTTATGATGCGTTACTCCGATTCCGATGAAAACTAGTGATACAGTGAAACTATAAAAGTGCGAGTTTTCTCTTCAAGAGAAAACCAACGTTCAGATAGACGTGGGCCCGTGTATATACGTGCATACTCCTCAAAGGGTTAAATGTGCATGTATGCCCGAGCCGGTGATGAACCGGATACGCGTTGCATCAGAGCAATATCCTTCTGGTGCTTGAGTAGAGGGGCCATTATAGAAATTCGGTAGTGGGAGTAGAAGGGAAAAATATGTCCGGGCGCAATGGGATCTAGTACAAGAGGCAGAAGCCGGCCAGCGCCGTGTTGGAATTTCCCTTTTTTCCTTTAAAATTTCCCCTTTTCCCTTAAAACCGACTAACGGTCAAAGGTCCTGAGTCCTCAGTCTGCTCACCTAGATCGAGTCACAAATACTCCTCTCCGGAGCCACGAATCATCCTCTCCTGCTCTGGGAAAAACAGGATTTTTTTTATGTGAAGAGAGAAATTTTAACGAAATTTAGTTGATTTAAGGGAAAAAAGGGAAATTTTACGGGGAAAAAATGGAAATTACAACATGACTACCGGTCGACTCAGGGCTCCTGTCCCAGGTCCAGTTGCGCCCGGAAATACTTTTCCCTTCTACTAGTGGGGCTGGCGACCCCAACAACACCACTTTCATCTGCGGTGGAATAGCGTGATGTGACTTACCTCGCGTGCATTCCTACTGAGGCGTCCTAGTGCCTGGAGTTATTTTGTGGCTTTGAGGAACAGGGGCCTAGGGACGCCAAAGGAGGATAGCCGGGGAGTGAGGGGCCGCGGTGGTGTAGTGGTCAGACTACACGCCTCCCACATCTAGGCGAACCGGGGTCGATTCCCGGTGGGGTCGCTTCCGGATTTTTGCACGTGGGGATCGTGCCGGACGATGCCGCTGGTCGGCGGATTTTGCTCTGGGATCTCCCTTTTCCCCCGCCTTCTTATTCCGACGCTTCTCCATACTCACCTCTCTTCACCCTCATCGGTTCTGAATACCTCGATTTTAAGAGCCGCCCAATTCTCTGCACTCACTCACTCTCCGGGAGTTGTACCCCGCAACTTTGAACGCAATTATTACATATAAAAATACGTTCCCGGATATAAGTGTATAGGGCTTTTGTTTTACTATCGGTCCAAAGAAACTACGTATGGAGTTTGTGGTACCGAGTTTCCGGACACTCTGTATATCGGCGAAGTCTGCTCTTTACGCGAGCGGAAATATCGGCTTTGAGCTCAACTTTTCGGCGCAGCTCGCGCATAAAACGAGAACGGTTTCTGATTGGTTGTTCTAGTTTTCCACTCTGCCTGTTCGGCGTGATTGGCGTATCGGGAATTGTCTATTTATCTCTCCTTCTCTCTCTTTCTCTCCTTCCCTCTCTTTCTCCATTTACACGCGTGCGAGCTCTATTTGCATAGGCTGTTCACAGTAAAGCGAGCACTTTTGAGTTCTTAGCTACTTATTCTTTCGGTCATTTGTTATTCTTTAACCAACTTTTTAAATAATTAAATAAATATTCCCATGTAAGATATAAGCACAATGTGTATATTCCACCGCACTGGGAAGTTAACATCTAAGGCTAAAATAAAATATATTTATTGACTATTTTTCCAAACGGGATGATCTTCAATAGTCCTCACTTTACCGTGAATAACCATCCAAGACGCGTGTGTTCTCTGCGACTTCTATAAAAAATATATATATATATGCCCAGGTAGTGTACAGTTGATAAACAGAAATACGGCCTAAGCGTGCAAAAAATTCCAGCGCTGGAATAAGCGGCAACAGCTACGTATCATCCCTAACGTTCAGCTGAACATTGCTCTCGGCAGCTCTGTGCCGCGATGACATTAAGACTCCTCGATTCTCTCTGCGTCGCTCCTGTTTGGTTGCACGCTGCAGCTGTAATAACGGCGACCAGGGGGGGAGTATGTCGGGATGCGACCGCGATATGGGGAACAGGATCCGTCCCGGGAGAAAACGTGCTTCGTCCCTATTCGTGCCGCAGATTGCAGATATAATATCATGCCTACTAGTCACGAACCGGTAACCGTCCATACGAGTACCTGTAGCACACGCGCTGGGGTCTCGCAACATTGTTGGATTAATGCGAACGTACCAGGAATATTCTCGTGCTTTAGCATGCTATGGCGTGTTTGACACTCGTTTAGATGGTCGTGGGGTTAGACCCGGAGAGCCATCGTCGAAACGAGTTGGCGAGGGGGGGGGGGGAGGCGAGCGCTTTTCCCGCCGCCGTTTCCCATAATTGAGTTTTAATCCTCGCGGTACGTGCCGCGCACAAGGGTAGCACGATGGCAAGTGGAAATGCGGAAACCAGCGCAATAGATACTGCTGTAGTGAAGGACATAGGCAGATAACTTCAACCTTGTCTTCAGTGCCGTTTAAGTTTTGCCTTCCACTTTACGCGCGTCACAGATCAACTTTCAGTCAAGACGAGCTAGAACTGGGTCGTCTGTATTTACTACCGCACGACCATTGGTTCCGTTGGTCTCTGCATCCCGATTTGCGCCAGTCTTATTGGTCCACACATCGGATATGCTTACTATACTGAGCAACACTATTCGCTTACATTGCCGCAATCGGTAATAACTTCTACATTTCGACACTCATTTCTCACATTGTCACAACCAGTAATAACTTCTTTGTTTATATCATTGCTGTTGGCAATTTCATTCTGACGTTGTAAAATAACATCTGACTTTTTACTGCCATTACTTGGGGCAATTAATGTGCTTACACTTTCTGGCCTATTCTTTACTAATCCAACCCCCCAGCTGTCTACTCTTGTTAAAGGCTGTTCACGATAAAGTGAGCACTTTTGAAATCAACCTTAGAAAAATGTCACTGTCCGTACCTGCATATATTTTAACGGGCGCAGTGAGTGGCATGCCCCCAGTAAAGTTGGTAACGATGGAAGGGAAAGTAGTTCCATACATTAACGTCAAACAAAATTTGTTAGGTAATCAGTTGTGATAATTGAAATTATTTCTCTCGCTTTCTGTATTTTTCAATGCACCGAAGTGTAGAGATAAGCAGATTTGTAAAATATTTACTTTTCTAATAATTTCACAGTTTTCTTGACAGACTTATGAATAAAGTGGTAAGGCCCATGACAATGTTAGTTTTACGTAAGGCGAGAGAACACACAGCGTGCACACAAGTAGATCTTAAGCAGGGCTTTCAAAAGTGCTCCTTTTACCGTGAACAGCCTATACTAATTCTACAATTTTTTTCCCGGCTTTTTTCTGCAGTATGCTTAATTTCTTGCATTGATTCGTGTTTCAGCCCTTGTTCGGTTGCCCTAGTTTCCTGCTTTACCCCCTGTAATCCTTGTTTAGTCTCCTCAGTTCCTTGTTAGATACGCCTGGAGGCGAGAGACGTGTGATTGGAGGAGGGACGTTTCAACCCCATGCTTACCCCATGTACGGTCATGTCGTGTAAGGGAAACCTTTTTGCGACCTCGTGTTCGATGGCGACGTATCTGCCGGAGCCGATCTGCTCAGAAACCTGCCCGCTGACTTCCGGAACTAGGAAATAATTCTTCTGTTCTCCGTGGCTTCCCTAAATTAATCTAGTCATTGTGGAGATGTTCCTTGCAGGTAGGGATAGGAGCATTTCGCGAGTTCATTTCATAACAAGACAGACGGCAAACACGTGTTCGCTGAAGTTGACTTTGCAATTGGATCGCAGTTTATTAGACACGCCCTGGACGACTCTGAGCCAATAGCGGACTTGCAAGGAAACAAGTAGCGAGATGTGGAGTAACACTGGCTACTCTGTGGGGCAGCAGCCAATGAACAAACATGTGAGGCTCTAATATACACAGTACTGTGGAGTCCAGCCTACGGGTCATTGAACTCGCGAATTATTCCCTATCCCTACTTACAGGTGATGGCCGAGTCCTTTCCCATTCCATATTCTCTGGGTAGCTTGCTCCTTTGTCGACGACACGCTAAGATTAACCCTCCCTACCTATACACTGCACGCTGGATGTCTTCAGTTACGTGTCACAATGTCACTATAGGCTGTTCACGGTAAAGTGAGCACTTTTGAGGCCCTAGTTGCTGTTTTATTTCAGCTTTTTTTTTTTTCTTTAACTATATTTTTTAAACAAATCTTGCCATATAAGTAATAAACACAGTGTGTATATTCCACCGCACTCGGAAGTTAACGTTTAGTACTAAAATAAAACATATTTATTGGCTATTATTCCAAATGAGAGGGCTTTCAAAAGTGCTAATTATATCATAAATATCCTATAGAAGTGAAATACGTAGGTTGAGTGAGGACAGGATCTATCTACAATATAGTCTATCCGTGGTTTATTCGCACTCTTCGTGAATCAAACGTTTGAGAAATCGCCCCCATGTATGACGTTTTTGTTTGTTTCCTAAATATGTAATGCATCACAAGCGTTTTATAATTCTGTTAACTTTAAAATACACTATTTTTTATTAAATTGAACTTTTAATTATATTTCATACATATATTATAATATATCGTTTATAATCAACATGGATGAACAGGGAGAGAAAAGGTATGTTGGTAATGCCTAGTAAGAGATAGTTCTTCAGGAAAATATGATCACACTGAGGGCGCACAAATGTTGGTGTAATTTCTAGACTTTTTTTTTTTATCTTTGCTTGCATACGGCGGAGGAATAGACTGAAAGTATATCTGTAGCAGGTCTTCAGAAATGTTGGAAACAACTGTGAATGGACTATAGTAAACAATAGTTGCAATTAATGTATGTTTCAGCTCATTAGTATCGTACTGGGTGTCGTCGCCCTTGCTCAAGTATAGTTCCAATGGTTCCCCTTTTTTTTTTTTTCCAGATACCATGCGCGCGGTTTAACTCAATTGAAACATATCGTCTATTCGTGGTTTCTTCACCCTTTTTGAATCAAACCTATGAAAAATCTCCCCATGTATGACGTGTTTAGTTACATCCAACATATGCTATGTATCACAAGCGTTTTATACTTGTGATCATAAAAGTTAACTTTTTTTTCTGTTCAATTGATATGTTATTCATAATTTTTCTATAAATTAGAATGCTTCATTTATAAACAATTTGAATGAAAAATAGTGAGAAAATGTGTGTGTTGGTAGCGGCTAGTGAGAAATAGTCCTTATACAAAATGCTGTTACACTGAGTGCGCACGAATTCGGTACGTTGTTCCTTTTGTGTAAGTTTCCAGACTTAGTTAAGCTTAGTTTGCACCAAGCGGAGTAATATCCTGGAAGTAGAACTTCAGCAGAGCTTCAGAAACGACTGAAGTAACCGTGAATTGACTGTAGGTAGGGACACCCGAAATTCGTGAAAAGATTTCACGACCAGTTGTATTTCATAACACTTTAGCTCAGACGCATTTTCGTGGTTGGATGGCTTCCGTGTTACGCGTGTATGCGCGCGAATAACGGGCGTAGAGTATTGAAGTTACCTAATTCTGATTGGCCAGTCAAGTGGGAAAATATCTTCTCACAAAGACATGCCACCAATAAGCAAAAGAAAACTGCTGGTATGGCCGTATACACTCTAAAAAAATTTTGTAACTCTTACTGTGAAATTCTTTGTAATTTTACAAATGCATGTAACAGTACAAAGATTTTTCTTGTAAAACCACTCGTTTGTAAAACTACAAGGTCCGTGTTTGTAATAAACCTTAGGAAATGTTTGTACTATCCTGAGCCGTATCCGCGAGCTTCAGAAAAATGGCGGACACTCAACAACGTAAAACCGTATATAGCTGTTTGCGCAAAAACAATTATTGTATTGCAAGTTTGAATTACGTAAAACACTTACAACAACTCAAATTATCATAATTAAAAGACAATTTCAATAAAACGTGACCGTATTATTCATTATTTGTTAGTGTTTCCTAGCTACAAAGAACTCTTAAGTCGGCTCTTAATACCCCGTTGTTAAGAGGCGTCCAAATCTCTTAACACAACAACTGAACTCTTAAAAAGATATAAATGTACCTGTTCTTCTTAACCATGTAACCTCTAAATTATTTCTTATGTATTTGCAGCAATATTCACTGTAAAAATAAGCGTTAATATCGTAAGTCAAGTTAGTCTTGCGTTAAAAGATATGGGCTGGTAATATGAGGGATGTGGGTTCTAATCCCCGTGCTGGCGAAGTGGAATTATTTTTTTTTTTTTTGTAAATTGAAATTTAAAATATTAATTTTTTTAATTTGTTCTCTGTTATTAATTTATCACATTTGTTTTCTAGAAGGAGAAGAAAAGTAATTTTATGTATACTTCTGAATAATGTCAGTTGTAATACAAGGCTATCATTTGTAACATTACAAAGAGATGTTCTGCAGATTTGACAAGAAAAATCTTTGTAGTTTTACAAAGGATTATCTCGGCAACTGGATTTCCACGGATTTTTCTTGTAAAAAAGCACAAAACATTATTTAGAGTGTAGTATTGAAATCTAGCATGTGCGGAAATGTTTTCGCGTAATTCAGGTGTCCTTGATTTAAGATGAGTGTGTGTGTAGGTATGTGTTTGTGTCGGGGGAGGGGGAGGCAATGACATGCTTGTGTTCCCTTGTGTCGGACAGCTGCTGAGCAGCCTGGCCAATGACCTGGACTACATGCTGAGCGACCTGTGCTCCACGACGCCGCCCCAATACGAGAACGGGCACCTTCTGGCCGATCCTGAAGGCGACGTACTGCAACTCAGGTCAGTCAGTCAGTCAGTCAGGTCCAGTTCGCCCCGTCCACCCCGAAGGTTTAGACGCTTGCCGAGTTCTTTAAAGCCGGGTGCACACGTGCGGACAGTGTCCGCGCGGCGCCGCCAAAGAGTTCCACGGGGGCTTGGTTTACGTGTAGCAGTGCGCACGCAGCTGCGGCGCCGCGGTCCATGTCCGCACGTGTGCACACGGCCTAAGACGCCCCCGTCTACCTAGGGCTTTTTGTTTCCGCGTTTGAAGCCGAGAGGCGAGGGAGCGTTAAAGGCGACACTGCCACGCGCATCAAACCTCCCATCGCCGCTAAGCGCAAGGCTCTGAACTGGCGTGCAGTATTGGTGGAAAGTGTGCAGAAAGGTTCAATGCATGCCCCTCGACTAGTTTTGTATGGATCTGATGCGTACATTTCGAGATACAGAGCTTTGAAAATGCCGTTTATAGCCATTTTGGCGTGCTCTGAAGTGGTGTTTCTAATTAACGTGAGGTCTTGAAAACACTCAACAGTCCTCATCTTAAATGTGTGTCCTTGTCGTAGGTCAGTACACTGGACGCACGTGTAACAGTTTCGTAGAAAAGCATTTATTTCGAACACTCTGTAACGCACTTCAAGTGCCAGGTAGACGGGCGCCTCAACAAGAGGAATCATCATCTTGAAATAAGGTTAAAGGCCCTTACACAATTGAAAACTTTAACATTTGACTTTACGTTGGCTTTCCGACATGTTGTTTCTTACAGAGCTTAACACAATGGAACTGTCAAAGGTAAAGTTAAGCACTCTTGACTTTACGATTTCGAAAAGTTGAAATTTAAAGTCTAAATCAAGAAGCCATTTTGCCGAGAATCAAACAGAGATTATGTGGAAAGCGCGTTATTTTTATTGTAGGGCGATTTTAATCTCGGTATATTAAACAAAGCTCGTCGTAAATTAAATAAATGACAACCCAATATGATGTGAAGAGGAAATATATAAATTGACATAGTTTAATAAAGTAAACAAATGTGTTTTTTGTTTTGAAATAGACTTTTGATCGAAATTTCAAGCCTATTTTTAAAAAAGGTATGTATGATTCATCCCTGGACATCATCATAATTATTTACATAACAAGATACACATTTTTACAAAAATCGCAGAACCGATGTTCAATTGTCTGAACTCTGACTTTACAATATTGTATTGGTTGTTTCGTCAGAGGAAAGGAAACGTTAAGTCAAATGCTAAAGTTTTATATTGTGTAAGAAGCTTTATTATGCTCAGTTTGAGAACAAAACGAGAATCCTGTTCAGAAGACCCACCACAAGCGGCGCTGGTTTCCCTAAGAGGTCACTTTTAAGCTGGTGATGCATGGTGAAATTAGATATTTTTGTTTGTAAAAGTTTTTTTTTTGGCTCTAATTATGATATACACTTGCCCCAGCCAACATATTAAGTATTAACTTTATTTTGTAACTATTTTTCGTGCTCTCTTATGCTGTTTTCAAGAGTAAAGAGGTAAAATACGATTGCGTTTGGTATCCGGCTTTTGTAAACGAGAATGAAGTCACGCATTTCAGAACGAAATAAATATAGCTGTCGTTAAAATTATTTTCCCCTATTCTTTTGTTACATTGAATAGGTAAATAATTTAATTATACCACGTTTTGCTAAGTCCAGTTTTGCGACAGAATATTAAACTGCATGTGAATACATTTCGTTATATTTCGACTTTTATCTCGAAGAAAGGGTTTACTCTCTAAACAAATTCGAATATAATACAGTTTGAATGATTTTACACTAGTATATATTTATTTTTTGAAAATTGAAATTATCCATATGATTACATTACAAATCCGGTACACATGCGACACCAGTAATACCTCACCTTGAAATTTTTTATGCGCTTATCTATTAGCAGTGAGCTTCCCATCCTAAGTATAATAAACCTTTACTTGAACTGAGTTTATTCTAATAATTTTTTTACAAAGTATTAAAATTCACCTATGATAATTTCACTAACGAGAGGTGTTTTGTATATTGATGATGAAAATCTAAATTTTTCTTGATTAGGTATTTTTTGCTCATCGTGTGTGGCAACAGTGACGTTAATATTGAAGATACCAATTAATATTCGTTTATTGCAACTATAATCAATTGAGAATATTGAATATGAAAAGAAATATTATTAACACGCCGTCATTCCTTTCAGATATTGGAAACTGAAAATAGTGAACATCCACTTTCGGTGTTATTAAATAACAATTGCTACCGTCAACTACAAGATAATACGTTTAGCATATCTAAACACTAAAACTAATAGTGAGACGCTTTTAGTATCTTATGTTACCAAAATCTGCAAAATTAAACACAAACATTCCGATTTTAAACGAGAGGCTAGACAAGGGGTGTAAAACATTTACTTCTATCTGGCTGGCTGTCAAGCTCAACTCCCGGATAGCTGTTCTTCTGTTTTAGCGGGAGGTGGTAAAACCCGGCCTAAGAGGACAGGGTACCTGGGGTTTGAAAGGTAATCTTGAGCTATTTTCGAGTAAAATTCGTGAAATTTTCACAAATTTTCAGAAATGTAAAAAGATTTTGAAATAATACGTATGTAAATTTTTGAACCGAAAAATAAAAAGGCGGATGTTTAAAGTTATCCAAAAGGTTAAGGCTAAGAACATATCCTAGATGGTCGCTGCGACGTCATGTGGAAGATGACTCAATACGGAATGACAAAGCATAAAGTCCCCCGAATCTGTATCCATCGCCGTTCACTATGTTCTTGTATCCCCTAAGTTATACTACTGCATATACGTATTTCGAATTTTCATTTCCTAATTAAAATATAAAAAGCGGGATTGATACACAATTGATATTGATATTATCGACTGAAATTGCTTTTTTAATGATAGCTCCAAAATTAAATAATAATATCATTGTTGTAACACTGTAATTTCAGGAGAAGGAGGTGGGGTGCTGTATCAGTAGTGCCTCCCCCCTTCCCCTCACCCGGTTCCAATGCTATAGGCCGTTTATAGTAAAGTGAGCACTTTTTGAGGCCTTGATAAATTTTTATCTTTCAGCACATTTCTTCCTTTTGGCCACTTGTAATATAAACATTGCCATGTGACTAATAAACATAGTGTAAACATTTTACCAATCGAAGAACTTAAAATGTGAGGCTACAATAAAATATAAGTTATTTATTACTACTTAATGCCTTTTTGGAGGTCCTTAAAAAGTGCACACTTTACCGTGAACAGCCTGTATCACCCGAAACACCGTAGTTAAAGAGTACTTTAGAATACAGACCTCCAACCACACACGGCAGCAAAATGGCGCTACTTGCGAGCAAACATGTCGGAGCGCCGCTAAACAATTAGCGCCAGACAGCAGCCTAGCCAATACGGGAATATTTAACAGCTCGCAGTCGCCAAGACACAAGGCCGTTCACAGAGCTTCGCGCGGCCAATCAGCGAATGGGTACGCACGAATCAAAGTAACGGCAACGGCGCTTCATTACTCTTGGCAGGTGTAGACGGCGCGGCGGTGTAGCAGTTACGTTACTCGCCTCCCACTACGGCGAACAGGGTTCGATTGCCGGTGGACGCGACCGGAGTTTTGCAACGTGGGGAACAGGGCGGACGTGGCCGTTGGAAGGCGGGTGTTCTCGAGGGCACTCCCGTTCTACCTCCTGCCCTTTTTATTCCGGTGCTCATTTCACCCTCATCGGCTCTCGTCACCTCTCCACTCCACTGCGCCATAGTTTTTGACGTGAACAGTGGCTGGTCTAAGCCCAGTGCACACGGACAACTTTCTTGTGCAAGAAAATGAGCATGTTCTTGTACACCTCGCGCAAGAGTGGCCTAAGTCGTATTTGGTGCAAGACTGGATTAAGTGCCTAATTAGCATATGGAAATGAGATTAAGGAATTGGTTGATTAATTAGATTAACCGTTTAATTCAATTGATTAATTCGAAAAATTGATTAATAAAATAATTCTTTGATAAAAAAATTTATATCAAAAATATTGGCGGAGCAGCATCGATGTGTCCTCTGTGACGTTCTACAGCCGTCTGACCAGAGGAGTGCGTTGTAATTGTTTATATAGGTGTTAATGTTGGTGTAAGAGTGGTATAAGGGACATATTTTTGTAAGTGTAACACACACACATGGTTGGTTCCTATCCCACTAAGCGAGGTAGATGTGGATGGAGCGAGAGCACACGGGTATGTTCTGGGACACTACCATCAAATAGCTTGTGTACTAGCTAGTGCCATATAGGGATGATCCTATCTTTCGCCATATTTCTTGTACGAGTCTAATGTAATCAAAACATATATTTGGATGGTGCTGCGATAAGCAGATATGTTAATATTTTTAATACGATAAAATGTATAGCCTAATAGTATCACTATCATCAATAATTCTGTGTATGAATTTTAAAAATGGAAGTTCGTCTTTTTTTTCTGCAAGCGATTTTAATTTTTCTACATTTGCATATATTTAGTGCTTGAAATATGTCTGGTTGGACTAAATCTTTTATTCTTTTTTCATGGCAGATGCTATTGATAATGCACAAATTACCTCCACAAACCCCAAAAACTGCTTCCAAATCATACATAATTGATATCAAGCAACCTTTCTCTTGCTCACCAGCTAGTGCCGTGTGTATGGTTCACACAATTCCGTGCATACTAGCTAGTAGGCACTTTATCGTTTAATTTCTTGTTAACCTTTATTTTCACTTTCTTGTACAAGAAATATGCCCGTGTGTATAAGTTGTTCACAGTAAAATGAGCACTTTTGAAAGCTCTGCTTAAGATATACTTGTATACACGTTGTGTATTCCTCCACCTTATGTAAAATTAACATTGCTATGGGCCTCGTAACTTTATTCATGGGCCTGTCAAGTGAAACTGTTAAATTATTAAGAAAGTAAATACTTTACAAATCTGCTAATTTTTACTCTTCGATGCATAAAAAAAAACAGAAAGTGGAATAATTAATTTTACGTTATCACAAATGGTTATCTAACACTTTTTATTAGACGTTAGGATATGGAACTACTTTCCATCTATCGTTACCAACTTCACAGGGTGAATGTTACAGTGATTACTTGGCGCGCAAGCAACGAAAATGGCTGGATTAGGATACCACATCAGGCAACAGTGCACGCAGGAACATGGACAGAGTTAACGACAGAAACCATGTATTGGGAAGAGAGAGTGAATGTCCATTGTGAGATACTCTATAGGCTTTATGTAGGAGGACAGCGCAGCATGCGGGACAGGGTTCGTTGGAGAGGGAGAGGTTGGGAGACAGACAGTCGCGTGCTCTTGTATTCGAGCGGCGTCGCGTTTTTCGCGGGACAGGGACTGGCCGGCCAGCCAGCCGTGACGCTGATTAGCAGTTGGCGGTTGTTGACAGTGTCCCTCGGTAGGTCAGCTCACGTCCGCGCATGGGGGGGTTCGTGACTCGTGGCCGCTCCCCAAGACCAGGGCCGGGGTGACGGGGGTGAAAAACAAACACCCCGAATTAGCAGCGCCGCGCCGTGAGGTTCGTTAGCTCCCCCCCTCCCCCCCCCCCGATCGTAACGAGAATCGTTGACGAGGAGATGAAATGCGCGCAGCAAGGATGCTGTCACATGCGTGCCTGATATAGTCTATTCGCGGTTTCTGTACACTTTTTTTAAATCAAACCTTTGGAAAAATCACCCTTTGTATGACGTTTTTTTGTAATTTAATGTGACACAAGCTTTTTATACTTCGGTTAAAATAAAAATATTTTAGTTGAATTTAAGTTTCACCACTATTTTATCTATAAATTATAACATTTAATTTATAATTAATATGAATCAAAATGGGGATAAAATTAATGTGTTGGTAATGCCTAGTAAGAAATAGTTATCATACAAAACAGAGTGCGCACGAATGTGGTGCGTTGTCCCTATGGTGTACTTTTCTATAGGCTGTTCAAGGTAAAATTACCACTTTTAAAAGCCCTGATTAAAATCTACTTGTATACACGTAGTGTATTCTTCCGCCTTATGGAAGATTAACATTTTCATGGGCGTCGTCACTTTATTCATGCGTCGGTCAAATGAAACTGTGAAATAATTTGAAAGGTAAAAATTTTGCAAATCTGCTAATTTTTACACACTGTTGCATTAAAATAACAATAAACAGAAAGCGAAATAAATAATTAAAATGATCACAAATAGTTACCTAACACTTATTATTCGACGTTAAGATATGGAACTACTTATCATCCATCGTTACCAGTTTTACCAAGCGCATGTCGCTCAGTGCACCCATTGATGTATATGCAGCCAGGAGCAGTGACTGTTTTCCAAGGTTGATTTCAAAAGTGCTCACTTTACAGTGAAAAGTTTCTAGTCGTGATTTAGCCATTCTTTGCACGAGGCGGAGGAATATCCTGAAAGTAGAACTCGAGCAGGGCTTTACAAAAGTCGGAAGTAACCGTCAATGGACTATACCTCGACACCCACAACCGTCCGACAGAAACAATAAGCCTTGTATTTGTTCCGAATAACTCAGCTTGTATAGTCCGTTCACGTTTGCTTCAAACGTTTATGAAGCCCTTCTAAAGTTCTACTTCCAGGATATTCCTGCGCCTCGCGCAAACAAGGGATAATTTTCGTCGCCAGGTGCCCAGTGTTGAAAACGGTGACTATTAATTAAAATTTTTAATCTACGTGAATAATAAAGGGGAAAGATTTTATTTAGTTACGAAGTTATTTTATACTTGACTTCTGATTATTACAATTATCCTGATTTATTTTAACTTAGAAAGCAGAGAGAGAGTCTGATAGATTGCCGGCGCTAGCGCTTACCTAGTAACGAAAAATTTTGGTTGCAAAAAACTGATAACATTAATCTCCCCCTGCTTGTAGCGTAAACAACCTTAACCGAGTTTAGAACATTATCCCAGAGGGACAACGCGACGCATTCGCACGTAGGCTACTTAGTTTAGTAATATTCTGCACAAGAACTATTCCTTGCTAGAAACTATCAACGCATCTTCTCGGTGTTTTTATTTATACTAACTATAGTCTACACGCAAAATTGTAATTGATAAATACAATATAAATACATGTTCAGTTTAATAAAAATTAAGTCACTTCACTGTTAGCAGAAGTGTAAAACGCTTGTGACACGTGGCATGTCTAGGAAATAAACCAAACACGTCATGCGTAGGGTGATTTTTCAAAAGTTCGATACAAATGGTGTGAAGAAACCGCGACACGTGACCCCTTAGCAAGCCTCCTGTAATTGGTTGTAGATGAAAGATGTTCGCCGGGACAGTCGCTAAGTATGACGTGGTATTTTGTAAAGAGAGAGAAAGAGGGAATTTCATCCCATACTTTCTCTTGGGTGGTGCAAACAGTTTCTTGAGGAATATTTTATTCGAGGTACACTCGTTCAAATATGATATGTTGCAGAATATAGGCTGTTAATGGTAACGTAGACATTTTTTAAATTAAACCTTGAAAAAAAAAAAAAACATTCGTAAGTATTTTACGCACCCAAAGATTCCTTGTTTTGAACTCCGAAAACATAGATGTGTACGTTAAGATGTTAAAAGTAATGTTTTTTTTTCCTAGTACTCACATATGCACATACATATATACACATACATGCAGTTCACGGTAAGTTAAGGCACTTCAAAAATCAGTCTTACAAAAAAAATGTCCATTAACTTCATATATTCTATGCTACCGTGCACCCTATCTTGCATACTGGCAGCGAATTAAGTAAAATTAGGCATGTCTTAAAGTCGCATTCCTAATGTCACGTTAAAACTTATGGCAAATCAAGTAGGTTTTTTTTTTTTTTTTTTTTTGCGTATTTAATATTAATGTAACACATTAGTTAGAAACAATTTCAGATTCCTGATAATTCCACTTCTTCATTTGACTGACGTATGAATAAAGTGAAGTGGTCCATGAAAATATAAATTTGACATATGGCGGACGGATGCAACTAAAGGAGAAAACTACATCTTGAACAGGGTTTTCAAAACTGTCGATTAACCGTGAACTCTCTCTCTCTCTCTCTCTCTCTCTCTCTCTCTCTCTCTCTCTCCTCTCTCTCTCTCTCTCTCTCTCTCTCTCCTCTCTCTCTCTCTCTCTCTCTCTCTCTCTCTCTCTCTCTCTCTCTCTCTCTCTCTCTCTCTCTCTCTCTCTCTCTCTCTCCTCTCTCTCTCTCTCTCTCTGTTTTTGTGTCCATATTTAACCTCCTTTGTTTTTCTTGATCAAATGATTACAGGTGGTGAATTGAGCTAATGGGCTCCTTTTTGGAGACAGAGAAATAGTTACAACCTACTTTCTTAGACGAATAAACACGAAGGAAGATAAAATAATACTAGTGACGGTACTCATAAACTGTAGTATGGTTGATTTACGGTGGGTTTTTTTTTTGTGATAAGCATCCCGTTATAAGGAAATCTGTTATTGCTGAGCATCCTGCCATTAACTGTGAACCCCTGCCCTCAGCTGATGAGGGGATGCCGTATATTGTGTGCAAAGACGTTAAATGAAATACTCTTTTTTTTTTTAAATTCCTTTTTATCTAGTTCTCCCATTTTCAAGTTTTGTAGAAATTACCGCCTCTAAAGGTCTGTCGCTCAAGGCAGTTGCCTTGTCTGCACAGGGTTGAAAATAGTTATTTATTTTGTGTCACACGAACAATATAATTTTCAAAATATTATACAAGAAATTATGATAAAAGACGTTGTTGCCTTTTTATTTATAATATAGTTAATTTTTTAGATTTTTTTTTTTGGATTTGTTAGTTTTTTTCGGGGGAATTGTGCAATTGTTTGAATCCAAGGTCATTCTAGGTCAAAGTAGCCGTTTTGAAAGTCAAACATCACTGTCAAGGTAACCGACATGCAACATGGCGGACAATATGGCTGCCAGTCGACCTTCACCCATCTCGCACTTTTTTCAAATTCATTTTTCCATCCTTCTATCGTTAGAAAACTAGTTTTCTCACAGCTGCTACGGATATTCTTGAAGCAGTATTGCAGGCATGCCCATAATACGAATGTATGTCTACACGGGGAAAGTTACTAATGCGTAGGGGCGCCTGTTTTTCGCGAAAAAGATATCAGGACAAGCTGTGTTCCAACGCACTGTAGTTGAGAACCACCTTTCGTGATTAGATCATTTGAATTGTTACGCATGCTATCCGTCTGGTCAGTATCGGATAAACTTGATTCTGATTTGCTGACTCGTTTGACAGACTGTCTTCACACAAAGACAAGCGGCCAATAGCCAAATGAAGACTGCAAGTGTACACATAGGATATTGAAGTCTAGCCTCCACATAAATCTTTTCGCGAGGGGAAAATCAGGTGGCGCTACGAATGCGCATCTCGCATGCGCGCCCTACCACACATTCCCCACGGCGATTAGTCTGGAGCGCTGGAAGGGGCATCGCCATCAGCGTCGAGTTTCGCGGGGGTACGTTTTCGCTATTGGAGCGAAGCAATTCCAGAAGCATTGGCGCGCCGCAAGAATTCGAGCGGCTGGCCGTTTGAAGTATCGCGAGGCAGGCTTCGTGCGTGTGTGTGGGCGGGCGCAAACCACACACACACATCTCTCAAGTGCAGAGAGAGAGAGAGAGAGACCCCCCCCCCCCATTCTTACTTACGTGAAGGCTGGTTCATTCCCGCGCGGCGGTTCTAACGATAATATACCGCTGCGCCGGGTCGTTTGGCTGCAATTGCCGCAAGAGAGCGTCTGTGCTTGTGGAAGACGCTTCATGTGTGGACGGCCTCGCTGGCTGGATCTCTTCCCCAACTCCCGGGTCTTCCTTGTTCATCAGCATGCAAGTACAGGCTGTTCACTGTGGAATGACCACTTTCGAAAGCCCTGCTTAAGATCTACTTGTATGCACGTTGTGTATTATTCCGCCTTATGTAAAATTGTCATTGCCATGGGCCTCGTCGCTTTCTTCGTGCGTCGGTCAAGTGAAACTGCAAAATTATCAGAAAAGTAAATATTTAAAAAATTTGAGTACGTAACAAATAATGTGCCGAATGCACTGCGACCTAGCGTCGTATTCTGAAAGCTCTCTTCCGACAACGCATTTCAGAAATTACTTAATGCCTACCTGCCGTTTAATTGCGTTGCTGTGAATTCGAAATCTGCTTTTTTTTTTTTAATATGACACCACGTAACGTTTTCCCGTTATGCCGATTAGACGAAAAAGAAGAACCGCTTCAGACGAGGTACGAATAACATTGTGATAACATCACGCACATTTGAAATAACTTTTTAAGTTTTCTTCGAACAATTTTTTTTTTTTTTTTTTTTTTTTTTTTCGGTCATGTGTTGGATACAACTTGCGGGGACCGAAAAGAAAGTTCGTGAATTATAACCCTGTCTTCACATACACGCAAATTACATGTGTTGCTGCTAACTTCCTATAGTCTAATCGCGGTTCCTTCACACATCTTGAAACGAACCTTTAAAAAAATCGCCCCAGTAATTTTCTAAATATGCCATTTATCACAAGCGTCCCATACCTCTGTTAACATAGAAGTATCTCATTTTTCGTCAAATTGAAGTTTTGCCTATATTTTATTTATAAATTACAAAATTTAATCTATAATAAATATGATTAAAAATAGTCAGAAAACATCTGCGTTGGTAGCGCCTAGTAAGAAATAGTTCCTATACAAAATATTGCTGCAACTGAGTGCGCACGAATACGGCGCATGTTAGTTATGAGTGGGATGGACCCCCGTGGGAACCCCGAGTCCAAGTTCAAGAAGCGAGGGAGCGATACACAGGTATTAATTCTATTTTAGTCACCTGAAGCATTTAGTGTATATACTTGCTGCAAACCTGAACAACGCCATATTTGTAAGTCGCACCCAAGCGAGGCTGGGGCGTGTCCCTAGTATAAAATAACTTGTTATAGGCTGTACAAGGTAAAGTGAGCACTTTTTAAAGCCCTCGCAAAAAAGCATTAACCCCTAATAAATATATTTTATTGCAGTCTCAGACGTTAACTTTTGATAGTGATGAAATGTGTACACTGCGTTTATTAGTCATGATGCAATGTTAACATTAATAAGTGGCGGAAATGTAGAAATGAACTGGAAGAAAAAATTTAGCAGGGCCATAAAAAGTGCTCACTTTACCGTGAACAGGCTATTACTACAGACCTGGAAAATTCGCGAGTTCAGCGACCTCCAGGCTAGACTTCACGGTGTTATGTGCAATCGTGCAGAAATCAATTGTTCATTGGTTGCTTCCTGACACCGTGCGGAACGATGATTGGGCGTGCATTTTGTTGTATGTTTCTCATTGGCCCAGGGTTATTCAGGAGGTGTTAAATAACTCGTCGACCAATGGCAAAAGGTGACACGAACGTAAGAGTTTTCCAATTCCAGCTTGTCCCAAAATTAATCCGCAAATTTTTCAGGTCTCTACCTATTACTAAACTTTTCTTTTATCATTCACGTAGGTTACACTTTTGATCAAAAACTACCTTTTGGAACACTGCGCACCGAGCAGTGGAAATGTTCCCTATTTTAAACCCTCTCGTAATAAATCTCTTTTTGATCTCTACCTCGGTAGAATAAAGCTTAACTAAGTCTACCAAAGGGACACCGAACCATATTCGTGCGCACTAAATTTTATTATATTCTGCATGAGAACTACTTTTACTACGCATTACCAACATACATATTTGTCCCTAGTTTTATTTACATTATAAATTAAATATTTAATTTGCAAATAAGATATAAACAAAAGTCCAATTTGATCGAAAAGTAAAATTCTTTTATGCTAACATAAATATATATTTTTCGTGTGAATCTCAGAATTGAACATAATAAATTAGGTTACAGCTCAAAATACCTTCCCACCATAAATATAAGACTTCGGGTTATAGTAACCAGTAACAATATTTAATGCTTATTTCTCTTATATTCGCATCCGTACGTGATTAAACATTCCGTTACGTTATTGAATTTTCCTGTGTAAATATTTCTTCTTGCAACTATCTTCCTTGCTCCCTTTATTAAGTCTTCCTTAATGAACGATGATACCACAAACTTACCAGTATGGCATAGGCGGTTTACGGTAAAGTGAGCACTTTTTGAAGTCTTCTCATTTGGAATAACAGCCAGTAAATATATTTTATTGTAGCCTTAGAAGTTAACTTTCGAGTCCGGTCAAATATATACACTGTGTTTATTACTTACAGTGCAATATCTATTTTTAAAAAAATGGCGGAAGTATAAGAAATGGCGGTTGGAAAAAAGTAACTAGGGCCTCAAAAGTGCTCACTTTACCGTGGACAGCCTATATTATACTTCGTTAATACCCTCCCGTAGAGGTGTTAGCCAACGCCCAGGAGAATATCTCAGAAACGATATGTGCACGCCGTACTCAAATTCTACTGCACACATGCGTGATATTTCGCAGTTGCGTCAAGTAAATTTTTACTGCAGAGCGTAGAAATTTTACCCTACAAATAACTAAATGTCATCGCCATACAAAGTTCGTGAATGTTTACTTTACACAAATGGAGTAAACGCCACGGTGCGCAAGTTTAACGGCTCTGCCCACTGAGTTTCCTGCCATGGTATTTAAAAGGGCGATCAATGTTAAAAAAAAATAAAAAATTCTTCCCAGCATATCAACTTTAAAAATAACTTTTCCAAACAAATAAAATATCCCAAGTGAATTTCTCAGAGAACATTGTCACGTTAAGAAGTGGCGATTATGGGTATAAGGAGGCATTTCTGGACATGGGTACCTTAGTAAAATATGTTCCATTTCATCTCATGTACCACCGCTATTAATTTGTAACACTTCTTCATTTATATATATATATATATATATATATATATATATATATATATATATATATATATATATATACACACACACACACAATTACACATATACATATATATGTCTGTGTGTGTTGATCATCTCCCTTTTTTTAAATAAAAATATTTTTTTTATTAAGAAATTACTTAAACTAAAATATTGGCGAGATTTTTTAACGTGCTAGTATTCCCTAAGAACTGTCACGAAATAAGGCCGATAGGCATTAACGCCGTTAGCAAAAATAAGGCCGGTTCCCCTTACAACTGTCACGTAAATTTGGCTTGCCGACAGTAGTGTCCCGCGTGCATTGTCCTCGGAGTATACTGGATAGCAAAGAGCGTGGTTTCCGCTGCGATGCCTTTGTAGAGGCAGGAATCCGAGGCGAGGCTCTCGGAGAGTGCTGGCCGTCGCAAGGAATGTCATTGAGTAGAGGCGGCCAATCCCGTGCCGGCTGTCCGTGCTGCACCACGCAAGCCGCGTGGCCGTAGACTAAAGATGATGTAGACCGATTTTTCGTATGCTGCGCGTGTCCGTTAACATTAAATAGTCCAGCTGTCGGAAACATGTTCGTGTGCATGAAAATTTTCCAACAGATCCAATATTGTATAGGCCGTTCTCGGTAAACTGAGCACTTTTGCCACGGGTCTGATCACTCTATTCATGCGTTGGTCACGTGAAGCTATGAAATTACTTTTAAAGTAAATGTTTTACAAGTTTTCTAATTCTTACACTTAAAAGTATGAGAAAAAAAACAGAAAGAAAATGAAATTATTCCACTATCGAGAAATGTTTACCGAGCACTTTTCATTCAGGAACTTTTTTCACTCCGTGGTTACCAACTTTACTAGGCGCACGCCAGAGATTGTGTCCGTTAAAATATATGCAGGTAGGGGCAGTGACATTTTTCAAAGGTTGATTTTAAAAGTGCTTACTCTATCGTGAACATACTTTATTTGTAGACACCTGCGAAATTCGTGTTATTATTTAAGGACAGGCTGCACTCCAAGTTACTATGCGTTTGACCAGCTTCAGCCACTGGCCGAAAATATGCCTGGCATGCCTCGGAGAACTCTTGAACCAATAATATAAGTTCAACGGCGGAGTTGCCAATCCCTTATAAGGATACCAAGCAGATACGTGACGTTGATTACAGCGCAGCGGCCAATGAAACCACGAACTGGGGTCACGTGTTTATAAGGCAGTGGAGTCCACCCTGACACCGAAAAATAACGCGAATTTCGCTGGTCTCTATTTATTTGAAGTAAATGCTATGACCAGGGGCCTGCAAAATTCGCATTATTATCTGGCAGCGCTCTAAAATTCAACGTCCTTAAATTTACGAGTCGGTGCCTCGTGTTTATTGGCTTCTGCTGCAGTGAGTACACATGATCCCTTTCGACTTGGTTGGACGTGATTGGGCCCAGCCTCTCGGTAGTGGTATCCTATTGGATCCGCGTATCCGAACAAACTGTAGTCTTATGACGAACGCAATACGAAATCACAAGTGCTTGAAGTCTAGTCTGTCTTGAAATAATAACGCGAATTTCGCACATCTCTAGCTATGACCAGAGCCCCGAGTATTTCGCGAATTCGTTCGGCACTGAGGTAGACCTCACACACTTGTTCTTTTCTACAACTAATATGATTGGACTGTGGGGCCAGTAACAATCAGGAAGCAGTAGTATGTGTGAGTGTTGAAGAGTGCTGCACAAAGGCCTCACTAGATCGCAGCAACCAATAAGCAAACGATAGTGTCTCGAGTGCATAGAGGACTGTCAAGTCTAGCCTGCTGCCACATCGATCCGCGAAATAATCGGGACTCTAGCTGTAGTTAACTTGAATAAACATCAGTTACATTAAAACTAAATTAGAGTAGGCTTACATAGTGTCCGTAAAGTCATTATGGTTTTTCCGATGCTTACAGCGTCTATACAAAACAACATACAGTCATGATGCATACACCGCACTGAGGAACATCGCAGAGAGTGTCGAGTGTGGGTATAAGACTCGTGATGCGCGCGCAAGTATAGTCTATTCGCGGTTTCTTCACCCTTTTTGAATCAAACCTTTGAGAAATCTCCCCATGTATGACGTGTTTAGTTACATCCAACATATGCTAGGTATCACAAGCTTTTTATACTTGTGTTCATAAAAGTTACTCTTTTTCTGTTAAATTGAAATGTTATTCACATTTTATCTACAAATTATAATGATTCATTTATAAGAAATTTGAATACAAAGCGGTGAGAAAACACGTGAGTTGATAACGCCTAGCGAGAAATAGTTCTTATGCAAAATACTGTTACACTGCGTGCGCATGAGTTCGGTGCGTTGTCCTTTGGTGTGATTTTTCCAGACTTATTTAAGCTTAGTTTGCACGAGGCGGAGGAATATTTTGGAAGTAGAACTTTAGCAGGGCTTCACAAAAGGCTGAAGTAACCGTGAATGAATTACAGTCACTTGAAGGTGGAGCCACTCTATGCGATTCCGCACTGTTCAAGCAGGGGAGATGTGGACGATGCAGAGGGAGATTCAGTGCCTACTGCTTGAGTGAGTGAGTGAAGAGATTTGGGCGGCTCTTAACAGCGAGGTCTTGAGAGCCGATGAAGGTCATTAAGGTGAGCATGGAGCAGCACCGGTATGAAAGGGCGAGGGAAACGGGAGATCCCCGAGAAAATCCCCCGACCAACGGCATCATCCGGCACGATTCACACTTGCGAAAATCTGCGACTGACCCAGCCGGGGATCGAGCCCAGTTCGCCTTGTTGAGAGGAGAGCGGGTTAACCACTTAGCCACCGCGGCCCCCTTTGGCTTGATTAAATTTGAATCCGTGACGCGTGTTCGTCGTGAATATCGTCGCGTTTTCAATGCCAATGAAAACTGGAAACAAGATGGTGCTGCTTCAGACCAACATTAATGTCTTTGGTGAGTTTCTGGACTTAACATTTCCACAGTGGCCGATAGGTAGGGATGGATGATTGGCGAGGCCTCCACGATCGCCGGACCTCACTCCACTTGACGTTTTCGTTTTGGGCGACATCAAACAAAGTCTGTGCAGTGTTCAAGCCCACGACATTGCGCTCTTCCAAGAAAGAATCAGAGAAACTGTTTGGTCTGTTGCACCTGATGTTCACCGTCGTGTATGGCAAAAGAACTGGAGTATCGGCTAGATGTGTGTAGGGCAACGAATAGGAGCCACATCGAACTGACCAACGCCCTTAAGAACCTTATAAGAATGGTCTCTTATCTGGCACGTCGTTGCGATGTTTACCGTTCATGGTTAATTTAATACAAGCGTTCGAAACCCCACCGTGACTTGAGTGGCACACTTATAAACAATGGTCTAACCCCAGGCCATGCCCTCGTTGTTTTCTGATAGTTCTATCAGCAGGAAAGCAGTCTCGACGTTGGAGCACAGGTAGGAGCTAGCTCGCGTGCTGTCTCTATCTCCCCCCTCCCCCCCCCCCCCCCCCGGGCCTGGTATGACCGCCGAGATGGTAGGCTGGTCTCGATTCCCGGTCGGGGAAAGTTGTCTCGGGGTCGGACAGCCTTAATTAGCCTAGGTAGGCGAAGCGGGTTGGTCTGGCTGGAGTCGTCTTCGTGACCTCCTTCCGTTGCGCATCTAGGCCGCGATGGTGGACCCGTCAAACGTAGAATAAGCTTTTCACGGTAAAGTGAGCACTTTTTGGAACCTCATTTGGAATGACAGTCAATAAATATATTTTATTGTAGCCTTGGACGTTAATTTTCGAGTCCGGTGACATATGTACACTTTATTTATTACCTACATGGCAATATTTATTTTAAAAAGGTGGGTAGCGGGAAAATAGTAACTAGGGCCTCAAAAGTGCTCAATTTACCATGAACAGCATATATCAGACGTTGCGGCAGATACTTCTAAGATCAGGCCAATATAGTCTATATAAGATTTCTTCACAGTTTTTTTTATCGAACATTTGAAAATCACTCCATGTACGACGATTTTGGTAGTTTCTAAATATGTCATCTATCACAAGCGTTTAATACTTATTCTCTTAACATACAAGTATTTTGGTTTTTTGGTCAAATTAAACTTTTATTTATAGTTTATCGAAAAATTATTATATTTAATTTATAATTGATATAGATAAAACCAGAGGAATAATGTGTGTGTTGGTAATGCCTAGTAAGAAATAGTTCTCCTGCGAAATAGCATCAACCTGAGTGCGCACGAATGTAGTGCGTTGTCCTTTATGTGTAATTTTCTAGACGAAGTTAAGCTCTGTTCACGTGGGGCGCAGAAATAGCTCGAGCCTTAGCAGAGCTTCAGAAAAGTTGGAAGAAATTAAGAATGTTCATCAGTAGAAGTAAGCATAATTCCAAACTCTTTCGCTGGATGGTTATATTTCAAGCGCTAGTACTACAGTATTCCCTTTACGATTGGACCACGATGGATTGGCACGCCCTGCTCAATTCTTTTAGTCAGTGATAAACTGGAAGGAATAATCCAACCGCATTGCGTACAATCGAGTTCAACAAGAATAGTATCACACCACGCCAGCCGCCAATGAACAAACGCTTCAGGTGCGAGTTTGTAAAGTACTGAGAAGTTAATGCTGTTGTCAAATGAATTTGAGACATTCGCGTACATCTGGTTATCGGTAAGCTTACTGATGTTCCGAGAGAAAATATTCCGCTGCTAGCTGTACCCCGAAAAACACCATCGTTCCCATCCACTTACGCGATCGTTGTTGTTGCGCGTTTTAGATGTTTACTTGTAGTCACGGACGCTCAGTATCGGAGTAGCATGATTCTGATTGGCTCAGTCATGTAGTAAAATATGCTCTCGCAAAAACACGTGGGTTAACCCTTTGAGGAGCATGCACGTACATAACCGTGGCTTCGTTTACAAGGACATTTCTTTGCTCTTGAAGAGAGAATTCGCAGTCTTGTAATGTTATTGTTTCGCTGGACCATATCAAAATCCATTCAAACAATTACTACAACTCATCATTTCAATTCGTATGGATAAAACTGCTGTTTTCAATAAATTCTCAAATGAACACGATGCATTGTATAACCAGTTACGTCTATTGCGACATATTAACTGGCGCATAGTTAAAAGGACGGCTTCATTCGCCGACGGCCTGCCAATAATAAACGTTGAAGAGTACAGTAGGTGTTCCCTGTGTAGCCACGACCAATAGGACGACGGTAAGTGGAAATACAGAGGCCAACACAACTGAAATTTCTGTAGTGTAGAATATAGGCAGCTCACTTCAACCTTGTCTTCAGTGCCAGGAAATTTTTGCCGTCCTCAAAGGGTTGATAACGAGAGGAAATTTGAAGGTGTGCGTGTATAGGCAAATACATAATCAACGCACGCTGTTTCGTGTCAATTAAGTTGTAAAATAGATTCTTACACATCGAAAATTAAAACAGAAAATTTCGCTTTTTTCATCCTTATAGGCCGTTCACGGTAAAGTGAGCACTTTTGAGGCTCTATTCACGTTTGCCTTTCAGCTATGTTTTATCCTTTAACCAATTTTTTAAATATATACTGTCAAGTGAGTAACAAACATAATGTGTATATTCCATCGCACTCAGAAGTTAATGCCTAAGGCCTAGATAAAATATATTTATTTACTGGTATTCCAAATGTGAGAGCTTTCGAAATTGCTCACTTTACCGTGAATAGACTATAACTTTTTTGTCCCGCCATAGGATCACTCTGTCACCACCAGTTACAATAGCAGCTTGTGTACTCCCTCTATATTGTATATGTTTTAACACCAACATCCATATGTTTGTTGCTGTTCAGCCAAGCATTTTGTATGTCCAGGCGACTATTTTTGTCGGCGCGATACGATTATTTATGGCCGAACCTGGTGTGAACTTAGCGACTGCCTACTGAGCCAGCCATTATTATTTCAATATCATCTCAAAAATGTAACGAATGAGAAGGGATTTTTAAAGTGAAATATTCATTCCGCTTGCTATGTATGTACATACAAAAATAACTACTCTGGCGTAGTGCCGTACATATATCTAGTTAGCAAGCACATTTTATGCACTTAATCCAAATAAGTTTTATATTGATTGTTCTTTTTATTGTGTATAATTCTTCCTCTATAGTGACGTCATTTTCTGTGGATGTTATTTTGAAGTGAATAAGACTTTAAAATCAGGTATGTGCTGTTCACGGTAAAGTGAGGAGTTTTGAGGCAGTAGTCACTTTTTTCCCTTCCAGCCATATTTAATCCTTTTACCACCTTTTTAAATAGATATTTCCATTTGAGTAATAAACACAGTGTGTATATTCCACAACACTCGGAAGTGAACGTCTAAAGCTAAAATAAAATATATTTATTAACCGTTACTCCAAATGAGAGGGCTTTCAAAAGTACTCATTTTACAGTGAATAGCCTACAGGCACATGGGATGTCCGGTTGGAGTGGGTGGAGAGGCTTGGGAGGCTCTTACTATCGGGATCTTGAGAGCCTGTGAGGATGAAGTGAGGTGAGTGTGAAGCAGCGCCAGAATGCAAGGGCGGAATAAACGGGAGACTCCCGAGAAAACCCACCGACGAGCGGGATCGTCCGGCACTATTCCCACGTGCGAAATGGTACCAGGACAGGAACCGGGACGTAACGGTTTGCACGGCGATCAATACCAACGCTATAACTTCGTCACTGATAACTAGAGACCCCGAGAAATTCGCGAGTTCAATAACCTGTAGGCTGTGTTTCACAGTCTTATACACTCTCATACAGATATGTCAACTGTTTATTGGTTGATTGTTGTGGTAGTAAAATGCGGTGGTTGGTTATCCGCTTGTGCAGGCGTAGACTCAAAGAAATTGTTCAGAAATTTAACATACCAATGCATGCGGGAATGGTAGGATTTTCCCCTATAACTTCGTTGTCGCATTCATGCATTTGGTCATGAAATAGTCAACTGCTAATGAGGTTCCCAATTATGTATAGTAGCGACGCTAAACATTCCTATATCTGCAGCTTGATGTGTGGTATTATTACCATACAGTGTATAGGTTGTAAACTTTCATTACAGTTAAGGAAGTTTACCAGAAAATTCTTACAGTGATTTACGTAAATCTTGCTGCCTTTCCCTCGACACTGCCACTCCCCGATTTTTCTTATTCTTTTAACGTCGGTTTATTTATGTACCTGCTTTTAAGCCGAAAGGCTGACCGGGTTGTAATTTTTTTTTGGGGGGGGGGAGGGGGAGAGGAAGTTCCTCGCAAATCATACCTAAACTTACGTCTGAAAACACCACACGTATTCATGGTTTAACTGGAATTGAAAACCGAAACCGCGAGATCTCAAGGTTAACGCCTTAACTGCCTCGATCACGAAGGTCGCCAGTTTCTCGATTACTTGGAAATCGAACGCTATAGTCCGTAAGCTGACAACCGTTGGGAAGACTTCCTGTTAGCGATAATTCCTCAGCAAGAAATGAGGAAAAGTCTCTAGTTTCGTAGTTCGTGTCCTTCATGCGTTTTGTGTCTCTGCATAGAAGGGAATGTTGGTGTAAGTGTTTTTTCTCTAAACTTTGTTATCCGTGCTAAAGTTTATTTCGCTCAGATTGGGAAACTCAATGCCAGTAGTTTTATGCGTAAAGGGTGTTCACGATAAAGTGAGCGCTTTTGAAATTAACCTTAGGAAAACGTCATTGCTCCTGCCTGCATATATTTTAACAGGCGCACTGAGTCACACGCGGCCAGTTAAGTTGGTAACGATGGATGGAAAGTAGTTACATAGCTTAACGTCGAATAGAAAGTGTTGGGTAACATTTGTGGTAAGTTAAATAATTTGTTTTGCTTTCTGTTTTTTTTTTTTTTATGCATCGAAGTGAAAAAATTTGTCTAAATTTCTAAATGATTTACTTTTCTTATAATTTCACAGTTTCACTTGGCCGACGCATAAATATAGTGCCGAGGCCCATGCCAATGCTAATTTTACATAAGGCGGAAGAATACACAAAGTGTGTACACGTAGATCTTAAGCCGGGCTTTCGAAAGTGCTCATTTTACCGCGAACAGCCTTTACAAATGTTTGCCTTCTGGTACCACTGATGATGGTCGTGTAACACATTTTCTCCGTTCTGCGTGTGAACAAACACGATAATTTGCAATTTTCATATAAATGTTGTAATTGTGTAAACTATTCCGATTTGTATTGTGTTAGAACCTTCTTAACGGGGAACCCCCCACTCCAGCCATCTTTCGTTCTCCGCACTAGGGTGGAAATTCAACCAAATATGGTTCCGTGTTGTTAACTTGCGCGATTACTTTATTCAAATGTGACAAAATAATCGAAAAAATTTGTTTTGATGACAGCTATATTTATTTTTTTTCCTAAAAATTGGTTAAAATTTTCACTGAAATAAGAATGTTTACAATAGCTCAATGCTATTTTTTTTTTTTTTTTTTTCGTTTACGCTTAACACCTTTGTAGAGCACGAATAATAATTCGAACATAAAGTGAATACTCACCAATTTGGCTGGGACAAAACAATTCGTCAAGAAAAGAAATGTTTACAAATACATATGTAAAATTTGTCTATTTACCGCAAGCTTAAAAGTTGCCTGTTTCGAACACCAGTGCACATTGTGGAGAGAAGATAAACGTAAGTTTACTGGTAATAAATGTTTTCTGTGTACGTTTTTGTTTTATGGCAATATTACCAACCTTCATATCCAAGAAATAAACATTCTTTGAGTTGCTTTTGTTCACAGTAAAGAAATAATAGTTCGCACTAACGATAAGAACGATATTAAAGATGTTGTCTTACATTGTAGTACTCAGTACGTGTCTGTTGTCCCAAAGAAAATATCGACAAACCGATATATTCATCAGTTACGAAACTGCAACTTAGCAAATATACAGGCCTCGTACAGATATTTAATGTCATTTTGAAGTGTAACGCTCTAGTCACAATAGCCCGACGAACAGGACACGACAGACAGATATGACGTCATAGCTCGACAGAATTTGATATTAAATTTTATTCAGTGTTCACCCCAACGAAATCTGCCCGACAAGTATGTTAGTTGGCTGTTGGAAAATTCTAAAACGGCAAGTTATCCTTATAATATACTATATTTACTTTATAACACTCGCTGTAAAGTAAATGATTATTTTACTTTTGACAGTATTTGAATTTATTTTCGAGAGATAAAAAGTATTTAGAAACGAACTGGAACGTTATTTTCTTGGCAAGTTATTTTATTGCTTTCTATAGTAGGGGAATACGCGCGAAATTTTATTTTCTAATGTTGTATTTACATTTTTTTGTGCGCCCCGACGAGTCCGACACGATGTAAAGTAGAAATATAACCTACTTTTGTTGGGCTGTCGGGGATGTGCGATTTTGTCGGACTGACGTCACAGTGACCTTGCTTTTCATTGGCTGCTGCTCAGATTTCGTCGTGTCGAGGTTGTCGTGTCGGGTTCGTCGGGGTATTGTGACTCCAGTTTAATGATTCTCCAAGTCACTAACCTCAATTTTTCCATGAAGTGAGATTATATTCTCGTCCATGTTACTACGTAACTTAACCAAACTAGCAAAAGTAGTCTACATGTAAAACGACAAAGTGGTATTTTGTTAAGGGCATTGGGGCATTAACACGAGGATTTCGGGCGCAAGTCTCGAAGCCGTTCTAATTATTTTTATTTTTAGTGAAAATAATTTCGAAATATTTGTTACTTCTCTCTTATGTACTAGCACAGGTTTTTTTTTTTTTTTTTTTTTTTTTGGAGAGAAAAAAATTTCTTTAAATTGTAACTGACATCACCACAAATACGTCGGATGATGTAGCGTGACGAAAATGTAACGTTATCATAGTCATTACATAGATCAAACAAAAATGTTATGTTTGTAGCAAGCCTAATTTGCAGTGGTTCGTATTTAAACAACGTTTAACTTTGCGGCAACAAACTGAAGCAAAGAAGGCGTTTTCACAGCAAACTATTGCTGTATATTATGGTTCTATTAATAGAGACATCTTTAAGAAAGAAACCCCGTCCAAATATGTTAACTAGTTCATATTCTGTTCTTGATTTTATATTTTGTGAGTTCCTGCACTGCCAGACCTTTCCATAGCCCTTGTTGGGATTCATCACGCACAGGATATTACTATTTGTGGTCGGCGGCGGACTGTGATTATTGTTTGGCATGTTCTGAGGTTTTTGCATTCAAGAATAGCAACTTCTCTTGACTTACATTATGTTGCTCCTACGTTTTACACACTTTTCCTTACTCTCCTATAAGGGTGTGCAATGCGTTCGTAAAATAGTGTTTATTTCAAAATTTTCAGCGGCGACCAAAGGGGATAAAGCAAAAATATATATTTTTTTAAGAATGTAACAACGCTTCTAATAAACCAGATTCCAGAAATATCGAACAAGAATACGTGTGTGTGTGTCTACATATATATATATATATATAATAATAATAAAATTGCATATTGTGCCCGAAAAAATCGCCAACATCCATGACTATTAAAAAAAAATCTAAACATACAAAATTAATTATACTTTTCATAACAATCTTTGATTGAAACATTTTCTAGTGATTGGTCTGTCGGTAATTTTCCTACATGAAGTATTATGCACGCCTCTTCGCGACTTCCAAGTGTGTCACTTTTGGCAACTGTGATGAATTCTCTTAAGGGGGTCGTCTACCTTGTACTTAAAATGTGCA
Organism: Dryococelus australis; assembly: GCA_029891345.1. Taxonomy (NCBI): domain Eukaryota; kingdom Metazoa; phylum Arthropoda; class Insecta; order Phasmatodea; family Phasmatidae; genus Dryococelus; species Dryococelus australis. The sequence goes on along the minus strand of CM056995.1, from coordinate 27,180,692 downwards.
GCATGTTTTAAAATTGCGTATTTTGATGAAACTATTAAATGTGCCACCAATCAGTTTATTTACGATACGAAAAGTTTATTACCATGCCATGGCGGAATGGTACTTTCAAGGACTGCCAGGCATTTTGCCTAACGGTTTCGCCTAACGGTGTTTCGGCTAACAGCATTTCGCCTAACGGCATTTAGTCTAAAATATAATAACTTCATTTCTTTCGAAGGCGTTTTGCCTAAAGGCGTTTCCCCTAACAGCGATCCGCCTAATGGCGTTTGGCCTAAACAGCGTTTTGCGTAACGGCGTTTTGCCTAAAGGCATTTTGCCTAAAGTTAGGCCAAACGCCCTTAGGCAAAACAACGTGTCCCCCTTTTCGAGACATTACGCAAACTGGAAACATTATTTCCGTGTCCTCCAACATAGCTAAGACCGGCTTTTTTTAAGACTGCTGCACATTAAAATACATGTACCGGATACATGCGAAACTACAATAGAGACATGGATTGTACTTTGCTACAGAGTCACGCCCAATAAAAGTATTGGGTTACCGATTAAAGTCACGTGTGATAAAAGTATTGGGTCACCGATTTAAGTCACGTCCAGGCGAATCGCCTGACGGAAAGAAGCTGTACATACGCCGATCGGCGTCTTCTGAGGCGCTTCGTCGATTTTTGCCTCATTCCGCACAAACATGCCCTCCACTAAACGACCGCCTTAAGAGTGGGATGAAGCTGAGCGTTCAAGGTCAAGAAGTGAAGGAGCGATATGGGCGACACTAAACAAGCATCCCTAGCATCTCATCGCTCCTACGCGCAAGGCGTGCAGTGTTTCCGTCGTGACGCTGTACTGTGTCAAATTAGATCTGTAACAGTGGGACTTTGTTAAACGCGATGAAAGCCCGCAGATTAAACTACACCTGCGTGCGTGTTAAGAAAACTGCATACGCAAGCTTTAAAAACGTGATATGTAACCATTTGCACGTTTTTTTTTCTCCAATAATACATATAATATGACAAAAGTAGAACAACAATAGTGGCATAGATCATTTTTTTCGTTATGTATATTTTGTGAGAAAAATTCGTATTTGCAGAACATTTATTTGCCGATTTACCGCACACAGACAAAATACCTTCCCAATTCTGGACAGTTATTATGTCACCAAAGACTTTATCACTATATGTACGACCCCAGCTTTTTCCCTCGCCGCAACTTACGACGGCATACTCGCAAGTTATCAAATTCAACATCCCCAACATCATTATCCCGTGATTTTTTTGTAATACGCCAACCATGAACGTAATACCGTGAAGGCCCGGCTACAATCACAGTAAGAAATAACAATAAAAAGTTGAATCCACACTTATATATGGGACCGGCTACAACACAGCATAACGGCGTAAGATGGCGACCCTGCTCGCGGTAGCCGGCGTAAGAGGATTGAATATATTCAATTCTCTTACGTCGAGTTCTACGCCGGTCAATCACGAGACAACATTTCCAACCACGAGAGTCAGTGCAGTGCAAGCTTATAGTAAGAACATAGTTATTAAATGAACTTTGCGGTACAGATTAGATTTCCGTTTATTTAAATTGCCAACGCAATTATTAACGTGTATGCCACACATTAAATATCCCAAAACACGATTCCCGCGAAACTTTTTTCATTACATTCATAAACAAAAGTAAATATCAGATTAGCCAACACACTGATTGAAAATGTCAGCGATACATGTACAGTCTGTCTTTTTTTTTTGTGCTCGTTTCTAATTAGTCACGTGACAGTTTTCTTACTGCGGTTGTAGCCAGTATATGCCAGATTGTAGCCTAGGCTTTAACAGCAGCAACAGGCAGCACCTGGTCATCAACCGTATACGCCAAACTCCTAAACGTCACGTGTTTGCAATGGTTTGAGGTTATGCGTTTCGCCGAAGATGTTTCAGTACATGCTCATCTGGAGGTTTCAGGACCAAGTAAGAATACACGAAGGAGTGATTGGAAGGATATTGGCGTGGTAGATCTGCGGGCAACCAGCCATGTACTGGGAGTCGCCGCCACAGGCCAGCCCAAGGTCATCGCTTTGTGCATTGCTGCATGCGCCTTGCCGCCCCCAAGGACACGTGACGGCTTCGCATCGCGCCTGCTCGGCTCATCGTGATCGTACCGCCTCGTCCTACGTTCGGCAGGACTCCGCCCCTGAGCTTCCTAACCCCCTTCCCCGACAAAACCGTCTTTGTTTTATTTCGGTGCGGTGCAATCTCTTTTGAAATACGTTCTTCCTGTTCGGAATATTAGCTGTATCAAGTCCACGGTTTAACTTTTTCCGATAAAGGCTGTTCATGATAAAGTGAGTGTTTCTAATAATTTCACGGCATTACATGATCAGCGCACGAATACTGGTCACTGGAACCATAGCGACATATTGCCCACGTGGTGGAAGGATACAAAATAAATCGTGAACCAGCCTAAAGAGATTGATGCAATAACTTTATTTCCAGTGCACATTTTTTATGTTTATGGCACTCTCTGCGGATTAAGAAATAATTTCGTCCGTCCCTGTTTCGTAGTTTGTTTACTGGTGCAGTGAAACAGACTGTCGAATAAGGATGCGACCTCTCAACTGATATACTACTTGCCTGGGCAGTTATGCTTACACAGAATGAGGATGCGACCCGTTCACAGATATACTACTTTCCTGGGTAGTTATGCTTACACAGAATGAAGATGCGACCAGTCCATTGATATACTACTTGCATGGGTAGTTATGCTTATACAGAATGAGGATGCGACCTGTCCACAGATATACTACTTGCCTGGGCAGTTATGCTTACACAGATTTATGATACGACCCGTCCACAGATATACACTTGTCTGGGCAGTTATGCTTACACATAATGCGTGCTTCGGTCCGTTACCAACTTGCAAAGTGTTTTTTAGCACTATAAATTACGAAAAATGTTGTTCAGTATCGCTATAAAGCAAACCGATGAGAAACTATCCAGCTCTCTGTCAGTGTTTAATAGCATATTACAAAACAATCAAGAAGGGGTGAATTTTTCTGAAGAAAAAAAAGCCAGTTATTAAAAAATACATTGGTTTTAAATTCGTGGTATTTTGTCTGTTCTTGTGGCGAAGTTTATTGTTGTGATGTCTACCTACGGCGTAGAATACTATGGGTTCGATTTGTGTCAGCCCCCTTTTTTTGCTTACCATTTATTTATCGTTATTGTAATGAACAACTAATTAAATAAGGGTTAAACCACACAACTCGAACCCACGATCTTCTGCACCGTAAGTAAGGATTCGACGATGCAACCTCTCGCCACCGTAGGCGGGCGTTCCAGCCAATTACATCTCAATAATTTGCCAAATATGCTCAATCTCAAATGTATCACGAAATTCTAACAATACACTAAGATCTGCTTTATCGTGAACCCGTTTAACTTTAGATATCGATGCATTACGAAAAGACCTTGGAACTGCCTTGACTATTCAAGCAATAGTTAAAATCAGCCCTGTTTCGTTCGAAGAAAAATGAACACATTTTTATATCGTCCATGTTTTCAGTTCAAACTTACCGTCAGCTATCATGTCTGATAGAATTTGTTTTCAGTATTCGAAAAATTTCAGAAACAATTGTGGACACTGGAGCAAGATCTATGTTCAATTTGCGCATGTGCATAATTAGGTCCCTGGATGAAGTGAATACAGGAATTTCGAGTGTCTAAAAAAAAAAATCCACTATTTAGTAATGATCCTGGGTGAAAAGGAGGGGAATTTGATTAGTATTGCGACATTGCGTATGTGTTACTAGCTATGTTATTATAGTTGGATTAGTTCAGTTCCTAAAACACTTATGGTTCTCCCACAGAACCATTCTTCAGTCCAAATGAATTGTTCTAATAGTTCCTACCATAATATGAAAACGTTGTCTGCCTCTTATTATTATACTTGGCGGAAAAAAAAAACGAGTGGCTCATGAAACTGATATCGGGCGCAAGGCTGGCCGAGTTTAAATCATGGGAATCTCATTAATGCTTGTGAAATCAGCGTGCCGTTATTATGATAATACCTTTCTCTGTCAAATCTATGGACGTCGAATGACAAAAATATTAGACTAGAAACGAGGTGAGCGCACTTATAATCGAACGTTTTACAAAATGTTCTTATAGTAGATTTTTTTTAATATCAACGATTTTTTTCTAGATACTTCTTTTGTTTATTAAAGCAGATTTCTCACGATGCAAGGTGAGTGCCAAACTTGTGCGTGATGTCGACCTTGCACGAGAATTTCTTGCGCAAGTTTGTGTGCAAGGCACATATTGCACGAAATGAGGAGATAGAGCACATCTCCTATTTTTCTCGTGCAAGGCGATGCAGGTTGCGATCTTATTGGTCCTTGTATGCTGGTCATGTGACCTGTTTTAAACTCAGCCATAGAGTAAGGGAAAATCATAATCTGAGGCGTGCGAAGAGGAATACAGGGAAATAAAACATAGCTGGAAAATAACTTTAAAGCGTGGATTGGAGTTTAGATAGATCGTTGAGAATAAAATAAAAACAAATATATTTTCGAGGGATAGCTTTGAAACAAATACCTTGTTGAAGTAAGCAACTTCATATTTTGTGTTATAATACCTCGGCTGTTTGGTACTCACCAAGTATATCAACTAATTTTTATGCGAGACAGTAGTCATCTTATTTATCTGCATGTGAACTCGTTTCGCACGCAATTTAGTTGGCATCCTCGTACGAAATTTTGAGCGAAATGCATCTTGCATTGTGTGAAACCTGCTTAAGATAGGTCATAAACCTAACTAGTTTCTATTGCGAAGGTTTATTATGCTAATTTCGGTTATATAAAATTAAACCTGTTTTATGTCACCTTCAAGACAGAGAATTTATTACATGACAGTTCAGGAGTGCTAGAGCAACATGAGCTATTGCAGGTACATTAAGGAAACGCACAAGTTTGCGGATAGAAGTGGTGTTGGTGACCCAGTCCCTAGCTCCCAACCGCTTTCCCGTCTGGCGCCAACATAGCCAGCCTCTCTTCCCGGAATGGCGGACACCATTTGTATAACCTGTTGGACAGCCCTATCCGCCCGTTGTTTTTCAACCCGCGGGATGTGCAACTTTGTTCGTGCAGAAAAGGGAAAAATGAAGCCCGACAGGGGATTAATCTTGCGGGAGTTTCAACCATGCTCTCTCTCTCTCTCTCTCTATTTCTCTCTATGATCCCCCCCCCCCCCCTTCGGCAAACAACATCAGCGTGTCCCACTCTTCCCATCACTATGGCGTTCTGCTTCCAGGTATGCCTGAACTCGATTTCGCTATCTTAGCGGCAGAGTTCAGTAACTTTTGTTCCGTGACATCCGACGTGTGCTGTCACTTCAGGTATGAAGGGTATAGGGTGTTGACTGTAAAGTGAGCACTTTTGAAGGCCCTTCAAATTTTTTTTCTTTCGCCTAATTTCCATCTTCCTGCTGTTTATTAATATAAACAATGCAATGTGACCAATAAACACAGGGTATACACTTCAGCTCTCTCAAAAGTTAACGCCTGATGCTGCAATAAGATATATCTATTAGTGGTTAATGCATGTTGGGAGGGCCTTAAAAAGTGCTCACTTAACCGTGAACAGCCTATAGATATAAACAGGATACTCTAAAAATTCCATTCAAAGTTTTATGTCCGGCAAAGAAAACCATTTATTTTAGGCTGTTTTGTTTACAGTAGCACAATATTCTTTAATTCAAAAAGAAGGTTAGATAAACACACACTGAAAAAAATATTTTGTGGCGGCCACAAAATTTAATATTTTTTGTATTCTTTGCAGGTACCACAAAGTAAGTTTTTAGTGGCCATTAAACTTTTGTGGTCACTAAAAACTTATTTTGTGGCAGCTACAAAAATGTTTGTGTACACCGCAAAAAATTTGACAGGGTGAATACCAACAAAATATTTTTTTCAGTGCATGTTTACTGTTAAAAAAATGTTTTCCTCGTACGTATTTATTTTACGCAATATTGCCTTTCTTCACAGCCAAGAAATAAACATTCTTTGAGTTGTTTTTGTTCACAGTAAAGAAAAATCATTCCCTCCTGCAGAATTTTTGACGCCATTCTGAAGTGCAGTGATTCTCCAATTCACTACAATTCGTCCCAAAAAGGTGACATTACATTCTGGTCTGTGTTATTGCCAGTAAACTGAATGTGACTGTATCTGGGATAATGTACACACCCCGGAGGTAGCACGCGTTCTTATCGTATAGCAGCATTATCGGCGTACTGCATTGATATGCCTTTACTTACTAATTCTTAGTATTTATACTGATATTGCATTCATCTTCTACTTAGTCGCCCAAGACTTGTGACCTGTGATCAACGTGACATTACCCCTCAAATATTTTGTCGAGCCTTCTCCATTTATTAATAGGCATCTGAGTGGCATTAGGCCACATACGTTAGTAAGCCCAATATTATCCTGAAGATAACGGGCTTGAAAGTATTTTTTATGTAGTCATTTAAACCCAATACTAATACCATACTGATTTTGGCATGATTTCCTTTAAAAAAAAATTACGACTCACGGTACGATAGCTGTATTAACATTAATTGATTTTTCACGTAAATCAGCGGTTATCAAACTGTGGTCCATGGCTAGGTGTTAGGTGGTCCGAGAAAACGCTATCGAGTATTTTAATTGAGTGAGTTGCCTACCTCAAATATTCATGATGCAATTCTGTTTACTGATGAGTTCCTGAGTTCAGTGATTCACCACGTTCTTGTGTAATGTAAAATAAAACAACAACAGTACTATTTTGAATCTATTTTTAGTTTATATACATTTAAACTGAATAAATAACAAGGTTTTATTTATAAGTATACGTTTTAAGGAGTTGTTAAAATCATAATTCCTTTATTTTGGTATTTGAATTGAAGAAATGTTGGTAGTAGATGATCCGTGTTAGGTCGACACAGTCGACACCTAGTGGTCCTTGGCAGAGGAATGTTTGAGAAACGCTGATTCAAATGATAATCATGTACAAAATGGCGAGTTTTCGAAATATACTTATCCTATATCATTACGAGACGGTCTCTGTCTGTCTGTCTTTAATACTTCTTAGTCCCTTGAAACTCAAAAGAAGTTCTTCAAATTTTGCAGAGCGAATCCTCAGGGTCAAATACAGGTCAAGTTCGAATTTCAGCAAGATCAGATTACGCAATCATTACCTTTTACTATAAAAACTAATTTTTTAACTACTTTTTTCGTATATGAAAGCTATCAAGTGGGGCCACAGTGGCGAAGTAGATCCAGGAATATCAAATGGGGCAGCAGTGGCTTCAATGTTGAGTTAATTTCACATAATTTCATTATTACCTACATATATCAATACAGTGTTTTTTTTTTTTTTTTTTTTTTTTTTTTTTTTTTTTTTTTTTTTTTTTTTTATGATAACAAAAGTTTGTAACTTGGTAACTATTCTAGGCACGTGACAATACTAAAAATAAAGTTCACGTGCTGGGCCCCTAGTGTGTATATAACATCATCAAAGTCAAAACATAGACCATAGCCATAAGGCTTATATAGCTTTTTAATTGTAAAAATAAAATTCGTATCTCTAGCTACAATGTTACCTTACTTAATAGATCATATTTATTTCTGTTTCTGATTGGCCACAAAGCTCCGCGCACAACTCGCGAGGCTCGTCTCGTAATTTCCTTCCAACCCTCGTAAGGCGGCTCACTAAATTTCCATTGCTAAACTGCGAGTGTTTTTCCTCCATTAGCACGTTGTGAATTGTGCGTAAAGATGGCGGCAGCTTGGCGGTAAATGAAGCAACATGTGGCAAAGTTTTCTCTCTCGAACAATAGTTTCTACTCATTCTTCCCTCTAGAATTCCCAGTGTCTGAGTTATATATGGTGTTTGACGTCGTTCAGTTTGAAACCTGTTCGTCAATAGGACTGCGGCTTCTGTAGTATGTGTGTGGAATTCAAAATTTATGTACCGCCACGATTTTATCTTTATTTAAATTGTGAACCTCCAACTCACTGCTCAGCAAACTTTAATTACTCCCACAGGTCTCAAAATTCGGTCCAACAAATGTTTGGTATGACAGATGTCTCACTTATGACGTAATGTATAGTGGGATGTTACCCTAGCGTGAAATATGTTCCTTAGTGCCAGGTGGCCGATGTTAGTATTATTACGATAATGTGCGTAGAGTGATTGATCAGTTGAATGTGACATGCGAGTTGCCAAGTAGCAATATTACACATGCAAAACTAATTATTTGGTTAAACCTTCTCATACACTGCATTCGCCACGGAATCAAGTGTGTGTGCGTGTTTTTTTTTTTTTTTCTCTCGACGAACGAATCATTTGAATATGTATAAAAATTTGCGTGAACTTCCAGACGTTCTGACAATTTATTTATTTATTCAACAAGACCTTCAATTCTTACAATTCCGTTTTCTGACTTCAAAACATCCGAATTTGTTTTGAATGGATCGTACCATTTCGAAAATGCTTTGTGTTAATTTCAAAAACAGGAGGAGACTTTTTTTTTTTTAATACTCTTCACCGAAACTGGAACCATCGAGGAATTATCTTCTACCCTGTTCGTGCATGTAAATTCACAAATTGTGCTCCAGTATAGGAGATTGGCGGTGGTGGTTTTTTTAATGGCGGACTAGCAGTGAACCTTGATGGAACTACTTCACAAGTGAACCACGATAACCACTAAGGCCACACGGACAGGGTGGGGAAGTTCTCTCGCACACACTCTATTTCTGGAAAAGGCGGGAGAAGGGGAGGGGGGGGGGAGATGAGAGGAACTGCAGTCTCGAAACGATCGTAATTGGTGGTCGTGCGCAAGAGCCGGTGGTTGGGGGGGGGGGGGGGTGGTTGCTGATAACAGCCCACAGGGTTGGTTTGCAGGCAGTGTCTTCTCCCTTTCCCCCTCTCCGCTGGGGGGTATTTTAACGAGTCGAGCAAGTTTCAGCAAGTGGGCCGTTGGTCGTGGCAGGGCCGGGGGGGGGGGGGGTCGACGGCCTGCGGTCCGCAACGAGATGGAGTGCACTCGACGACAACTGCGGCCCCTTAAACGCCGCGAGAATTGGACTAATGGACGAACTTGAGCCTACACGGGGGGGGGGGGGGGGAGCGACTCGCCCGAAGGACTTCTTGGGGCAGGCCCGTGACTTGCTGGGGATCACTTCCTCGCCGGGGAGACCCGCCAGGAACCATCCGCCAAGTCACCCACTCACTCACATTATAATCGAAGTGGCGATGTTTTAGTAAATAATAATGCTTGGTATTTAATAACTAGAGATGATGGAAAATCGTGAAAAATTCTTTTAACCAACATATCTTCTATAACACACTAACTAGTTCATTCTTTCCTGATTGGATGAACAAGGTTTTTAGTCGACTAATTTGTTTTGCAGACCAATTACGAACGTGCTCCCTTGTAGTATCAGAATCGTCGTTGGACCAGTAAAATGGGGTAGTAACTTCATACATACATGACAGCCAATAAGGAAAGAAAACTGTGGGAGGTGTGTCCAGTACGTTGAATCCTAGCAAAGAGGCAACTTTACCCGCGATAAACCATTATCTCTACTGATAACTTTTCTTGCTTAAGGCTGTTACCTGGGTTAAATGCAGCGAAAAAAGGTATAGTAAGGAAATACATTTTAATGAAATTATTTTGTTTGGCGTTCCTGTTACAGACACACGCGCGCGCACACACACACACGCATATATATATATATATATGACTGAATGATTTCGCACTAATGACTGAATGATAGTGAAAAACAAATGTTTTGTAGTTTGGAAAATAAATTAGGAAATTATTCTTACCTCTTTAATTTTATTAAGGCTTTCATCCTTCAGTAACCTGGCCACATAAATGCACGTGTAGCATCAAAAAGGAATCCTGAAGAATGCCAATTCATGTATTAAATGTTGGGGTCATTCTCTGCATAGTTCATACACGATGTTTAAACTGCAGGCTAAAGCAAATTTTCCCGAAGGGACCATAGTCGTATTATATATATATATATATATATATATATATATATATATATATATATATATATATATATATAACTTAAACGTACAAAATCAAGAATCCAGTACTGCGAATGGTACTCAATCTTAAGGCTGTTGCCTGATTTGAAAGCGGTGATAATTTTGGTATAGAAGAAGTCCTGAGTGATATACTGGATTCTTGATTTTGTACGTTTAAGTTATATATATATATATATATATATATATATATATATATATATATATATATATATATATATATATAATATATATATATATATAATACGACTATGGTCCCTTCGGGAAAATTTGCTTTAGCCTGCAGTTTAAACATCGTGTATGAACTATGCAGAGAATGACCCCAACATTTAATACATGAATTGGCATTCTTCAGGATTCCTTTTTGATGCTACACGTGCATTTATGTGGCCAGGTTACTGAAGGATGAAAGCCTTAATAAAATTAAAGAGGTAAGAATAATTTCCTAATTTATTTTCCAAACTACAAAACATTTGTTTTTCACTATCATTCAGTCATTAGTGCAACAATATCCTGTTGAAATATTATTACGTTAATCAATTAAATAATTAAGTTAGTCCTGTTAACAAGTTGAAAAGTGCCCCATACTCTAGATTAATCAGAGTGCTTCGCTCGTATCAGTCCGTCGTGATCTACTTTCACCACCACTACACTACAAGAACACTCGTTCACGAGCATACCAATCATTTCGTGGTCGCGGTAACTGAGTGGTTAGCCTACTCGCCTCCCACCAAGGCCAACCGGGTTCAATCCCCGGCGGGGTCGCTCCCGAATTTTCCCAAGCGGAAGTTTTGCCGGACGATGTCGCCGGTCGGCGGGTTTTCTCGGGGATCTCCCGTTTCTCCCCCGGTCCTCGCATTCCGGCGCTGCTTCACCCTCATCGGCTCACAAGACCCCGAAGTTAGGAGCCGCCCAAATCGCTCCACACACTCTCCACGCCAATCATTTCCCATAATTGCGTTGGGCACAGAGGTCGCTGTATCAGCGCAACCATTTTCCGCCATGGTTCGCCGAATATATGGGAACACTCGCCAGGCACTTTTGTCCACTCATTCTAGCCCTCACTTCGTCACTCACTCTCTAGAACTCACTTCATCACTAACTCTCTAGAACTCACTTCGTCACTAACTCTCTAGAACTCACTTCGTCACTCACTCTCTAGAACTCTCTTCGTCCCCTCACTTTCTAGAACTTACTTCGTCACTAATTCGCTAGAACTCATTTCGCCACTAACTCTCTAGAACTCACTTCGTCACTCAATCTTTAGAACTCACGTCGTCACTCACTCTCTAGAACTCACTTCGTCACTAACTCTCTAGAACTCACTTCGTCACTCACTCTCTAGAACTCTCTTCGTCCCCTCACTTTCTAGAACTTACTTCGTCACTAACTCGCTAGAACTCATTTCGTCACTAACTCTCTAGAACTCACTTCGTCACTCAATCTTTAGAACTCACGTCGTCACTCACTCTCGAGAATTCACTTCGTTGCTAACTCTAGAACTCACTTCGTCACTCACTCTCTAGAACTCACTTCGTCACTCACTCTCTAGAACTCACTTCGGCGGGGCAGTATTCGAACTGTAGAGGGAGGAGGAGGAAGGCGGAGAATTTCCCCCTTTCTGGATTTTTTTTTCTCCATAAGTGTGCACTCCTGTGTTTGCATTCGTGTGTTTATTTTCAACCGGGGAATGAAAATTCCCTGCTAAAATACCTCCAAGTTGCATTTTCCGAAGTTTACTTTTATATTCTTGTGCGGCGGTCTATTTTTCACAATGCTGCAACTGTACCGAACTTCTAGTAACACGATCACCTGCTGATCCGACGCTCTTATCAGTGAAAGCAAGCACGAGGCCATTCCCTGCAGAGGGGAATAGCAAATACATTTTTTTTTCACGTATCAAGCTGACAGTATTTTTATGCTGCACGGTGTGATAACTGCTACATGCGCAATGCTTTCATAAATGTTGGTTTCTATTTGTTGTATTCATAATACGATTTTGTGTTCGGGTGGTTCGCTGTTCTACTAGTTTAGCACTGTCTCTGCTACCTCTCGTTCGTACTACTGGAAGATTTTTTTTGTACGCTGTTCGGGTTTCAGTAGCAGTTGCTATTTCTGCTGTAAAGAGCAGCCATTTCTACTCTTACTCGCCGAGGAACAGCAGAACGAGAGCAAGGCCAGAAAATAAAGGACCGCCAAAATAAAACTACAAACATCGAAGAGTCTTGAGAATGGTGATTGCGAAAAGTAATTTTCTTTTACATATTGATGGTGAGAATATATTTGGGTATCCTGTAATACGTGTATAGGGACATGAACTTAGTAACGAAAATAATCATTACCGCCATTTTCGTATTAAAATGTATTTATTTATTTACATGCTAATTTTGTGAGTTTTGGGCGTCTCGTAACAGCAAGATCTTCAGAGCCGATGAGGGTGATTTTGGTGAGTAAGGAGCAGGGTCGGAATGAAAGGGCGAGGAAAATGGGAGATCCCCAAGAAAACCCACCGACCAGCGGCATCGTCCGGCACGATTCCCATATGCGAAAATTTGGGAGTGACCTGGCCGGGCATTGAACCCGGTTCGCCTTGGTGGGGAGCGAGCAGGCTAACCGCTCAGCCGCCGCGGCCGCGGTATGCTTAGTTTTGATGTTTGTCGGTCGTATCGACCCGCCGAGAACAGCTGCTCTCCCTTTTACTTCGCCGCTCGTGAAAAAATGTCACTTGTCCCCAGATAGAAAGAGCATTCCAAGCGAACAAGCCTTCTGCGAAACCCTCTGAGCAGGAAATAAGTTGAACTTAACGCACATGCTACTGGAAATGGAAGCTGGGGGTCAATGCTGTTTATTAGTCGTGTGTTGTGAGAAAACGAAATGTCTGTGCCGCTGACAGGGTATGTTCGTCTCCTTTTAGCGTCATCCTTCTCTCATCTCAGCCATTTCTCTCCTCCGTGCTCAAAGACGTGTGGAATACGCGTGGATGCCTGTGTTAAAGAGCTTTCTCGTGTTAAGGCCGCGCCCTACACCGGGGCAACTTCGTGCGATGTTGCCATGCAACTTGGACGCGTGCGTCGTGTAGAATACTTTCTACCCGTATTGCAAGTATTTCTATCGTAGTACGCGACTTGTCGGAAGTAGTCGTCAGTTTGTGAAGCCAAGCGGGTCATTTTTACCTATCGCATTCAACTAGCGAGTTGACCAGAAAGTGTGGAGTTTTCAGCGACGATATTTGAGTTTCAAATATACGACATGGAGTTAGTTATGAAACTCTTAATTTGACTGAGGAAAGAGCTGTGTATGAACAGTGCTGACGTACAACACAGATATTTAAAAATGTGAAAAAAATTTAAAAAAAAAAAATTAAAAAATCGCTATGAATGTGGCGGCAAAAACGTTTCTTTGATGTGAAAGAGGCATAATTGAAAAGTAATCTGGTAAATGCGATAATAGTATTTGCGAACTTTTTATCTGCTGCAGGAGAACTGGCCGCTATCAGCGCGCGAGTAGTTTGCCGCGTGTCGCGTGGCCGCCGGGAGAGTTCTGTGCGACTGTTCGCTCGCGACTTGTAGACGGGAGTTGCTTCGTTTTAAGGCCGCCGATATTGTCCCGGCACCGAATACGAGCGCACGCTTTTCGCTCGTAAACTGGGCATTTTTTTTTTTTTTTCGACCCCTGCTTAAGATCTACTTGCATGCACATTGTGTAACCTTTCCCCCCATGTGTAAAATTAACAACGCCAAAAGCACTTCTTTATTCGTGCGTCAATGAAGTAGAAATTTAAAATTATTATAAAAGTAAGTATTCTGCACATTGGCTAACTCACACACTTACATGCAATAAAAAAAACAGAAAGCAAACTAAATAATTTCAGTATTCACATAATGTTTTTCTAACAATTAATTTTGACATGGAAATAGTCGTTAAGACTGTTCCCGATAAAGTGAGCACTTTTGAAATCAACCTAAAAAAAAAGTCACCGCCCTTACCTGCATATATTTTAACGGGCGGACTGAGTAACATGCGCACAGTTAAGTTGGTAACGATGAATAGAAAGTAGTTCCATGTTTTACTGTCGAATAAAAAGTGCTAGGTAACCATTTGTGATAACGTAAACTATTTCTTTCGCTATCTGTTTTTTTTTATTCGCCCACGGCAATGTTAATTTTACATAAGGCGGAATAACACACAACATGCATACAAGTAGATCTTAAGCAGGGTTTTAAAAGTGCCCAGTTTGCCGTGAATAGCATATACCAACTATACTGGCCGCATGTCAGTCAGTCTGCCCACTATGGGCAGTGGCATATTTTAAAGGATTATTTGAGATGTGCTCAAAAAACACTCAACTACCTATAGAGCGTCTGTAGCGAGGTCTTTAGAGCCGATGATGGTGAAATGAGGTGGATATGGAGTGAAGATATTTGGCCGGCTCTTAACATCTAGGTCTTGAAAGCCGATGAGGGTGATTTAGGTGAGTATGGAGCAGCGCCGGAATACAAGGGCGGAGGGGAACGGGATGTACCCGAGAAAACCCTCCGACCACCGGCACGATTCCTGTATGCGGAAATCTGGGAGCAACTCCGTAGAAGGAGTGGAGGGGGGGGGGGTTGGGGGGGAGCTAGCCGCCACACCACCGCGGCCCCCAGGGAGTCGAGGGACAGGGAGCACGTCCCAGTTTCGCGCGAGGCGGCTGTCGCGACGGTTAATCAGGCGCGAGGAAAAGGCGAGTACCCTCTCTTCCGCACTTTCCCAACACGGGCCGGGGTCACACTTGCACGACTCTGCAAAGTCCCCGGCCATACAAGGCAAGTTGCCTGTCCCACATCGGGCCTGCAATCTGCGGTCGCACGGGACACCCCCCTCCCCCTCCAGCCTCACGCCACCGGAATGACAAACTCCCCCCTCCCAACGCCCCGGTGTTTGTGACCCGCGGCGAGATTGGAACCGGCGGTTCCGCCGTAGATGTCTTCTTGACCTCCGAGCAGCCGCCCAGCTTTGCGGTACTTCGACGAACCTCTGCTGCCGCCACGGAGACAAGCAGGGCGCTTGCAGGGTCCACTTGCCTGTCGTAACCATTGCAGAAACCGTGATTTGAATCACTTGAAATCCGTTTCATAAGATGGACTTCACGTGTGGAAACTTGAAGACGTTTGTCGACTCCTGCGACAGATAACAATGCTCCTGTTCCTCTCTCATGCAAATTCAACATTTCCCATCTATTTTGCAATAAAAATGTATAAATCACTGTCGGTTTTTGAAAATTGTGAAATAACACAGTTAAACATGTCTCGGAAAATAAGGCAGTTTGCACCTGTAAGTACTTTCAATAAAAAATAGTTATCATAAAATATTTTTTTTCTGATTTCCACTCAGCTTATGCCTTTACCCAGTGGGGTCAAGGGAGAATGGCACATGCCACCCTCCTCCTCTTCTTTTTCCTTTTTTTTTTTTTTTTTTTCAATTTTTGGCAGGCCCCGCGGAGGATTTCGTACCGTGGGTTCGTATGATCTTCGTGTGCTTGTAAACTTATTTCGCATGTTAAAAGGCCCAGACGCAAGACTTCACTAAGGGAGACGTTGATACGCTGGTAAAATGCCTCCATCGCCTTTATGAGCATTGCAGTGATTTGGCGCTCGGTCGTCGAACGTATTAGAACAATGACGGGAGCCATAGAAATTTTAATCATAACAGCGAAGATAAATTACTGTATCCTCAACATTCCTGCACTGTTTTAAAGTTTCCGCGACAATTTTTATTACAACAATAAAACAGCTTTTAAATAACAACGTATTTGCCGATTTTCGTTTGCGAGATGAAAAATTTTAAACCTGGTTTCCGGATAATAAACAGAGAATATCTGAAAATATGCAGCACATGACAAAATAATATTTCAACCGATGATTTGCTCGCTGATTAGTGACCTACGCAGGCTCGTTGAAATGCGCAAGTTATTTCCAATAACCAAATATCAACGCAAGAGAAAAATTACATCCATTTCAAAGTACACCGGATAAAAAAAAATAGACTGCGATCGTGTATTTACTCCTTGAAATTAACAATTTCGTCTCGCTAATACAGCAACAAGCTACCTAATACCACAGGAAATAGCCAACCCCGACGGAGCATACTAATAAACAATTTGGTCAATAAGAGCAACAACAGTCGCTGGTTCTAGTCCGGCCCTTGTGCTTGGTTGTCATATTTAACGTTAATTAAATTTGTAAGCCACCTTTGTATTCCCCGTTGGAACCATTAAGCAGGATCCGTGGATGGAAAGTAATGTTACATATACGCCTGCTATTATAGCTATACACAGCTATAACGTACAGCATTAAATTATCTGTCTCCACTATTACTTATTTTGATTTGACAGTGAACGCAATATTTAATGTCTATTTCTACACTAATTATCGTATAATTGTCTCTGTTTGGTTAGTCAGTTAACTCATACTCATTATTAACATGTGTTCAGTCTATCTGTTGCCACCGTTTGTAATGTATTTCACTCACGTATCCAGTCCAGTAGTCCAGCCTGTCAGCCGCACCCTTCACTGCTTGATACTCGCAGTCGCAGATTTACCTTCCGCTGGTCACTTCTCTCGCTGCTCGTCGTCTATCGCTAGGAACTCAGTCGCTCATTCACTCATCAACTACTCGTCTCGTAGGCCTGCCACACTTTTAAATCGTTCACCTTGACCATTTGGGAGGTTCATCGCACCCCGAAAGAACGAGGTCAGTAATCCAGAACATTCCTCAGATAAACGCAGAAATCAGTAAAACCAGGGTCAGCAGCGCAGACCAGCGACACGTAACAGTAACAATAAATCGTTGGCGTGACGTTTCAGTGTTATGTAGGCGTTGGAAATACGAGCGCCTCATGTTGTGTGCACCTTATTACGTAAACGAGCTGTCCAGTGCTGCATTTTAGCCTTAAAATTTGTTTCGAAATTCAAAAACTTATACTAGCACAATGTCTGATTTCTGCTGGAGTGTTTCATTTTATTTATTTTTTTCAAGTTTTAGAACGCGATGAAGAGATTTATTTTGGAGTGTGGCCTTTTGTTCGCCCGCGATTAGGGTTTAACTTCTGGCTATTATGTATTTAAATTTGATTGTAGAACTTAAAATAAAATTATGGCCAAACCACCAGAAGAAATTCCGTGGAATTTCTTCATTTTATTCTAATTACAACAATTAATTTGAACTGTAGCCAAACATGATAATTATGCAACATTTTGAAAATGTTATGTCAATACATATAAATGAGTAATTCCTGTATTTTCCGTCATTAATTTTGGTTTGTTTTTATTTTTGATACTTTTATCAAAGTATCCTACCATTAGATGTAACAAAAAAGAATTATAAAATACCCTAAAAAATCAAAGATAGGTTTTGGCACTTGAACAGCCTTAATATCGTGGTCTTGTGCTCTGGAGAGGGTGAAATGAGGCGAAGGTGGAGCAGTGGCGGAATGCATGAGCAGGGGAAAACGGGAGTGCGCAGTGGAAACCCGCCGCCCAGTGGCAACGTCTGTCACGCTTTCCATTTACGAAAATCCTGGTGACCCTGTCAGGAATCGAACTCGGTTCACTTTCGTGGGAGGAGAGTAGTCTGATCGCTACTCTACCGCGGTTCCAAGAAATTCTGAGAAATTTTACTCCCTGCCAGAAGTTTTTTCGTACGGTACCATATTCCCGCCGGGACGTGCAGGGCGTCCTGACCTCTGGGCTATGTGTTTGCGGTCTGGTGAGGGAAACTTCCTCAGCCCGCAGAGAGATACAACTGCTGCAACCGTATGGGTGGTATAAGGGCCCTCACAAGGGCCCGAGCACACCCCCCGCTCTGAGCTTCGGCAATGATGAGAGAGCTACCATATTCCGCGGAAGGGGCAAACAATGGTAATTTTCCTTACAGCGAGACCTTCGTGCCAATAAGGTGCTATCACTTGTTTTTTAGTTATCCGTTGATAACATACTTTCCTATTTACGTCTATCGTTTCTATTTAAACACTTTGCTCCAGTTTTACGCCATATGTGTAATTACATCAGCTAATTACGCGGTATATTCTTTCGTATGAATACGTTTGTAAACGTTAATTACGCAGAAGATTAACTTTAGCTAATTAGCAATAGATAAGCAGACAGGTTATTTTACATACCTATTCACGTGTACCATATTTGAAATGAGACATTACAGGTTCAAATTCCGCTGTTTAGCACGCCACTCTAACCAACAAAATTATCGCTGTGTTCAAACAAACCTGCTCGGGGGCGCGCGTGTGTTTGTGTGTAGCTCGTCGGTATTGTGTAGGTTTGAGTTGTGACTCAAGCAGGCTGGTGATATCCCTACCTAGAAATACACATGTGCAGTCGCCTTGTTATACATAACACCAAGCTTGTCAGCTGCACACTGTAAACGATACAAACTACACGGTCCAATGCAATGCCACGAATCAACTGTTTATTACGTTTCTTCCCCCCCCCCTCGTGACACGTTTATATAACGTATTATATAACTGTTACCATTTTCTCTGGGTTTTTTTTTTCCCCAACTCCATTTCGGCAGCGAGGATTATATCTCTTCCTGCCGTTGCCACGCTAGCCACGGTATACCGGTCGACCTTGATGACAAATACTGTCTTCTCACTCCACCAAGCTGTCATACTGGTCACTTCGTCTTTCTACTCTGGCATTATGGACGTAGACATTTCGGTGTACAGGGTTCTGGGTGAACCTTTGGGCTGTTCTCAGCCTTTCCCTCGTACTGTTTATGACTAATTTTCGTGGGCGTAATACAGTCATAAGGACTCGTTGTTGTGGACTTAAGTGCCCTCCTGTGCAAAAAATCATAAACGATACAAAATGATTTCGTACGCCGTTCTGCATCGCAGACGCGCAAACACAAACACGTGACACACACACATACACAAACAACTTTTCATGCATTCTCAGAAGTTTTGAAAGTATCGCGCTTTCCCCAAGACTTCACCAAGTTGACGCTCAAGTGAGTGAAGGGAGGTCTCGAGAGCCGATGAGGGTGATTGAGATGAGTATGAAGCAGCGCCGGAATGAAAGGGCGGGGGGGAAACTGGAAATCCCGAGAAAACACGCCGACCAACGGCATCGTCCGGCACGATTCCCACGTGCGAAAATCCAGAGGCCGGGGGTTGAATTCGGATCGACGTTGGTGGGAGGCGAGCAGGCTAACCGCTCAGCCACCGTGGCCCCGTTAAGGTAGCACGCACTCCAGACCCCTCGGATATACGACTTTCAAAACATCTTTGCAACTGTAAAAATCCTAACTCTAGCATACTTTTTTTTTAGTGGAATTATCAGCATCTTAACCTTAAAATATGTGCCAAGCAAATTTCAAAATTATATACGACCGCAATGTTTGATTTCAGCTGAAGTGTTTTTAGAAATTTTAGGAATGTCACAAAAAATTTTCTTCGAAGTGAGGAATTTTGTTCGCCAACGATTAGGGTTTAACACATGGCTATTTTGGATTGAAATTTGATTGTAAAAATAAAATAATATCGTGACCCAATCACCTGAATAGATTTCACTAAAGCCGACTTCCCGTGGCGCAGTCGGTTAGTGCGCCACCGATCTGGGGTGCGAGAGGCTCTGGGTTCGAATCCCGGATAAGGCATGGTTGTTAATTTAAGTTATGTTATAAGTTAGTCTGTAAAGCCGTCCCTGGCTAAGCTTTCAAGCATAAAACCGGGGGACGTTAAAAAGCCTTTTACAAGACATAAAAAATAATCACTAAATTTTTTCATCTTATTCTAGTGACATTAAGAATTAATTTGAGCTGTACCCAAGCATAATAATGATGCAGAATGTTTAAATTTGTATGCCAATACATATAAATTCGAAACTCCTTTATTTTCTGCTGTTGAATTTTGTCAATTAATCTTCCATGGTTTCGATACTTTTATCAAAGTAGTATTTTATGTAATAAAACAATTATAAAATACCCTCAAATTAAGAAATTCATTTTTCACATGTGAAAACTTTCAAGACGACACGCTAGTAAAATGTTGCCTGTGAAACCAGTATATTCTTGTATACACGCGTCTCAGTGAATATTTTATCTGGCAATATGAAATTAAAAAGCAATAATTTACAACTAACACTTTCTTTAATCCAATTAAATATATCCGAAAAGAAGAAATAGTTAATATGGTTAAAAAATAGCATTCTTAGGGCTTCCTTCCCCAAGTTCCTTTAGGGAAAGGAAGTACGTACAAAATTGCATCTTTTGTTTAATCCATTTTCACAGTAAAATGAGCACTTTTGAAAGCCATGCTTAAGATCTGTTTGTATGCACGTTGTGTATTCTTCCGCCTTATGTAAGATTAACATTGTCACGGGTCTCATCACTTCATTCACGCGTCGGTCAAGTGAAACTGTGAAATTGTTAGAAAAGTTAATATTTTACAAATCTACTCATTTTTACACTTCGATGAATTTATAAAACAGAAAGCGAAAGAAATAATTTGAGTTATCAGAAATGGTTACCTAACACTTTTTATTCGACGTTGAGATACGGAACTACTTTCTCATCCATCGTTATTAACTTTACTGGGCGAGTGTCACCCAGGGCGCCCGTTAAAATAGATGCAGGTTGGAGCAGTGCTTTTTTTTTATAAGGTTGATTTTGAAAGTGCTCACATTATCGTCAACTGCCTTTACCACGTGTAACAATAGCCTACTGTTGCAAATCTAATTAGCGAGGAGTTGAGCTTCTCGAGATTGTAGGGGTACATCGCAACCAGTAAGAGCCAGCCCTGCTGACACTTACTGGCAGCTCGCTTTCTCTCCTTTGGTTTTTCAGGTGCATAGAAGTGATGGAGGGGAGGGGGGGAGAGAGGCCCAATAGCGCCACTCCCCTCACCAAGAGATGCGCCCAAACACCTCTCTGGTTACTGCCGGCACCAAGCTATAAGAATAAACGAAGCTCCCGCCTCCTCTCTACTATTCTTTCCAACTCTATTAACTAAGATAGCATTCTATTTAATTTAATTCGATTGACTGCATGCAATTAATTTCGAAATTTTTACTTCTCTGTCGCAAGGGTTTTTACGTCTCTCTTGGCGGTTTTTCCGTTGCTCTTCACAGTCAAGACTAGCTCTAAGTACACTTAGGGAGATAGTCATGGCCCCAAAGTGCAGACCATGGCTGCTTAATCCCTCTTTTCCGCGATGCATGTCTCCTTGCATGATTTTCCTTCCTCTTAGGCGTAAGGGGTTAGTCCTGAGACGCAATAAAATCCCGCACTTCCTTCGGGCCTTAACTTCACATAACACTTAGAATAAGTTAGTTTAGAAAAAATAGTACATCGCCGTCTGGGAAGTTCCCCGACGCAATGCATAGGTCTAACTGTTTTTCCAAGAGAAGCGCCCACGATTGTATGTACTCCCAAAACACGTTAGTTCAGAACCTGTATCGCGGTCGGACAATGTTAACTTGCATGCTTCTTAGGTTTCTGCCCGCGAATCACAGACGTGCATTACCGGAGTAACCTAATTCTGATTGGCCAGTCAAGTAATAAAATGTCTTTTCGCAAAAAAAACAGGGGACCCTAGCCATACGTAAACTTTAATTAAAAAAAAAAAAAAAGTACTTGGGTTGTCCTTTAAATCTTTATCTAATATGCAGAAATTCTTCGTTTTGGTGTCATAATTTCAGTTTGAGAAATATTATTGAAAATGTTTGATTATAGAAAATTTACAATTTACTAGTTGTTTAATACTTTTGTATCTAATTTTTACTGTTGTTTCCTGTTTGCAAGAAGGCAGGAACTTCTAGACAAAATATAAATATGTTCCCGAACCTTTTTAAAACTAGCACGTACACAGTTAAAATTACGCACTAAAATATTAAACAACTTCTAAAGTGTAAGTTAATCGCCAATTACTATGAATCCGAAATTACGACGCGAACACAAAAAGTTTTCTCACGCGTTGAGGCGATAAAGGCGTGTTTATTATAGCTTTCAGCATTCTCTTACTCCTGTACCTCAATAATACCAAACAACCTTAGCTATAGTCTATTCGCGGTTATTTCAGACTTTTTGAATGGAACCGTTGAAAAATCACTCTTACGTACGTTTTATATTTAAAATTGCTTCATTTTTGTTTAAATATGATCTTTACTTATACTTTATTTATAAATTGCAATATTTAATTTGTAATCTAAATGAAAAAAAAAACAGTGAGAAAATAAGTGTGTTGGTAATGTTTAGTAAGAATTAGTTCTTATGCAAAATTGTATTACATTGAGTGCGCACGAATGCGGTGCGCTGTCCCTTTGGTGTGATGCCCTAGACTTAGTTAAGCTTTGTTTAAGTGAGGCGGAGGAATATCCTGGAAGTAGAACGTTAGTAGTACTTCAGGAAAGTGTGAAGTAACCTTGAATGTACTATAGGCAGGCCTTGTAAGGGGTATAGTTTCCTGCTTACGCGTAGAATATTACTAATGTAGTTCCTGTTAACATTGACGCCATAGTGTTTCTCCGCTAACTAATGACTGGCACACGTGATATGTTAACCCCGAAATTAGCAACGGCAATGGCATTCATGTAAGACGTGACTCGCAATATAAACACGAAATACTCCAGTTCTAATGTTACGTCTCAGTGTACTTATTTACGAAAGTTGTAATTTTATTTTCTTGTAGGCTTTTATAAACATTTATTTCGGACAAAACTGGGAGCTGGGATTTTCTTAACTCTTGGTTATCCTTAAATAAAAAGATAGTCAAATTACGTCACCATGGTACACCACCTGATGAAGTGAAGGGGGGAAATGGGGGTGGGGTAGTTCTACATTTTCTAAGTTAATGCTTTTTGAATGCAAATAAAATCTATATTTTAGTTATAGTTACATTAAAAAGAATATTTCTATCGATTCAAAAATATTTATAGGGGAACGCTCTTGGATTCAGAGCAGACAATCAAGAGAGCAGCTACCCTTTAGCCAAAAGGAATATTATTTTTGAGCAATACTTGCTTGCTGTGACAAAGTTTCCCCCCCCCCCTTTTTTTTTCCAGTGCGAACGATTATAAAAAAATTTCAATTTTACGTGAACAATATTCAGGCGACAAAACGGTGGAAAGAATTTGGGCTTGGGGGGGGGGGGGAGTAGTCGTACATAAAATAACATTTTTTCAGTAAAATAACTTATGAGGGACAGTTGTGAAGTAATAAAATGTCTTGCAACCACCCGTAAAATTGCACATATATGGCTTCTGATAGCAATTTTTTTCGCAGAAATTTTGACGTGAGGTCTACTCGATCAATATAATGCTGATCAATGTAATCCTACATCTGGTGACGTCTTACTAAATGTCGACCACGAGAAGATGCGTCACAACGTACCCTACCTCACACTTAGAGGTATTCATGTATTTACGGCACCTCCACATCGCCAAGGTCACTTTCGCCATTTTGACGTGAGGTCTACTCGATCAATATAATGCTGATCAATGTAATCCTATATCTGGTGACGTCTTACTAAATGTCGACCACGAGAAGATGCGTCACAACGTACCCTACCTCACACTTAGAGGTATTCATGTATTTACAGCACCTCCACATCGCCAAGGTCACTTTCGCCATTTTGACGTGAGGTCTACTCGATCAATATAATGCTGATCAATGTAATCCTATATCTGGTGACGTCTTACTAAATGTCGACCACGAGAAGATGCGTCACAACGTACCCTACCTCACACTTAGAGGTATTCATGTATTTACAGCACCTCCACATCGCCAAGGTCACTTTCGCCATTTTGACGTGAGGTCTACTCGATCAATATAATGCTGATCAATGTAATCCTATATCTGGTGACGTCTTACTAAATGTCGACCACGAGAAGATGGGTCACAACGTACCCTACCTCACACTTAGAGGTATTCATGTATTTACAGCACCTCCACATCGCCAAGGTCACTTTCGCCATTTTGACGTGCGGTCTACTCGATCAATATAATGCTGATCAATGTAATCCTATATCTGGTGACGTCTTACTAAATGTCGACCACGAGAAGATGCGTCACAACGTACCCTACCTCACACTTAGAGGTATTCATGTATTTACAGCACCTCCACATCGCCAAGGTCACTTTCGCCATTTTGACGTGAGGTCTACTCGATCAATATAATGCTGATCAATGTAATCCTATATCTGGTGACGTCTTACTAAATGTCGACCACGAGAAGATGCGTCACAACGTACCCTACCTCACACTTAGAGGTATTCATGTATTTACAGCACCTCCACATCGCCAAGGTCACTTTCGCCATTTTGACGTGAGGTCTACTCGATCAATATAATGCTGATCAATGTAATCCTATATCTGGTGACGTCTTACTAAATGTCGACCACGAGAAGATGCGTCACAACGTACCCTACCTCACACTTAGAGGTATTCATGTATTTACAGCACCTCCACATCGCCAAGGTCACTTTCGCCATTTTGACGTGAGGTCTACTCGATCAGTGTAATGCTGATCAATGTAATCCTACATCTGGTGACGTCTTACTAAATGTCGACCACGAGAAGATGCGTCACAACGTACCCTACCTCACACTTAGAGGTATTCATGTATTTACAGCACCTCCACATCGCCAAGGTCACTTTCGCCATATTGTTTGGGTACAAACGATGGCGACATTTTAAGAAATGTTTTTAATAGATATTAAATTGAATTAAAACGAACAAGTTAAGTGCATTGGAAATAGAAGACTACGCACTTTATTCGAAGGTGTTCGGGTTTTGAAAATGCATGGTTACGAAAGGAATTAAGAGGAAATGTGTTTTCATTCCATCGTTGTTCGACGCCTACTGAATGCAACCTTTAAAAAATAGGAACGTTTGCCCGTAAACGTACATAGGTCAACATAAACACTGCCTGGGTTACCATTAACAAAGCTTGCAGAGGAGTACACATATAGGAAAATAAGTCGTGTTTAAAAGGGCAGTGCTTGTGTTGGTGGAATTTGACTACTTTCCCATTAAACAGTCCTCTAGAAAATGTTAATATAAAATACGTACCGAGGACCTAACCTGCTCAAAATGTAAATTAAAATTTATTTTCAATATCTGGGTAATTTTTAATACTGGATGGCTGTATGGAAAGTATTTCAGTTTTACTTTTATTTTTATTTTTATATTTATTTTTAAACTGTCTCCACAATCACAACGTTTATACCAAAACAAACATTTAGACATACTGTATATCCTTTTTGAAATCTTTCGTGTACTGATATTTTCCTATACATTTTGTTCAGACGCTTTTCCATAAAAGTTATATATTTCATTTATCACAACCTCATTATAATGGAAAACTAACATAAAGTTGTTATAATGGAAAACTAACATAAAGTTGTTATAATTGATACGCCTTCTCAGGAAAATACATTAGAGGTTTACCTTTTTTTTTTTTTTCAATAGGCATCAGGCAAACTATGATTTAATCATAATTACGAAACAGATTTAACTCTCCTTCTAGGTTGGCGAGGCTGACATTAAATACATTTTTTAATTCTAAGACACCGCCTCTTAGAAAAATTCTAATTAAGAACGCAACTGTGTGTATAACTTTTGCCCATTAAAAATATTCATGATCTTGAAAGGCGATTTTCATACAAGCGATAAAGCATCCTTACTCCAATTAATGGGAATTATTTTTTTTTACAAGTTCTACTTTCCAGGACCAACATATCCTCTAAAGTATCTTGGTCTGAAGGACCCCAACATCTACCTTCATGCAGTGTACTTAACTGATTGAAGTTCAGGAACCCCTGCAGCCATCTCACCCAGGGGGCCAGAACTGCAGGAGATTAAATACTCGAGGTTTTAGGGGCGCGACCCCCACCAGAAACAAAGGGGTACATCGTTACAAATTAAACTAGACAATCATAATCCACTTCCCAATGGAAGCCGCTAGAAGAAATACATTTTCCCCAGAATTTACAGATTTACAGCGCTCTCTTTAAAAGAGAAATATTCAAAGTGGCGATATGGTAGGCGTTTAGCGCACGACGGTGGCGCCTCCACGAGGCGGGCGGGCGAACCACGAGTGCCTCTGGTTCCAGTGTACTACGAGCTCCCGTGGTTGAGCAGCATAAATTTCGTTCGTGTCCGATAACTTCAAAAAAGTGTGAAGAAACCGCGAATAGACTATAGTAAAATGTTTGCAGAGTTTACCCGCGAACAACCTATAATTAAGAGACCCGGGAATATGATTCACTCGGCAACAAGCTAGACTCCACGACACTATGTGTGCTCGAGTTCCAGCTAGATGTTAATAGACTGTTGTTCCTGATTAACTCCGGGCCAGGTAGCACGGCATTCGGTCCTTGTTTCCCTTGCAGGTTCTTTATTGGCCGAAAGTCGTCCTGGGTGTCTCGTGCACTATGTGGTCCAGTATAAACAGAAATGTACATGGGATTGAAGTTTAGCTAGTCCTCCAGTGAAATCACGATGTTTCCGGGTCTCTGCCTGTAATGAGTTCCAGCCAACAGAGGCTGCTGCAGGCTGGCAGACGTGATGTATAGCTGCGCCCTGGTTCGCCGTCGGGGCCAGGCCCTCTTGGAAGAGCGGGTACGTCGCTAATGATGGCGCGGGGTTGTCTTCGCGCACTGTCAGATGTGTTGCCGCTGGCGTCGTGTCTCGGCGTGGACGTGTCGCGCAATAATGGGGGTGTTCATGAGGAGGCGCGGGCGACACCCGGCCCAAGCAGCGTGGCGCGCAGCCACCGGCTCTTTCCCGCGGAGGATCCGCTGTCGGAGTGGCCGGCGAGTCGTTCTCCATCACCGCCTCTCCCAGGGGGGGGGGGGGGGGTTCGAAGCTCTATAGCGATTTCGTGGGCCACTAAATTATTAGTAGCGATAGGAACATTTCGCGAGTTCATTTCGGGACAAGATAGACGTCAAACACGTTTACACTGAAGTTGACTTTGCAATTCGATCGCATTTTATTAGACACGCCCAGGACGACTCTGAGCCAATAGCAGACTTTCAAGGAAACAAGTAGCGAGATGTGAAGTAACACTGGGTACTCTATGGGGCAGCAGCCAATGAACAAACATCTGAGGCTCGATTATACACATGACTGTGGAGTCTAGCCTGCAGGCCATTGAACTCGCGAATTTCTCCTATCCCTAATTATTAGGTAGAATGACTTCACCAACTGTTGAAAAAATTAAAATAATGCTCTTTGATAAAGAAAGCCTTATATTTCTAAACAATATAATTTTATTTTTAAATACACTCAACTCACAAATAAATTAATTTTAATTGTTTTCGTCATCATTCATAAAATATATCATTTTTATGTAGGCATGCACTGTCAGCACCTGAGCGTTGAGTTGTTCACTTGTTTTTTTTTTTTCTTTGTTATGTTCGTTGCTGGAGAAGGTGACGTTGATGTTTGCAACCAATTGCAAGAATTTGAATAATTGAGCTTTGTTGAATTTTCAAATGCTGATTACCTAAGAATAAATGGTACAAGAGTTATTGATATCAGTGACAATTCCTTTTTAACAAATATAAATATTTACAATCAGCATCTTGTAAAACGATTATGCAGTTAACAGAGTAGCCAACCCATGTATTCCATACCATCAACTGTTAAAACACACATTTAGTTCCATGTTACCGTTTGTAAATACAGCATTTAATTATGACATATTTACCAAATTGTTATTATCAGTAACTAAAAGGTCTGTCTGAAAATTGAAATAATTATGTTTAAGAGTTGTATCATTGGCCGCAAATTCTACCTATAATAGCCCGAACATAGAGGACAATAACGACCCAACAAAACTTTATCTTGCTTGCTTTGTGGCCTCTCCCGCCTCTAGCTTTTCCCCAATCGCTGCCTGCGTCCGCCAAGCGGTGTTCGCAATAGAGTGTAGCGACTTGTCGCGTCGAGCATCAGCCAATCAGAGCCTTGACACTAGCGACGAGCGTCGGAAACGTTGCACGAGCGACCGACGTTGGAATTGGCGTTCGTCGCCGGCGACGGGGTTTAAGAAGAAGAACATTTTGTGTACTTCATGCAATATAAACTGGCCAGATGCTGAAGCAAAGAACAAATTACATGGTTTGCAGAGATACTAATTGGAGTCCAAATTTATATCAATTTTTCTTAGCTTTAGGAAATTCAAAAGGACCATGTTTCCCGATGCCTGAAGAATCGTCCATATTCGAAAATAATTTCGAAATCAACATATTTTTATTAAAGAAAAGTGTATATAACTAAAAAATAATAATAATCTTACTAACTTAATACCAAACAAATCCACTGTATTTCGTTCGCTTTTGGCATTTCATTGCAAACTTCGTTGCAGGATAACAGATGGCAGCACGGTCTGTGTCGCCAGCGGCTGGCGACAGAACATCGCTATGCTGTGAAGACGCAAATGGACGCGACGCGCCGCATCGCGTCGCTTAAAGAGTTAAACGTGGGCGAAGTTGAGGAAAACATAGATATAGATATCTTCCAATACCTGCTAAAAGCATTGAATATAACTTTGTTTCCTTTCTGATCTCCTGGTGAAACTGGCTACCAGGGGTCGCAGATTTCGAGTAAATGTTTAATTACTCCTAGCATTTAAAATATGTTACTGGAACAATATGCTGGGGGTAGATCACTCAGGTTCCTTAGTTTTTTAGTTATCTAGTAATAACATTGTACCCACGATATGTGAAATTAACATTTCCATCGCCTGGCCACTTTATGTGTGCGTCGGCGAAAGTAAAAACTGTCAAATTGTTACAAAACTAATTATTTTAAAATTTTGCTCATTGTTATACTTACATCCATTAAAAAAAAATAAAGCAAAATGCAGTGTTTCAGTACTTGCACACGTTAACGCAACACATTTAATTCAACGTTAAAACGTGGAACTATTTCCCTTTGCCATAGTGAGTGTGCCCGTTCAAATATATGCACGTAGGAACAAGTGATATTTTTCAGAGGTTGATTTTGAAAATGCTCACATTACCGTGAATAGTCTTTACGAATAATACTCTCAATATATCATTAACATTATAAATGCTGTTTCCGAACACCCCACACCCCCTCACCAAAACATAATTAAAAAAAACGGCTTTTTCACACATGTGAAAATATTGTAGAAAAACCTGCTTGGAGCTTTGCGCCAGATTTTCCAGCAATACAATAATAGGGTCACCGCTTAAAGTCCAATGGGTACACTTAACACGACGGAAAACTGCACACCAGTTCAGCACCTTGCGCGCAGGGGCGACAGGGCACTTAGGTACGCATGTCACTGTCGCCCTTATCGCTGCCTTGCTTCTGAGCCTGAAACGCGCTGAAAAGCTACAAGTTGGTGGCGCCCTCGGCGTCGAGGTCTCGAGAGCCGATGCGGGTGAAAGCGAGGTGGAAATGCTGCAGCGCCGGAATGCGAGGACGAGGGGAAACAAGAGAACTCCGAGAAAACCCGCCGACCAGAGGCATCGTCCGACGAGCGAGAAATCCGGGAGCGGTCTCCGCCGGGAATCGAACCTAGTTCGCTAGAGGCGAGAACTCTAGCCGCTACACTAAACACGACGCCCTTAAACGTGAGAATGGTCCATAGAAGTTTTAAGTAGTGTGGCTTCCAATGGAGAATCGTACCCAACTGTACAAAATGCAAGAACTCATTAAAATGCAATACAAACATTTAAAAAAACTTTGCCAGAAAAGCACTACGTCTATTTATGTTGCATATGAAAGAGGAATGCACATATTTCGTAAGACTGTAGAATATTTTGCTAAAAATTACTTATTTAAATATTTTTTAACCAGTTAGTAAGTGTCTATTTATAACCAAAATTTAAGCATATTTCCATTCCGGATGCTGTGAAGAACTCGTTTTGAAAAAAAAAAAAAAATCTTCGTTCAGTGGGGCCACCATACTAATTACTACTGCACATTTGCTTACAAGTTGGTGACAGGATCCTCATTTCTTGGTTTTCCTTCGTATATCGCCTTTCGTAAACCTGTATAAAGGCTATTCACGATAAAGTGAGCACTTTTGAAATCAATCTTACAAAAATGTCATTGGCCTTCCTGTATTTAATTTTGACTGGCGCACTGAGTGATGAGTGACACGAGCCCAGTAAAGTGAGTCACCACGGATGGAAAATAGTTTCATACCTTAACGTCGAATAAAAAGTGTTAGATAACGATCGGTGATAACTAAAACTATTTCTTTCGCTTTCTGTTTTTTTAAATCAT
Source organism: Dryococelus australis (assembly GCA_029891345.1). Lineage (NCBI taxonomy): Eukaryota > Metazoa > Arthropoda > Insecta > Phasmatodea > Phasmatidae > Dryococelus > Dryococelus australis. The sequence goes on along the minus strand of CM056995.1, from coordinate 27,150,346 downwards.
CGAAGTGTAAAAAATGAGCAGATTTGTAAAATATTTCCTTTTCAAATAATTTCACAGTTTCACTGTACCGACGAATAAATAAATCGTGACAAAGTTAATTCTTCATAAGGCGGAAGAATACACGACGTGCATATAAGTAGACCTCAAGCAGGGTTTTCAAAAGTGCTCATTTTACCGTGAACGTGCCTATAGCTTCAATTAGCTTGTTTATCGTTGATTTGCATACGTCCCGCGCGTCTTGTCACTCCCCAGGTGGCTGCGAACTAATTCGCGGAGGTTGAGTCGACGAACGAGGAGGATATCCGAACACAAACCGCAGCTTGGCAGTGACGTCACGGTCCGACAAGTCGTTTCCAAGATTTCGTCTGCGGCCTCGCGGTATACCGCCGCGACCTGGAGGCGCCTTCGCTGGAAGCAGATTTGCAGTTCGAAAACTTCCGCAAAACACTACCCGCTTACATTGCCTTCCTGCTACTTATTCTTCCGGCAATGCGCAAAATTATTTTTTTTGTAATTTGCCTTATTACTTGTAAAGGCTGTTCGCGATACAGTGAGCACTTTTGAAATCAACCTTATAAAAAGTCACTGCCCCTACCTGCATATATTTTAATGGACACACTGAGTGATGTGTGCCCAGTAGACTTGGTAACGATGAAGTGTCACGGAACCATGTGTGATCATTTAAATTATTTATTTTGCTTTCTATTTTTTTTTAATGCATCGAAGTGTAAAAATGAGCAAATCGTTAAAATATTTGCTTTTCTAATAAGTCCATGGTTTCACTTTACCGACGCATGAATAAAGTGATGAGGCCCGTGGCAAAGTTAACTTTACATAAGGCGGAAGAATAAACAACGTGCATACAATTAGATCTTAAGCAGGACTATAAAAAGTGCTCAGTTTACCGTGAACAGCCTATAAGTAATGGTGCGTCGATTAAATAACACTGCCAGAGTATTGAAAATGTATAGAAATTACACTTTTCATTTTATAATTCGTCACCGTAATTACTGTAGATACGCTGTGCACAATTTGCGTTAAAATAAAGTAATTCCCGGCTAGACATTTTGTTTTCAAATCTTCTTAAAATTGTTGGTTCTAATTTACTAAATGGCCACATGACCCGAGTTTGTGTGATAAAATTATGACATACCCACTAGTATAGTTTTAGTTTTTTTACGCAACTAAACTTACTAAATACTAATTTACCACATCCTAAATTGCCAACATATTTGTTTTTAAACTGATGCAGCAAAGAAAGCCACAGAGATGGCTTTATGCCATACACATTTTTTGTTATGGATTCGCGCAACTAAATGAATGTATACGTAAGTAGATATATAACTATATGAGTGAATTTAGTTCCAATATCACATTTTGGAATTTGATACATTTGGATATAAACGAAAACCGAAAAGATTCTGTTTTTCATATAAATATTCATACAAATATATTTTTCATTTTTGACAATAGACTTGTGAAAATGACGTCCCGATGAGTTATGCGGTGCAGACTACAATTTTTCCCCGACAGGTAAGTCGCGGTAAATAAGTGAATATCAACAGTGTTCCAACTGACCACACTGCATAACTAATTACTAAATTGTCATGGAACACACAGCCTCGATTTTCTATTTAAAGAGTGCTCGAGAAACCGTGATTAGCCGAAGCAAATCTCTCCCCTGCTTATTCTCTGTAAGGCGAAATGTGCTTGTCCTTGCTGCTCGCATTTCTGACTTCATGTCCGGAAGGTCTTGGGTAAGATTCCAACAGGTTATATACGAGTTATAACTCCCACGTTTTCCCCTGGCAATGTTATTTATGTAATTTACCCGTGTAGTTTATTTAACTAGCACTTCCCTCGCTTTCTAAACCAGTTGTTACGCTGGGCTACGAGGTTTTAAATGTAAGTAGGTCTGTTGATTTTCCTTTCTTGAGAGTGGCGAGGATAAATGCATATATCGTTCGCACCCTGAAAGCGAAGTATCGTTTTTTTTTTTTTTTTTTTTTTTTCGTATAGTCAATTCGCGGTTTACTTCCAGTTTTTCTGAAACCCTGCAGAAGTTCTACATTCGGGATACTAGCTACGTATCCTTCCGCCATGTATAAGCAAGACAAATACACACTTCAGGGAGACCTCGATTTGAAGAATAATTTTACGTAGTTATGATTTTAGTTATAAAAAATATAATTTATAATATAATATAATTTCCATCTTTTAAAGGAAGTAGGTTATAGTTTTTTTATTATTCGTGTGAATTCCCATAATTTGCATTGTAAAAGTCGTAAAATAAGAATGAACAATAGCAGACGCTTTTGCTGAAGTATTTGGGGATTTTGCGTGCTTCTCCATCTCAGAAAATTTCTACCCTCAATTCCCAAATATTTAGGGTCTAAACTTGATCACGTGGTCGATTTAGTATCCTAGATAATTGTCTCGTAGCGGTTTCTGACACAGCTTCTGGGAGTCTGGAAGAGAACGCCACTTAGATACTAACGCACCGTATTTATACAGCCAACAAACGATAAAAAAAATAAATAACCTTCATAATAATGCAACTTTTACAGAATTGCATTTCTGAAACCGGAAATATGACGCTAATAAGCGTTTATTTCATAAATGACGTAAAAATAAAATAAAAAATATTTTATATGAGAATTGTCAACATACCTCTTTTGTCTGCGTGTTTAATTAATTCCGGTAATGAAATTAAATGAATATTGTTTACAGTTTAAAGCTAAGTGAAAGTTTCATTTAAACGACTAAGAGGGAATGTTAATATTAACTGTTGTGTTGTTTACGAATCACATATGCACATAGGGAGTAAGTTCCGAAAAGTTTTTCTTTTCGGGAAATGTGAAGATACCTTGAATAGGTTATAACATATTTTCAAAGGTTTGATTCAGAAAATGTGACGATACCTTGAAATACATTAAAAACGCCATTTAGGAGCTATTCAGAATGGCGAGAAAAATAACTCCTTTCATACTAGTGTGTCTCAAAATGTACTAATGAGATATATACGAAACTATGCAGTATAGGTCCCTTGATTGAACTTTGCTATAGGTTTTTTTTCCACTAAACAGTCGTTACATTAGGCATTTATTGGGGTCGCGGGGGGGGGGGGGCGACAATTTAGCTCTTGTCTCAAAACCTAGAAAGAGGGAGGGGAGGAAATATACGTAATGGTAAGTTTGCTGATTAAGTTGCAATAGTTAGATGTTCTACAAAAGATCACCCGCAAATGCAGTGCCTATGTCGAACGAGTCGGTTTAGCCCTCAGCACTAGCAGCATGACTTCTGTCATGCAAATCTGTTCGACCGCTGAGCTAAAACTACTCATTTGTAAAGGCTGTTCACGATAAAGTGAGCACTTTTGAAATCAACCTCTAAAAACATGCCACTTCCCCTGCCTGCATATACTTTAACGGGCAACCTGAGTACATGCACCCGGCAAAGTTGGTTGCGGTGGATAGAAAGTAGTTCCATATCTTAACGTCAAATAAAAAGTGTCATGTAACCATTTGAGAATGATTTTAATGCTTTCTTTGGCTTTCTGTTTTTTAAAAGCATTGAAGTGTAAAAATGAGCAGAATTGAAAAATATTTTCTTTTCTAATAACGCTACCGTTTCACTTAACCGGCGCATGAATAAAGTGATGGGGCCCATGGCGATGCTAATTTTACATAACGCGGAATAATACGTAAGGTACATAAAAGTATATCGTAAGAAGGGCTTTTAAAAGTGTTCACTTTACCATGAATGGCCTATACTTACATGTACTTCTACGGAGTGGTCAGCTTTTTTTTTTTTTTTTTCCTAATTAAAAAACGGTGCTGTTTTTTTCCTGTGAATTTTACTGTTGGGTTCGGATCCCAGGAAATTATAGCTGATGCCTAGGGCCACCGGTTTTTCGCGAAAAGATTTGTGCACAGGACAAAACGAACAGATATCCTTTGGCTATTTGCCGGGTATCTGTTCGAGGACACATTTTCTACTTGACTGGGCTTATTAGAGTTAAGTCACTCTGGCACTGAACTCCCGTGATTGGCTGGCAGACACCTCAGACGCATGAGAGTTCAAGTTGCCCAACCGCGAAGTTATTTCTGAACTAACGTGTTTTACAGTACGACTTGTCGAATCTTTTCGCGAAAAAAAAGGTCGCCCTACTAATGCCATTATCACGGTACTGACTCCCTGAATAGCCATTGGATGTATTATATCACGATTTTGTTGAGACATTACATAGTACTTACTAGAAATTACGTTTACAGTTTTTAGTTATGACCGCTCCGTTCATTTTGAAGTTTCAATGGTTCGATCTGTATTATTTTGCCGAATTTTTGAAGAGCAATTCGGACTGATTTAATTAGAAAAAGGTTATAATATTTTTCAAATGGAAACGCATAGGCCTCCAATTATTGAGGCAAAAAATAAAATACATAATTTTGAGCGTAAATGAATAAATAAGACATTAAAAATTAGTTTTTATTGTGAAAGTTGACAGTTGTTGACAAAAACCGTAGGGCGAACGTTCCCAAATTATGAGGGGAAAAAATCGTACCCTGTGTTATAACATGCTCATTCTGCAGGCGCGACTGCATAAAACGTCTGTCACAAATGTGTAAAATTAGGGAAATAATTCAAGTAAAAATTCATTGAATTTTGACACCTTTTTATGAATACTAGAATATATTAAATTCTGTTACTTCTCTATTTGCGAGATTCCGAACCCGTATTCAATTCCAACGTAGCCAGTAGCTGTGGCATATTAAACAGTATTCTAATAGTTACGTCGGGATGAAAGGAATAAAATCGTACACGTTTAATTAACGTGAATAGTACTGCGGCTGAGCTTAATTTTAAATGTGTGAGACTTCATGACATGGTCATTGGTGGATACATCCACTTACCGCGTTCGTACGTTGAGAGGAAATCGAACAAAATGTGTGTCTGTATAGGGCCAAATATATATTTAGTTGCCTTAACAAAATATAATGTAGAACAAATAAAATTTGAAAAGCAACAAAATTACTTTTGTTCGTCCAACAAAATATATGTTTGGATGAACAAAATTTCTGTGTTGGGCAAAAAAAAAATTAGACTGTCAACTAAATATTTTGTTGAAACAACTGTGTATATTTGTTTGGCCACTCATTTGACTGCCTTCGTTCGAAAATACAGCTCGAGAGTTTGTTTGTATTTTTTGTGACAATTAGGATAGTAACCGTGTTTGTTAATGCATCTATTGATGCTTGACATTCGTATAGACACATTAATGAAACAATGCAGCAAGAAACTGACAAGTAAAGTTGTAAAACTAGAAATATTTGTTTGCTCACCTTGTCCAATATTTGCAGTATATCTATTTAAAAGCATTCCGGTATCATCAGTTTTCATATTAGCTGAGATTACTAAGGCGTACGCAGGTGAACTAGGTTCAAAACGTAGTCGAACTTGTAAAGTTTTTTTTTATATCGGCCCAAACTGTTTAATGTACACGTAACCAAACAAATGTTTAGTTGCACCAACCAAATTTTATAGTTTGGGGCAACCAAATGAGAACAACAAAATAATTTGTTTTCAACAACGAAATATTTCATTGCCTCTATGCAAACAAATAGTTTGGTTGCGCCAAACAAATCTTGTTTGGTTCAACAAACCCTTTTTTCTCAGTGTACTCATGTCCCATTGAGGAGTGATCAAACATCGTGAGAAATATTGCAGAAAAATTATTCGGGTGCGTTGGACTTAAGAAATGAAAAATAAATAATATTACACTCTCGCCAAGTCGGAAGGCAAAAATTTCATCGCCAAGCAACGGAACACGACAAACATTTCACTGGCAAGTCGTGCGCGTTTCCAACGTACAAGCTGTCAGGCAACTGATACGAGTGTTAGATGCTCTGCCACGAAGAGCGAACAAGTGCCGTCAATCTCAGGCGCTGAGAAAGGAGGAAGCCGGTAACTACCTAGGCTGCCGGTAACTACCTAGGCCGCCGGTAACTACCTAGGCCGCCGGTAACTATCTAGGCCGCCGGTAACTACCTAGGCCGCCGGTAACTACCTAGGCCTCGGGTAACTACCTAGGCCGCCGGTAACTACCTAGGCCGCCGGTAACTACCTAGGCCTCGGGTAACTACCTAGGCCGCCGGTAACTACCTAGGCCGCCGGTAACTACCTAGGCCGCCGGTAACTACCTAGGCCTCCGGTAACTACCTAGGCCGCCGGTAACTACCTAGGCCGCCTGTAACTACCTAGGCCTCGGGTAACTACCTAGGCCGCCGGTAACTACCTAGGCCGCCGGTAACTACCTAGGCCGCCGGTAACTACCTAGGCCGCCGGTAACTACCTAGGCCGCCGGTAACTACCTAGGCCGCCGGCAACTACCTAGGCCGCCGGTAACTACCTAGGCCGCCGGTAACTACCTAGGCCGCCGGTAACTACCTAGGCCTCCGGTAACTACTTAGGCTGCCGGTAACTACCTAGGCCGCCGGTAACTACCCAGTGTGCCGGTAACTACCTAGGCCTCCGGTAACTACTTAGGCTGCCGGTAACTACCTAGGCCGCCGGTAACTACCTAGGCCGCCGGTAACTACCTAGGCCGCCGGTAACTACCTAGACTGCCGGTAACTACTTAGGCTGCCGGTAACTTCCTAGGCTGCCGGTAACTACTTAGGCTGCCGGTAACTACCCAGTGTGCCGGTAACTACCTAGGCTGCCGGTAACTACCCAGTGTGCCGGTAACTACCTAGGCCTCCGGTAACTACTTAGGCTGCCGGTAACTACCTAGGCCGCCGGTAACTACCTAGGCCGCCGGTAACTACTTAGGCCGCCGGTAACTACCTAGGCCGCCGGTAACTACCTAGGCCGCCGGTAACTACCTAGGCCGCCGGTAACTACCTAGGCCGCCGGTAACTACCTAGGCCGCCGGTAACTACCTAGGCCGCCGGTAACTACCTAGGCTGCCGGTAACTACCTGGGCCGCCGGTAACTACCTGGGCCGCCGGTAACTACCTAGGCCGCCGGTAACTACCTAGGCCGCCGGTAACTACCTAGGCTGCCGGTAACTACCTAGGCTGCCGGTAACTACCTAGGCCGCCGGTAACTACCTAGGCTGCCGGTAACTACCCAGTGTGCCGGTAACTACCGAAGCCGCCGGTAACTACCTAGGCCGCCGGTAACTACCTAGGCTGCCGGTAACTACCTAGGCCGCCGGTAACTACCTAGGCCGCCGGTAACTACCTAGGCCGCCGGTAACTATCTAGGCCGCCGGTAACTACCTAGGCCGCCGGTAACTACCTAGGCCTCGGGTAACTACCTAGGCCGCCGGTAACTACCTAGGCCGCCGGTAACTACCTAGGCCGCCGGTAACTACCTAGGCCGCCGGTAACTACCTAGGCGGCCGGTAACTACCTAGGCCGCCGGCAACTACCTAGGCCGCCGGTAACTACCTAGGCTGCCGGTAACTACCTAGGCCGCCGGTAACTACCTAGGCCGCCGGTAACTACCTACTCCGCCGGTAACTACTTAGGCTGCCGGTAACTACCTAGGCCGCCGGTAACTACCTAGGCCGCCGGTAACTACCCAGTGTGCCGGTAACTACCTAGGCCGCCGGTAACTACCTAGACCGCCGGTAACTACTTAGGCTGCCGGTAACTACCTAGGCTGCCGGTAACTACTTAGGCTGCCGGTAACTACCCAGTGTGCCGGTAACTACCTAGGCTGCCGGTAACTACCCAGTGTGCCGGTAACTACCTAGGCCGCCGGTAACTACCTAGGCCGCCGGTAACTACCTAGGCCGCCGGTAACTACCTAGGCCGCCGGTAACTACCTAGGCCGCCGGTAACTACCTAAGCTGCCGGTAACTACCCAGTGTGCCGGTAACTACCGAGGCCGCCTGTAACTACCTAGGCCGCCGGTAACTACCTAGGCTGCCGGTAACTACCTAGGCTGCCGGTAACTACCTAGGCCGCCGGTAACTACCTAGGCCGCCGGTAACTACCTAGGCCGCCGGTAACTACCTAGGCCGCCGGTAACTACCTAGGCCGTCGGTAACTACCTAGGCCGCCGGTAACTACCTAGGTTGCCGGTAACTACCTAGGCTGCCGGTAACTACCTAGGCTGCCAGCGGATCTATTATGACTGCGACGCCACAGTGGTTCAAAACGAGAATCTAGCTGGAGAAAATTATTCAAGTAGGAAAATATCAAATTTATACGATATATTCATTATATAAATTCATTTCAATTCAAAACACACAAAAATGAGAATTTAAGTAGTTTAATTAGTTACTACTTAACGGTAGAGAAAATACTGCAACTTATTAAAATTATTTCTGAAACAATAAAAAATATGCAACCTGAAGTTAATTACTTTAAATATTCATGAGAATAAGAATCCACATTTTAAACAAATTTTTAAGTAATTCATTCACCTCATTTCTATATGTGAAGGAAACATAAGAAAATATAGACAAATGCAGATGACTTTTTAATTGTGATACAGAATTTCTGGTCTCGTATAACTAACAATTTTATTTTGTTTCATTCAATCATTATTTGTACTGCAAACACTTGGAATTTTTACACTAATGTCTCATTTCTTTAAATCCATTAAAAATGTTGTTGGTCAATAAACTACCAATAACCCAAATTATATATGTGATAATTAATGCATTTGGTTTTTCTTGTTAAAACTGAATGGTTACAAAGTACCCTCTAACATAAGATGCTGTATTTTAATTATTATAAATGGACATTTTGAAGGTTTATCTTCTTACCTACATTTTAATTTTGGTAACCATTTCATTTGTAAAATGTTAAACTTGCGTTCACGTTCGCACAAGAACCTGCAAGCAGAGATGTCGCCCAGTTAGTGAATCATCCTCGTGATGGGACAACATGTCGTTAGAGTCGCGGAGTATTTGTGCGATTAACAGTATGTAATAACCTTTGAAGAGACATGTCGTGAAGTGTGGGAGGCGTGTAGGCGTCAAGGGGGAAGGTGTCTTTTTCCTCCCCCTTGTCTTCTTAAGGTGGAAGTATCCTTGCTTTCTTGGATTTACCTATTTCCGCCCATAACTTAATTTTCGGAGCCAGTATTTAAAAATCAAGCTAGTCAGGGCATAGAGAATATCTTAAAAGTTGTTTCGAAGTCCAACTTAATTTTCTTACATTATCAGTTTAACTTATGTAACCGTAATCAAATACTACCTAATAATTTGATTATTCAATCCCACATGGGAAAATACTGGTATAATTAAAACCCAAAAAATAAAAATAAAATCTTCAAGCAGTCCTGTATGTCATGTCTGGCATTGATTTTTTATGTCTGGTTATAGATTTTGACTACGAAGATTTGTATGAAAAATAGAAAATGGAATGGATGCTACCCCCTTAATTTTCCTCGCGAGTCGAGATGTATAATTGAACTTTCTGTAACCGCTACTGTGGATCTGTAATCTGCGAGTGTTTAACGAGAAGGAAGACGGGTCGTGTGATGTCATGCTGACATAAATGTAGCTGTTTTCAACCTTCAACAATAAATCGAATCCTATTCCAACGTGGATATTTTCTTTTATTATTTCTACAAAACTAGGCGAACAAATTTTTGTTCTCAAATCTGCTTCGGCTATACCGAATCCAAACGTAAGTGCTGAAGATCTGTAATCTGCATTGTAACATAGCGAGTTGATGCTATGTTGCAAAATGGCTGCCCGAACGTGTGGCCAGATTCTGCAACAACACCTACATGCTACCTTTTAACAGTGGAGGAAGGCTATGTTGCAACCTTACCTCTAGATAGATAGTTTTTTCTTGTCTAAACACTCGTTTGCAACTGTTTAAATGTATTTGTTTTGTGTTCGTGTTATTCAGTGTCGGATGCATAATCGCCTGCACTTTCAGAATGGGAACTTCCTGGAGCTGATGGGCATTGGAGCAATCTCAACACTACTGATCCCAATCTTCCCTGCTTGCTTACATTGTGGAATTTTTTTGGAAATTATAGGGTCGGAGGTAATGAGGAGCATGCGGAAAAAATCTTCCGTATTATTTTCTTTTGAAAATTTGCGTGTATGGCTCTCTCAAAACCTCTTGCAGTCCTTATTCCGGGCTTCCTTCGCTTCTTCCGATGGCTGTCGAATAGGCAACAATGCAAGTTCTATGATTTATGATCTGTGTATTAGTACCTTGTGTACGCTAGCTGGCGTGTAATACCACTGGTACAGTTAATGTACAATGTTGCAGTTTCTTTGGCATGTGCATCAAATTGATTTAATGACATAACCACTCGAAATGGCACTGAGAATTGTTGCAAAACGTAATACTTGAAGAAGTTGATGCATACAAACGTCTTGCTGTGTTTCCCTTCGTTACTGGTGCCTCCTCCAGGTTTTGGCATATCAGCCAATAAACCTACTTCAAACCGACACCTACGTAATATTTCTTTCCTCTCTTCTTTACTTTCTCTTTGTCTACTTCGTCCCTTATTTGCTAGTTCTTTACGTCTTGTCTATGTGCAATGTGAAGAAGTCACTCAAAACAGTAAATCCAAACAGTAAATCCGAGCATGAAGTGTGGACACCCCAAATTGGTGAATTAGTAACACACGAGGCTTTGCCGTAGAAACTGAAACTATATTGTTCATTTTTTTGGGACCAGATCCACACACGAAGAACCTCTCGACAGACACGCCAGAAATGGAACTACAAACTTCACTATCCACCATTGTCATTATCAACTTGTGTTCTACCTTCAGCTGCCTCCCTGCAACTTCACTATCCACCATTGTAATTATCAACTTGTGTTCTACCTTCAGCTGCCTCCCTGCAACTTCACTATCCACCATTGTCATTATCAACTTGTGTTCTACCTTCAGCTGCCTCCCTGCAACTTCACTATCCACCATTGTCATTATCAACTTGTGTTCTACCTTCAGCTGCCTCCCTGCAACTTCACTATCCACCATTGTAATTATCAACTTGTGTTCTACCTTCAGCTGCCTCCCTGCAACTTCACTATCCACCATTGTCATTATCAACTTGTGTTCTACCTTCAGCTGCCTCCCTGCAACTTCACTATCCACCATTGTCATTATCAACTTGTGTTCTACCTTCAGCTGCCTCCCTGAAACTTCACTATCCACCATTGTCATTATCAACTTGTGTTCTACCTTCAGCTGCTTCCCTGCAACTTCACTATCCACCATTGTCATTATCAACTTGTGTTCTACCTTCAGCTGCCTCCCTGCAACTTCACTATCCACCATTGTCATTATCAACTTGTGTTCTACCTTCAGCTGCTTCCCTGCAACTTCACTATCCACCATTGTAATTATCAACTTGTGTTCTACCTTCAGCTGCCTCCCTGCAACTTCACTATCCACCATTGTCATTATCAACTTGTGTTCTACCTTCAGCTGCTTCCCTGCAACTTCACTATCCACCATTGTCATTATCAACTTGTGTTCTACCTTCAGCTGCCTCCCTGCAACTTCACTATCCACCATTGTCATTATCAACTTGTGTTCTACCTTCAGCTGCCTCCCTGCAACTTCACTATCCACCATTGTCATTATCAACTTGTGTTCTACCTTCAGCTGCTTCCCTGCAACTTCACTATCCACCATTGTCATTATCAACTTGTGTTCTACCTTCAGCTGCCTCCCTGCAACTTCACTATCCACCATTGTCATTATCAACTTGTGTTCTACCTTCAGCTGCTTCCCTGCAACTTCACTATCCACCATTGTAATTATCAACTTGTGTTCTACCTTCAGCTGCCTCCCTGCAACTTCACTATCCACCATTGTCATTATCAACTTGTGTTCTACCTTCAGCTGCTTCCCTGCAACTTCACTATCCACCATTGTCATTATCAACTTGTGTTCTACCTTCAGCTGCCTCCCTGCAACTTCACTATCCACCATTGTCATTATCAACTTGTGTTCTACCTTCAGCTGCTTCCCTGCAACTTCAATTTTCGTCGCTGATGAAAGTTCTATTTGTTCATCGGTACTATTATTTTGCTTCACACACAATGTTTTCGTTTCGTTTTCAAACATCAGTTTGACTGGCCTGCAGTACCTTGTTGATGTAGGCCGTTGATTTTTCCGTAAGATTATTTCACTTTTGACAAAAGAAAATGAAAGCTGCAGAGGAACTATTGATATCGCCTGTCGCTTGTCGGGCTGGCTTTGAAACGGATACGTCATCGCTCGATTTCCTGCCGCTGTTATCTCATAACGACTCTTCGTCATCCTCACTCGCACTCGCTGGACGGGCCAAGATCAGCGTCGCAGACCCGCGACACATAACTATGTCACAGTTCACAACTTTGTGCTAGATGACCACATTTCAATATTTAGGCTGCTGTTTGTAGTTTATAGAAAATAATTCATTTACATTGAGTAGAATTGAATTGCAAAATTTAAGTTTTGATTAGTTATTAATTTACTTTTTTATTATTTATATTTGATTCAATTAAATTTTTATTGCTATTGTTGATTAGTGCTGTGAAGGTAAATTTTTTGTTCTTTTAAAGTAAATTTTTTGTTGTACCTTTCGTATCAGGGTAGATTAAATTTATGTTAGTTATATATTATATCTAAGTGACGTCAAAAATGGCTTTTGAGAAACGTTGAAGACAGAAACTTGCCTCAATTTTATTCAGAAAGGAGATATTTTCCAATGTACACTCTAAAAAAAATTTGTAATTTTCACTGAGAAATTCTTTGTAAATTTACAAATATTTGTAACAGTACAAAGATTTTTCTTGTAAAACTACAAGGTTCGTGTTTGTAATAGACCTTAGGAGATGTTTGTACTATCCTGAGCCATATCCACGAGCTTCAGCAAAATGGCGGACAGTCAACAACGTAAAACCGTATAAAGCTGTTTGTGCTAAAAACTATGGGTGCAAAAATAAATGTATTGGAAGTTTGAATTACGTAGAACACTTAAAAACACTCAAATAATCATAATAAAACGACAATTTGAATAAAAAAATACCTTATTATTAATTATTAATTAGTGTTTGGTAGCTAAACATAACTCTTAAATCGACACTTAATACCCCGTTGTTACAAGGCGTCCAAATTTCTTAACTCAACAACTTGAAAAAAAAAAAAGTACATATTCTTCTTAACCGTATCACTTAAATATTAATTTGTATATACTTGTACATATATTTACAGTAAAAATAAGTCTTACTAACGTAAGTCGAGTTGGCCTTGTGGCTAAAGGTGCGGGCTAGGAATAAACGAGGGGTGAGCTCTAATCTCTGTGCTGGCGAGGTATGATTATTTTTTTTGCAAATTATATTTCGAATATATATATATACATAGTTTCTCTCTGTTACTAGTTCGTTACATTTGTTTTTTAGAAGAAAAAAAGGTAATTTTATTTACACTTCTCAGTAATGTCAGTTGTAATACAAGGCTACCATTTGTAATATTCCAAAGAAATGTTTTGCAGATTTTACAAGAAAACTCTTTGCAGTATTACAAAGGATTTCCTTGGCGACTGGGTATCCGAGGATTTTTCTTGTAACATTACAAAAAAATTTCTAGAGTTTAAGTATTGCCAACTATCGTCGCAAAGTGTGTGTTGGCACAGAGTGTAAGTGTTGCCAACTATCGTCGCAAAGTGTGTGTTGACACAGAGTGTAAGTGTTGCCAACTATCGTCGCAAAGTGTGTGCTGACACAGAGTGTAAGTGTTGCCAACTATCGTCGCAAAGTGTGTGTTGACACAGAGTGTAAGCGTTGCCAACTATCGTCGCAAAGTGTGTGTTGACACAGAGTGTAAGCGTTGCCAACTATCGTCGCAAAGTGTGTGTTGACACAGAGTGTTTGCTTTGAAGAAAAAGGTCACGATCGCTGCAAGGGGTTGTCATAATCTCTAAAACGCTATCTGAAACACAGTGCATTCTAAATCTGAATCAGTGAGAATTTCACTATTTCAATCAGTCAAACGTATCTGACTGATACAACAGTCACTTCAGTAAATTTAACTGACGAACCAGTGAAAAAATGCCATATATCCTTCAATGATTGATTCAGTGAAATTTCCCACTGATTCGTCAGTCATTTTCCCCACTGTTTTCTCAGTGGTTTATTTTGACTGATGGACCAATAAAATATCTGAGCAACTTGCTCCGTCTCTAATTATTTTTGACTAATGGAAGGGTAGGCGCGAGTTCAATCCCGGCCACCTGCAATTTTTTTTTTTTTTTTTTTACTTTTTTAAATTTCGGCAAATTGCACAATATAAATAGCAAACTATCGTAAAAATGTTTATTTGATGTAATTATTTGCCTACATTCAATAAAAGCCATATTTAATTCGCCACTGCAGTCAGCCGTCATTTAATCAATCAGTGAAATTGTTTCATGTCGCTAATTAAATCAGTGAAATTTTTCACTGAAACAATCAGTGGTTTTCCACTGATTCGCATTTAGAGTGTACAACGTATAATTGCGCTCGGAAGCAAACTAGCGTTCGTGGGTCATAATAGGCTTGTAGGGCGGCGTTCCAAGACTTCACTCTGCGAGCAAACTTTTCTCTTTGGCTGTCCCGAAATACTTTGAGTAAATGTTTTTACTCGCTCTCGGCAGTGCAGCAGTAAAAATTTGACACGTACTATTTCAGCGAGTAACGAGGGCTTAACTGAAAATGGCGGAAAGTTTGGTACAATTAAACAATTTGAAAGGAAATGTGGAATTTTTTTTTACACAAACGCATTATAAAATTACTAATTCGTATTTTTATTTAATAGTTGAATTTTATAAAGGTTATATTTTTATACTTACTGTGTATAGTCAATTTATCGCAGGAAACTGTTTATGTATATAACTGATTAAAAAATAGGGAGAGGGACAAATATATGATTTGGAATTTACTTGGGTTGCTTAATCAATACATATTTGTTAACACAGAATTGTATTTACATCATTCTAGTTCCAAAATCAAATTTACATTTACTTTCCTCAGCTGTTACTCTCTGTTACTTTACTCTGCTCTCGGAGTAACATTTTGAAACGCTGCCGCCCAGATAGCTATTCCCGATAACACACGAGCCTCAAATATTCATTTTAAAACGTTTGAGTTGTTCTTTCGTTAGCATTTCTTTAAAATAACGTGCGTTTATTATACATAGTAGAAGCAATATTTTGCAGACAAAGAAATTTATCTTAATTTACATATTGAGTCTCTTCTTCTTTTGTTGATGCTAATGGTTTTATACATCCAGTTACTTGACATCTCCTATTTGAAAAAGGAAACTGAAATCAGTGTGTTGCTAAATCTAGGAGAGAAAAAGCAATTTGCCATCTATTCGTGTACTAGGAAAACACAGCAACCATTTATATGATGCGATATGTAGTGTGTGATATCCGATTTTCTAATAATGAGTAAATTACAATGATCCAGAGAACTGAAAAGTAAAAAGCTACTGTCAGCCATGAAAAAAGTGCGGTAGACAGTAGGCTTTCACACCCATTGAATCGACTTTCCCCTCCCCCCCCCCCACACACACACACCACCCCCACCAGCAAACTTGTGGATTTGCCCTTTGTTACTCTCAGCCCATAGAAAGCCTGCGCGTTGGTTCATGGCCTTCCTCAAATTTGATAGGGTACTTGATGCAGGGGCGCAGATTGGATCAGGTCAGGGAGTTCCGAGTTTTCAACTCTTCCCTCCCCAAGCCAAAGGACTTTTTTTTTGTCATGACGTGTTAAACACTTTAACTTGGTTTACATTTAATACTGATTTTTTTTTTTCATATCTATTAGTGTCATGCCGGTTTTAAGCACCTTCATAACAACATTGATGTACATACATTTAAAAAAAACTGTTCTTTTAAAGTTAAATCCTTAATTTTGCCTTGGCATGGCACAACACTTATCACAGTTTATACAACACTCATATTTCATTCAAAAATTTCATTTTACCTGAGGGGCCGTTGTGGGTTTCACTACCCGTTTCTCACCAAGGCGAACCGGGGTTCGATTTCCGGCAGGGGTCGTTCCAGGTTTTTCGCGCGTGGGAATCATGCTGGACGACGTCGCTGGTCTGCGGGTTTTCTCGGGGATCTCCAGTTCACCCCCCCCCCCCGCCACGCCCTTTCACTCCAACGTTGCTCCATACACACCTCGTTTCACCCCCATCGGCTCTCAAGACCACGCTGTTAAGAGCCACCCAAACCGCTCCATTCCACTAATTTTTACTAACAGATATGTCAAGGAAGAAGAATTCTCCCTCCCCCCCCCCCTCAACAAGTTATGCCTACGCCACTGACTTCGTGTGTGTCGATATCTACCTTAGCGTCCCTTTGTTGTTTCCGTGCATCATACGCGGACATCAGTTAAAGGTAGGGAATTCATTTAACTTAATCCTTCCTTATATGAAGGTCCGTATTGTGATAACACGTATTTCTTTTTGGTCAAATGCGGTGATCCAGAAAGGCTATGTCAAGTCGCTCTTATGTTTTTTTTTTTTCGTCACTAATTAAGAAATAAGTTGGTGGCTTATGTTTTTGAACTCAGCCCCAAGAGTTAACCAACATATTAATGTATCAAAAACTTATTATGGTCTACGCAACTTGACTGATTCACGCACATAGATCGATGATGACGATTCCGTGAACCCCTAGCATGATTCATCGGTGTTATGTGGCTCGTGTTCGACAGTTTAGAGTGAGGGTGCCTTTAGATTTCATGTCCGTAGCCGTACGACGAAAACTCAAAACCGTTTTCCTGACTCATAATAAGTTGGAATCCCCGCCCTTAGTTACGGACCGACTGGAAAGGCCCTTAACTGGGTCACTAACTTTACAAATTCTCATCTCATACGGAACTTGAAGGAGTCTTTAGAGTGCAATGTATTGCGAAAGTACTGCAAACTTTTGATTAAACTCATTGTCAGTCGCCAGCGTTACCCACTTGTAAACTTACTAGAGTGTAACCTAAATCAATGTCTACTCATTTGCAGATTCGAAATGTTCCAGTATATTCCAGTATAGTTATAGTCGACGAAAACACAACAGTCTCTCATGACTACGGAATTCAAACTTGTACGTCTATTGTGGTTTTAAAAAAATTGCAAATTCCGCTGTAACCACAATTCGTTACCAATATCGTACTTGAATGGCTCGGCCTTATCCCACTATCTACCCTTCAAAAAATCTTCATTTTCGTTTACGGCGCATGTAGTTTCGTTTTTACCGAAGACAACAACCGAAAATTCCAGTATTGAAATTCCATTTCGAGGATATTCCAGTAATACCTACAAATTGATCCAGTGTAATTCCAGTGTTTCCGATATACTGTTAAGTAAACATCCTGTGCCCCGAAGCCGCTGATGCAAAAATGTATACTTTTTTTTAACGTACATCATGACTCCCTCGGTACTCGAACCCAACCTCCGCACCGAAGATAGTCTTACTGGAAATATAAAAAAAATCTCGGCTAGTTCACCCGCAACGGATCGCGCCGATTGCCCGTCCAACAACATAACTTCCACGGGCGGGACACGACAGTTGAAGCGGTGTACATACAAAAGTCTAGTACGAAGGGGTTGTTTAAGAGCGAGAAAGGGGGAGGACATACGGGTGTGTGGAGAGAGGAAGGGAGAGAGAACGAGAGAAAAAAAACCGGTGTGTCGCCGAGAATAATAGGTGAGCGAGACGGAACGAGATTAATCGCACTATTTGGGGGGGGGGGGGGGGTGAGTGGTGAAGAGACAAAACGAGAGGACGTAACCGTGTATGCAGCGCGAAGAGTTGAAGATCGAGAACAGAGGAGAGGTGGTGGGGGTGGGGGATAATTTTAGTTTCTTTGGGAGGGGGAGGGGTGGGCGAAGGAGGAGGGGAAACGGTAGCGCGAGAGAGCTGGAGATAATGGAAGGCGCAGCGTGTAAAGAACTGTCGCGGTGGAAAGATCGTGGAGTGAGGGAGGGAAGTGTCTAGATCGCTGCGGGAGAGGGAGGGAAAGGGGGAAATCACGTGTCACTCAGTCAAGCGAGCATATCGGTTCAGTGGCGGGCCGGATGGTCTGTAGTTTGGACGGGGACTGTTTATTTTTTTTTTTTTTTACGTTCTCCGTATCGGCGAAGAGAGAGAGAGAGAGAGAAAGAGAAGGACGCTGCTGCCTTACCGAGGAAGAGCTAACGGTTGTTCCTCCGGAAAGGTTCGTTTTTCATTTCGGTTCGCGTGCTTGTCGCTGTACAGTTAAAAAAGCAGGTTGTTGTCGGAGCACCCCCTCCCCTCCGATACCCCGCGGGGTGACGAAGTCTCGACGACCTGTTCCCCACCCCACCCCTCCTACTATCTCATGTTGACGCGGGGAGGAGGAGAATCTGATGTTCAGTGTGTGCCCGGTGCGCGCTAGAAGAACGTGTGCCGGAGTGTTTTAAGCAGCGTGCGCGTGTGAAGCGGTGTTTACACCGGCCTCGGTATGTGACGCAGAGGGAGGGGGGTGGGCGTGTGCGTGTGTGTGTGTGTTCGTTCGTCGTCGGATGGTGCCGGCGTGGTTATGGGCAAGCGGAAAGGCGTGCTCGAGAAGCTCGTCGCCTTCATGTGCAAGCTGAGGAACGGGCGCAAGTCTTCCTCGTCGTCGTCAGGGGCGGACAAGCAGTGCCTGGCGTCGCGGTGCTCGACGCCTAGGCTGGGCGAGCCGCCCCCGGAGGCCTGCTCCTCCTCCGGGCCGCGACCCTCGCCGAGGTTCGTCAAGAACTGCCGTGTGGGGGCGGGCAACCGCCGCCGAGCCGTCAGCCCGTGCGCCGCCCCCCGCGTGCTGCGCAGGTGCGGCTCGCCGTCGCCGGAGGCCGTGCCCTTGACGGGGCCCGCCGGCCCCCGGCCCCGCGTGGCCCCGCGACGCCCCCGGGGGTCGTCGTCTTCCGCCCCCAGGCGTCTCGCGCGTCCCGGCGCCTCCAGGTAACCACGCAATTTGACTGAGGGTGTAGGAATGAATTTTTTTTTTTATTCTGGTGTTATGCCTGTGATAAATCTAAAATACATTTTTCTTAGCTGTTCACGATTGTCAACACTTTTGATATCAACCTTTGAAAAATTTCACTGCTCCTACCTTCATATTTTTTTAGCAAGCTCTCTGACCTGCGTAAGCCCAGTAAAGTTTGTAACGGCGGTAGGAATGTAGTTCCAACCCCTTACAGTGGAATTCACATAGTTTGGCTAGGTAAACATTTTTTAATACTGGGACGATTGCTTTTTCTTTTTTTTTTTGTAATGCATACAAGTGAATATTTATCAAATTTTTTAAATATTTACTTTTACAAACAACAATTACACCCATGAATAAAGTGGCCATGAACTTGGCAATGTTACGTTTACTTATGGCGGAAGAATACACAATGTGCATGCAAGTAGATCTTAAGCAGGGCTTTCGAAAGTGCTCGGTTTACTGTGAGCATCGTTTTAGACGTGTTTGTACAGGTGATAAGACAACCAGAAGCCCTGAATAGTCTACTACGTTGTCAAGTTAGAAACTTTTATATGAAATAAGAAAGTGTGTGCATTGACTTTAATGCCCCGCAGATATTTTCTTTTGTTTATTCCCGGGACACTGCAATCACAGAAGTTCTGAACTGTTTCAAATGACGTTAACAGTAAAAAACTGAAGCGAAACTAGTTCCGTTCTTGAAAAACGTCTCGGCTGTATCGAAAATCCTCTTTTCGACTAAAAAAAAAAAAAAAAAATATTAACCACCCACGTCAACTTGAGTTTCTCGGGTTCTATATGTAGCAACATAAACAAATGAATATGTTCACCTTTGTATCAGTTGTAGTCGAGCCGCTGTACCTGTGTGGTGTCGTCTTGTGCGATTATCGTTATAATATTGTGAATATATTAGTGACCAGTATATGTCAGTCGTTGTTTATTTATTGAGTAGTTATTTATTTCCTGCTTAAGTACCGGACCGGCCCCAACCGAATATATTGCGTCCACGCCTGGGGCATGCTAATGAGATGGAAACGGACATTCTTTTGAGAGCAGGTAAAATAATGCTGCGTTAGTATTCAAATTCAAACTTTTCCTGTGCCTTTATGAAGCGGCGATGCCTGTTGTGACGGTTGGAATTCGAACGTGGAGATCTGATGCAATCGTCCTCAGTGCCTTCTGGAGAGTCAGATCGCTATCTGATGCTTCGCTGCCAGTTGATTCAGTGCTACTCTAGTTCTCGCTGTTTTACGCTATAGGCTGTTCGTGGTTTCTTCACCCTTTTTGAATCAAACCTTTGAAAATCACACCATGCATGACGTATTTGGTTATTTCCTAAATACGTCATGTACCACAACCGTTTTATACCTCTGTTAAGATAAGAGTAGCTTATATTTTTCGTTAGATTGCAGTATCGCCTATATTTTATTATAAATTATATAACATTTATAAAAAAAAATATGAACAAAAAACGGTGAGAAAATGTGTGTGTTGGTAGCGCCTAGTGAGAAATAATGCTCGTGCAAAATAATAAATAATGTTATAGGCTGTTCACGGTAAAGTGACAACTTCTAGGGTCTTAGTTACTTTTTTCCTTTCAGCCATTTTTTAATCTTTAACCACCTTTTAAAAATAAATATTGTCATGTCAGTAATAAACACAGTGTGTATATTCCACCGCACTCGGAAGTTAATGTTTAGGTCTAAAATAAAATATATTAATCGACTGTCATTCCAAATGAGAGGGCTTTCAAAAGTGCTCACTTTACCGTGAACAGCCTATACAATTTAGTGCGCAGGAATTCGGTTCTCCTTTGGTGGTAATTTTTCTAGACTTCCATAAGCTGAGTTTGCACTAGGCGGAGAAATATCCTGGAAGTAGAACTTAAAGAGGGCTTCAGAAAATAGTGAAGTAACTGCGAACGGAGTTTATATGCCGAGTGAAACGCGCTAGTAAACACCCACGATGATAAACGACAGGTGGCGTGACGTCACAAGCAGAACGTTATTGTGCAATCGCCCCTGCCCCTTAGCTACAGAACCGGAGCTGCCGCAGTAGTTGTTCGTGTATTTGTCCAGCCGTACGTGAAACTATGGTAATATTTTTTTTTTTATAAAAGCTGTTCGCCATAACGCGAGAAATTTAGAAATTAACCCCATGATAAGGCACTGCATCTATAGAACGTCCCTCTCTCTCTCAAATTGCAACTCAGTTAGAATGGAGTGCGCTGTTTCCAGGTTGCTCCAGCTTTGCGACGTAATGGCAGGCTGGGTAACAAATGGGTGGCGAAGGAAATGGGCCGGATTAAGAGCGTTTTTATCTGTTCACCTCCCTGGCAGCTCTTTTAACGGAATCCAATCCTGCGGCGCAAAGCGAAGCGGCTTCTCCGAAACTGAAACCTGTGAGAAACCCTATCACTGTGATTGCATGCCACAATTTTCTTGAGGCTGCAAAAAGATAACTGATCAGGCAACAGTGTATGCACGAACAAGGACAACATTGTCAGAAATCACGCACTGGAAAGAAAAAGTGCATGTATCGCAATCTAAGAGCGAGACGCTCTATACCGGCAAATATTTTTAACGGGCGCACTGAGTGACACGCGCCCGGTAAAGTTGGGAACGATTGACGGAAAGTAGTTCCATTACTTAACGTCGAATAAAAAGTGTTCGGTTGCCATTTCTGATAGTCTAAATTATTTCTTTCACTTCCTGTTTTTTTCTTTTTAGTACATCGAAATGTCAAAATGAGCAGATTGGTAAAATACCTATTAATTTTTGCAATAATTTCACAGTTTCACTTGACCAACGCATGAATAAAGTCACGAGGCCGATGAAAATGTTGATTTTTTACGTCAGGCGGAAGATAACACGACGTGTATACAAATAGATCTTAAGAGGGGCTTTCAAAAGTGCTTAGTTTACGGTGAACAGCCTATAGTAAACTCTGATGACTACAAGTGCGGGCCACCGTCGACGTTGAACCGTACAGCAAGCTGCTTCTGTCCTATTCGTGTGTAAACACTGGGTGACTGTAACATCCCAGGGCCGGAATTGGCAGGTTTCCTAGCCAAAATGTTACGTAACTCAACCTATAAAAATAGCCTTAACAAAACTTAAAACTAATGCCTTGCCAAGTAGTAAATGTAAATATTATGCAATGGTTTAAAAAAAAAAAAAAAAAAAAAACCGCGAATGTAATAATCATTTTTAGTGTAAAATTGTTATATAGTCATTATAGTAAAAAGTCGTAGGTATAGGCTGTTCACGGTAACATGAGCACTTTTGAAAGCCCTTCTTAAGATCTACTTGTATGCACGTGGTGTATGCCTCCGCCTTATGTAAAATTAACATTGCAATGGGCCTCGTCGCATTATTCATGCGTCGGTCAAATGAAACTGCGAAATTATTATGAAAGTAAATACTTCACAAATCTGTTAATTTTTACACTACCATAACAAACAAACAAAAAACAGAAATTGAAAAAATAATAATAATTAAGATATCACAAATGGTTTCCTAGCACTTTTTATTCGACGTTGAGATGTAGAACTACTTTCCGTCCATTGCTACCAACTTACTGCACGAATGTCACTCAGTGCGCTCATTAAAATATATGCATGCATGGACATGAGGTTCATTTATAAAGTGTTCACTTTATCGTGAACAGCCTTTAATTGAAAATCAATATGATGTGCATTTACTATTACTTAGAGCAGTATTATTCACGACGCATTTAGGGCATTTCGGAAATCAATGGCCTATGTTTAAATTTGCAGTTTATTCGGAGTAATAGAGTGTTCAAATTTAGGTTGCTTCAAATATTCAGTTAAATATAAACGACTGTCGCGAATTGAAAGGCATTAGATGGCATATCACACAGTGGCGAATTGACGGGTTCAAGCGCGGCCTTAACTTTCTAGTTGACCTATCTGGCCGCCGTTTAACCGCAGAGATAGCAACGGCAATTGGAATCAGCTATGCTTGATTAAAGGCGACAGGGGGGACAGATGTAAACGTAATTGTTGCGAGAATGATTAATGTGTTTGCGTGTTGAAGGGCACTGCGTACCGGCTAGCAGCTGCGAAATTTTAATAGGAAATCCCACATTAAAGACGCTTGGCCTCGGTGCGTTAATTTTATAAAGATAGACGTTTCACGCATTCTTCCAGGAATTTTTTTTTTAAAGGTACTGCCTATCTGTATTGAAAATGTACTCTGTTAGGGACCTTCTCCCAAAAATTCGCGAAGAGTACGTTTTGTTTGCAACACCTTTCTTAGAAATTAATGCGCTGAGGCGAAATGTCCTTAAGGGCGGTCAGTCCCTGTCGAATTATTTTTTTTGTAGATTTTCCGCCCCAAATTCGATTTCAGGAGGTGGATTGCAATTTCTATCACGGCAATGCACGGAGAATACCTTCGTTAATGTTCTTGAATCGTTACAGCTTCACTACATTTGATATTTTCTAACTGGTAACCGCCGAAGTAAAATAAGTGATTATTTTATGGGAACCACTTCAAGCTACGGCAGTCCAACTGAACAGATTTCAGAAAACGCATTTAGTTATAACCTACCTATGTCATCCATACAAAATCCACGTTTGCGGGTAGCAGCTGAAAATAAAGTCCAAGATGGCGGCGCCTAACCCGCCTTAACATGGAATTTCCTGTTGAATTTTCGCAGCTGCCAGACGGTAGGCAGGGCCCTTAACAATTGAGACGTCATGAGAAATAGGTTCGTAGCGGTCTAGTGTTTACTCTGGTGAGCATGCAGAACGTCCGTTCGTGCTTGTGTAAATGTGCAAAATAAAGCATTCAAAATGTACAGTTAATTATCAGTGTGGACATTTTGTAGCTAATTTCCAAAGGAAAGAATGTTCGTCATGCTCTTTACAACTTCTCAAATGGTCTTGCTCTGACTGGGACAGTCGATACTTACTTGGTTAACATGTCGATGACGGTCAAAATGAAGTAATTGCTGTTATCGTGACAAGCCAATTGTTGCATCTCGGTCATGTCAAATTGCAAGGTATGTAAAAAAAAAAGTGAGGCTTGGCATTGGTTTGAATCGATTAAACAAATGCTGTGCAAATAATCACTGTGAATAAATACTTGCCAGTGTCTGAAATTAAACAAAATGTGCTTGTCGTTTTCCAAATAAAACCGTTACATTTTCTTTAAAAATATTTTTACTTGGCATGCTGTCTTCACTAGCAAATATTGGGCTCGTCGTAAGGCCCCCCCGCTTACACGGCGCTTGAACTGCGATACAGGATGTTCGAAATAGGCGGGATTTTCAACGACTCGTCGCATCCGTCCGTCAGTCACGTGACCAACAGCAAATCAGAGGTGGGCATTAATTCCATCCCTCCGTCCGTCAAAACCTTGGCAAGTTTTAACTTTCGACGGACGAACGGATGAAATGACAGCCTTATAAACTTGCGCGTTTTGTTACTCGTTCATCCCGAGTTCTGTACAAGACTGTGTAGTGTGTGCAGTGTTTTGTTTTGACTGTCTTTTGTTTTCATGTATTTGTTTATGTAACTGTAAAATGAAACTAATTTACATTTCTCCTAAAGATTCATTGATAATTACGTTTGGTAACACGAGCTCCTTTTGCGCAATAGTAAAATTAATAAAATCATGCTTTATATGCTATTTTTTTTACATCGATTAATTTCCATTACGTACGTATAATTATGTTTTTTTTTTGGTTACTTAAAAACACAATACCGCGAAAATTTCCACTTTTATGGAGAATTTTTTTTCTTATCTCTAAACAATTTTGTTTTTATTAGTTTGCACCACTGAACGTACGATGGACGTACGAAGTTTGGTTGTAAATAGCTCGGCCGAGAGACGGACGAACGTATGACGGACGAACGCGACGGGCTATTATAAATCCTGCCATAAATTTTTTTTCCCACGAAGCTATTAAAGTTGCTGCATCTTAAAATACACGCGTCAGATACATACAAAACTATTCAAGGGCCCTGCTTTGAATCTTCCTGCAAGCTAAACACCGATCAAATGCTAGGGTCACCGCTGAAAGTCCGATAGGTACATGCAGCACGACGAGCCAGTTGAGAGCCGTGCGCGTAAAGGCGATGGCGCTCTTAGTGCGCGTGTCAGAGTCGCCCTTATCGTCCCCACTCTTCTCGGCCTCAAGCGCGTGCGAAATCTCCAGGTAGTCGCAGCAAAATTCTACGCTAGCGCGTGAGGAAATATTTGTACTTCTACAACACTTTCTTATTGAGCCCTACGTCCTACTTGCCTTGTGCAGACTGGTCAGTGTATGCGGCAAAAACTAGTGTCGGCTTGCATCCACTATCAGATGGTATCTAATCTTTCCTTATCGTAAATTTCTCTTATGTACATCACATAGCCTGAATTGGCTTCTGCAAAGAAATGACATTGATGTCGTAACCTGGAAATTGTACGTGTCTTTAGAAGGAGCCTATCTTCGAGGAGTCATCATGACATAGGCAATCGTGCATGGCTGCGAGATTCCCAGCTGGTCGATAGCTGTGGCCACCAGAACTGTGTTGGTTGAAGTGTTTTTGATCTGTTGTATTTGATTTTGTTTTTGCTAGTTATTATTGTTTTGCTTCTTGCTTGGATTTTACTGCATACTCTAAAGATGAGTTAGATGGATTTTCGTCGTTAATTTTTGTCCGCATTTTCTCCGTCAAAATGACGCATCCAGACAATATGGGTTAAAGGACGCCGTAAGCTGTGTTTTGTCTGCTGTGCGTGTCCTCAACTCTGGATGAAGAATTACCACGGCCAACGTCGAAATCACGTGTTCCGTTTGTTTACATTTTGTTTTAAAACAAACACGTGCTCTTAGGGGAAATATAGTATATAAGGGTCTATGTGTCAATATATTACATTGTATTTGCGCTATAACTTTGACGAAAGTAGTGCATTTATATAACAAAACATTGCTTTTTTTTATGTTAATTAGGTATTTGCAACTCTTGTCTCTTTTTTTCTGTTCATTTTGGATTTTTCCTATGTATTTAAAATTTAATATTGATGTTGTAAGTAGGCCTACACAGAGAGAAGTAGACTTATGATGTGTGCTTCGATTAGATGAAATTTTTTTAATTTTCAGCATGTTGTTATAATCCCTATTCCATTTCTATGTGTAGAAAATTGAAACTAATGTAGTTATTTTGCAAGTTATAGACACATTGCATTTTCGATAAGAGAGTGTGCTGAACGACATACTCCAAAAAAATTTCTTCGGATACCAAAAAAAATTGTTTTTTCTCTTTTTGTAAGGTTTTCAAACTTCTGTGTTACCCATATCAGACAACCTGACATAAGTCTCTACAAGGGAAGAACATTAATGTAAAAAAGAGCGAAAATACGTAATTACAAACGTTTTAAGTGTATATCAGACAAACTTCAGAACTTTATATAGGCCTACCTATGTAATACGCATTTTGCTACTTCTTAAATATCTTTTTAATGACACAGCTACGCCACACTGTTCATATTTCTTGGAAATAAAATTAGTTCGTGGCTTGTAATTTTATTTGAAGTTTTACTACAGAACTCTCATTTTAAACAGAAATAAGTTAAGCTCTAACTGAAGACGAGCTACATTACGGACTTTTAATTAGTGCTTGAAGGTATTGCCAAGACTTAACGATACACTAGTAAAAAACAAACACTCTTCTTAATTTTTTTAAACTTATTTTTAACACAATTTTATATTGAAATACTGAGGAATATGTTTTAATAATTGCTTTTGTCATTTTGTCATTGATAATGATTTAACATTTCCTTAAAGTTATTGTATTATAGAATTTATTATGTAAAACAGACTCTGAGTGCTTGGTTTTTTCCCAGTGCTTATTTCAAAACTATCCAATTATCATGAACCGTAACTTATATAAATGCGTAGTTATGTTCCTTAGTTTAGTATTTTATTTTAATTGCCGGTACGAACAGAAAGGCATCGCAGATAAAAGTTGAACCCATCCGGAACAAAATGAAGCTTGTTCACAAGTCGAATTGTGGGGAACGTAAAGATAGTTTGGTTCCTCCAGAGGAGTTCACATTAGCCTTGTAAATTAATACTTAGCCAATGTTTAGCAAGGAAGTCGAACCTCAAGTTTCCTCCGACCCAACCGCGCGCCGCTGGATAAATACGTATTTCGCTTTCCCAACTCGGGCCATTCTGCCTGTCTTGCGGGCCCCGTTTATTTTGAGCCTCCAGACAGTTCGAATTACTTCCCTTCGGGCCCATCGTTAAAAGTTCCGACGATGGTATTGTTTATTTTCCCCGCCCCTCCCATTCCTTGCGCCAAGTCGCCGTTTTCCGTTGCCGTTCGTGGAACACAATGGGATGTGGTGGATTTCACCTCCTTGCGGTGACGTCAGTTCTCGCAGGATGCGGCGAAACTTCCGAGGCATTTATTTCAAGCCGTGTAACAGATTGCCGCATTGCACACGTGGAGTGCGACGGAAAACCAGTACTTGTGACGTTTTTCCACTAGAGATATGAAGGAAAATTATTATTATTATTATTATAGGCCATTCACAATAAAGTGAGCACTTTTGGAAGTTCTCTCATTTGGAATAATAGTCAATAAATATATTTTATTGTCTCATTCGATGTTATCTTTCGAGTCTGGTGAAATATATGCACTTTGCTTATTGCTTACATGACGACATTTATTTAAAAAAATGGTGGCAGGATATAAAATGGCTGACAGGAAAAAATGTAAGTAGGGCCACAAAATTGCTCACTTTGCCGTGAACAGCCTATATAAACTTTTAATTTGTTTTGTCTAGTGGGTTTAAGAATGCGCTTGACTTAAATAGTTATCTGATTAGATAAAAAAAAATTGTGCCTAAATTTATACTCAATCTCATTGTGCAATGGCTTTATTCGACACAGCCTGTTAGTTCCTGTAATCAAGGCTCGCTTCACAGTTTTTATACCCAATAAATCATTACTCTTGACGCCTTAACAGTGATATGAATAACTGCGATATGGAAAGATGAAGACAGCGAGTATCGCCATTGCTTACTTCAACCGTTTTATTTTGTAAATACTTCGCAAGAAAGTATGTACAATTAGAATTACCATTTAGAAGAATGTTTCCCACCGGAGTGAAGCCAGGAAAAAGCCATTCGGATAACAGGAAGGATGCAGTGCGTGAATCGCATCCCATACAAGGGTTTGAGTTAGTACTTTGTGATACAATACCGCATCGACTGCCCCAAATTTACTACTGCGAAAATAAATATCTCAGAATCCAGGAAACAACTTAAAACTCCGCTGCCTGCTATCACGCGAATTCTGTTTCGAAGCCATAAAATTGGATGATACCTCGTTCCAATTTTCAACACAGCACATTTGTACGTGGTGCAAAATTAATCATGGCGTGGCCAAATAATGCGGTCTTCTGTCAGCGAGCCTGTGTTTGCTTTTAGTGCTTAAAATATTTCCATAATTTCAGTAAACAGTTTATTCTCAGTCTACGACTAAAACATGCCTGAATTAACACCAGCCGCCAATTTTTCCACCACCTTTCCGTGGGCAGTATTTCTTCTTATTTG
The DNA here is from genome assembly GCA_029891345.1 of Dryococelus australis. Classification (NCBI taxonomy): domain Eukaryota; kingdom Metazoa; phylum Arthropoda; class Insecta; order Phasmatodea; family Phasmatidae; genus Dryococelus; species Dryococelus australis. The sequence goes on along the minus strand of CM056995.1, from coordinate 27,121,810 downwards.
CAACTCTTACCGGAGAAAAGTAATTTTACCGCGGCGAAGTGCGGGCTGTATTGCGTGTTCAGGCAAGACTTCATACGCTCGAGAACTTCTTTGGCTAGAAAGTAGGGCGGAGTGATAAAGAGTCTTGTTCTAACTGACACACCGTTGCAGAAAGTAGGCCTGTGAGTCATCTTGATAAAACCGGCGCATCATCATGGATAAGAACCCTTCCCCCTCTCTCACAGTCATATGGATGTCAGCTCAAGTAAGAGTTTCCAAACAGACTTACAAGTCCTGTTTGAATATATTTACAGTGTCGCGCTGCCTATTTATTCAGCTAACTATAGGCCGTTCACGGTGAAGTGAGCACTTTTTGCGGCCTTAGTTACTTTTTTTTCTTTCAACCGATTTATATCTTTCCATCACTTGTTCGTGGTAACCCTGCCATGTGAATAATAAGCACAGTGTATACATTCACCATACCCAAAACCAAAAGTCCGAGGTCATAATGAAATGTATTTATTAGGGATTATGTATAATAGAACAGCATGGAAAAGTGCTCACTTTACCGTGAACGGCCTACAAATAAATAAATTTTCTCCTTTTTTTTAATAGTGTACTTTCACGTAGGGCTTGCTCATACTATATATGCAATATTTGCACATTTCTTGTTGTTTCCACTTTTCCACAGTTGTCAAATTTTCTCCTTTTTTTTTTTAATAGTGTACTTTCACGTAGGGCTTGCTCATACTATATATGCAATATTTGCACGTTTCGTGTTGTTACTGACCCTTAACCTATTATACAGTACACATTCAGACACACAATATAAACAATGACAAAATACGCAATAAAATAGCTACACAATTCTTACATGGGGGCACAAGACGATATGAACATTTGGTGAACTGGTTTTACTGACAAGTCGAAGAACCAAACTTCAGTGTTACCTGACAATAATGGAATACTATTGTTTTGGTATCCTCTGGTGTTGAAAACTACCCCAGTTTTGCAGGCAGCTCACGATCCACTACATGGCACAACCGAGGACCTTGAGCATGTGAGGCGCACGTGTTAACCACTTATTTTGTTTTAAATTTCTCTATTGTATGCTAACCACTTTATATACATATATATTACATATACACATACACAAATATAGTTATACACACAAAAAATTATTTAACGTGAGGGGCAGCGCATGGCGTACACCCCGACACGGGACAGTGACCTATAACACTACCGCCTATCTGCGATTACTACTGGAACATTAAATTGTACACTTGTAAGGACCGAGAGGTGGGCAGCGCACGGCGTACACCCAACCTCGGTAATATACACGCACTTCCTGTAGGCGTAAACCTCAGAATGAAAATTAAAAATTGCCGCACCACTGACGCAATGTGCCACGCCGCGCCATGTTCCACTTATCTTGACGAAGGAGCTGGACAAAGTCTTGAACTGTCACCGGTGTCGAACGATCCACCAAAAAGCCGATCGCATGAAGTACAAACCAAGCCGCAGCTCTTCGTCGTACTGAGGGGAAGGTGAAGAAATCGCAACGAAGCATGTGCGTGTCGGTGACCTCTCCACGCTCATCGCGAATTATTTTTCGTACTCGTACGCGACACCACTGCCAGATGCGAGCTGCATAAACACAGGAAATTACCCTATGAAGGGCCGTGTCGGTGTTGCCACACAGCGGGCATGCAGGGTCAGCTGTCAGGTGAATGCTGTGTTTACGCTGCTGAGTTGTCACGATGTTATTATGGAAGCCGAATGCTGCAGCTCGAAGATCCGAGGAAAGGATAGGATCGGCAAGTATTTTCCATGGGCGCCTACAGCGGATGGTCGGGGTGCGATTCACAACAGATGGTATGACAGCCGACGTTTTGGAAGCCCGAATGTACAAATATCTCGCCGATGCGACTGTCCCTTCCGGTAAGTGTTCTATTATAGTTGCGAGTGCTTCCTTAGCCTGACGGTATTGAAGTGGCATGCTTCTAACTTCAGACCACATCATTTTCTGTAATTCTGCGTAAATGTCCTCTGGGCGCAGAATTGTTGTAATTGCTGAAGACTGATATAAGGCCTTGCACTTCAAAATGTGATTCATAAGACTCAGGCCTCCGTCTTGCAAGGAAAGATAAAGTTGCCGCATAGATAATTTAAATATATAATATTTCCACAACATGCGGCCAACAATCTGTAGTATTTGTTCACTTTGTTGGCGTGGTAGTGGGATCACCTACAACACTAACTTGAAAATTGTGGTATAACTTTTATATTTATATTCAAAGGGCAAAAGCAATAATTCAGTTTCTATTAAATTTAGTGTATGTTTAGTGTTGCCAAATGTTACAGACGCCTGATGCTATTTTTTAATGTTTGAAAGAATAAGTCATAGTCGCGTGGATAACCATAACGGCTGCAGAAACAATAATTTTCTTGTTACAGTGGCGAAGAAAGCTTGGTGTAGAATCGGCATTTTTCGTCCCCGTAACTCGAAGCCAAAGGGAATACGGAGACTTTCCGTATTTTGTATTTACGGATTTAACTCTGTTTATCGTCATTACGCATTGTCTTTCCGCATATACGCATATACACTGTACATTTCCGTAAAACATTCCGTAAATATACGGAAATTTTTAACAGTGCACAGTAAGAACATTAGTGTGACCCGCAGCGACTGGCGACAATTTTCTGGCGACAATTTTGGGCGTAAGCGAAAATTACCTGGGCTCCGATATGCTAACGCGCTCATTCTGGTACCAAACGAAAGATCTCGTGTAAGGCTGTCAATGTAACCTACAAAAAGCCACGTATCCATTTCGTTAGTTTCTTTTTGTCCCCATATCCCAAAGAGGTGCTACCTGCTAACACAGACGTATTTTCACGTATAACCTACAAACTTGAAAAGAATTCGCGAATTCGCTTTGGGTCAAGCTAGAATCAAAAAATCTCTTATGTTCAGGTTACTATTGCAATTGGTCCATGTGTTATTTAAAACTTACTGAAGAACCCTGAACCAATAAGAAACACGCGGAAAAATACAAACCCAACCATCGCCTTCTGCTGCGGCAGCAAGCAACCAATGAGGATTGTTCATCTGCGTAATTGCACACAAGACTGTGGAGTCTTACATTACGGTTCATTGAACTCGCGAATTCTTCCTGTGTCTACGTATAACCCACGCCCGCGTCCCCAAAAGCCACACACTCACTTTTTTTTTTTGTAACTTGCATTTTGTATTCTGTAAAGTTTCAATTGGATCATCATGACATTCGACATTTCAGTATTAAAAGTTGCTATTTGCTGTAAGAATGCCACTGATGCCAGATAAATATTAAATTATTATTATTTAAAAAAACGTGGAGCTCAATACAGACCGTATTTGATTATAAAATTAAACTTCATACATAATTTATGACTTCACAAAATACTTCTACGCAATAGTTATTAAGTAAAAGAAGTGAGCATGCTTTTTAATAAATATTTTAGTGACTTACATTCTGAAATAGTTAGCTAGTACAAGTCTTACAAACATATAGTCCCCAAAATTAATTTAATGTTGATTGGTAACTTTTACTGTACTTCGTAATTGTAAGCTTGTAAGTAGATGGAATGCAAAACGTAAATTCCAGTCATGTCATAAACTTTGCAGACAAAAATTTATAATTTTGAGGTGACCAATGAAAAGTGCCAGTTGGAACAGTGCCAAAGAAACTGCAATTTTACTGGTGTCGTAAAACCCTTGTGTTTGGATAACACAATTGTATCCATTCGGGAAGTTTAGAGCAGACAACATACATTAAACCGTAAGGGCCTGTCTTAATCTTTATAGATTCTGTAAACCAGAGGTATCGTACATATTGTTACGGTTCCTCTCTCTAGAAATTAAGTTTATACCAAGTTCGTTAAGTGATGGAGGTCATAATTAAATAAAATAATCAATTATAATTTCCTTATTTTAATTACAATACCTACAGCAAAATTCTTTGAACTCATATTCTCACAATAAATTGAAATCACTTACTGCTCACAATTGACACCAATTAATAAAATTTATAATTACGACAAAGAAATCAATTAAACTAAATTATTAAAGATCAATCCCAATAGACAGTGTACCAACCTATTCAATTATGTTATAGTTTATGGGTCCATATTTGACAGTTCGAATATTTACAATAAAACCAGTATTACACTTCCATTCAGTCCCACCTCAGTTCAGTCCATGTTCCGCCAGTCTGCCATAAAGATATGGATGAAAGTGTGCAATCACCTTCACCACTGCCAAAAGCTCCCTGCGTGTCACACAGTAGTTCCTCTCGGGCTTGTGTAGCACCTTACTGAAGTATTCCAATGGCCGTTCTTTTCCATCCTGGATCTGAGATAACACAGCCCCGATTCCAATATCACTAGCATCAGTATTCAGAATAAATTCACCCTCTATACTTGGGAAGCCCAGTACTGTGGAAGATATCAGAATTTCCTTTAGTCTGTTGAAAGCAATTTCGTACTTTGGGGTCCGACAAAATTTTCTTTTTTGCCTCAGTCAGTTCATGCAGGGGTTTGACGAAAATGACGAACCCAGGCACAAATCGACGGTGGTAAGCTCATAAGCCCAGAAAACTTCGAATTTAAGTTTTATCCTTCGGTAGAGGCCATTTTCTTATTGCTCTGATCTTCTCAGCGTCTGTTTCAATCGCATGGGCTGATACATCATGGCCCAAGAAATTAATTTTCTTTTGGAAAAGATGGCATTTCTTGGGAACCAATCTCAGATTTGCCACAGTACTTTCTGAACCACAGAATCTAAGCGTGCCAGGTGATCTTCAAAAGTTCTTCCTGTGACCACAATGTCGTCTAGGTACACCTGACAAATATCTAAGGGCAGAACTTTCTCCATTAGGCATTCGAAGGTGGCAGGGGCATTGCATAGCCCAAAGGGCATAAACTTGAATTGCCAGGTTCGTTTCCCTTGGACACAAAAGGCAGTCTTTTCCTTGTCTTCTCGGGCCACCTCGCACTGCCAATACCTGCTCTTTATGTCAAGAGTAGAAAACCACGGTGAGCCTGCTAGGCTATTCAGGCTGTCGTCCATCCTATGGAGTGGGTAATAATATTTCTTGGTCACATTACTAAGTTGGTGGTAATCAACACAAAATCTAATAGAGCCATCTTTCATTTTAACAAGCACAATGGGAGAAGACCATGGACTGACTGATGGCTCGATCACATCTAAATCCCTCATCTATTTCAGAATACCATCAACAACCTCATATGAGAGAGCGGTAGTCCCCCTGGTGACTGTTTTATGGGTCTGGCATCCCCTGTGTCTATGTGGTGGCATGCAACATTAGTTCTGCCAATGTCATTGGGCTCGCAGGAGAAAGCACCTCTATTTCTCTGTAACAATTCTGAAACTGCCCTCTCCTGTCGCCAGTAGAGGTTTTCTTTTGTTCTTGTCAGCGGTCCCCCCAGAGCATCTCGAAGAGAACATTCAGTAGGTTGTGAGAGTGAAGCTTCTGGAGCATTTGGAAGTACCTGTGAGACCTGCTTGCAAAACCCTATTGTGGCCCCCTCTTCATGGCTGATGGCACTGTCAGACAAATTAATCATCCTAACAGATAAACTGTCCGATTTTGAAGAAATCAAGGTCCTGGCTACAATGACACCATCGGGTAAAATGCCACCTTCCTTGGCTGATTCGATTATGCCCAATCGCCTGACAAATTTTCCCTGGCATCTGCCTGAAATAACAACTTCGCTAGAAGCAGGGAGCACAGTTGACTTATTACACACTACTGGGCAGCTCGTTGGCGAAGATAAATCTCGTCGTGTTGACATTACTAACTCGGTATTACCTACTCGTAACACCCCCAGTCGAGTATCATACAACATCCCAGATTACGAATTATATCAAGACCCCAAAATGCATTCGTCCTCTATTTCTGCTATGTATATCTCATGCTCTATCTCAAGGTTACCGAGCTGTAAGAGTACCCTTCTCTTGCCTTTGACTGGAGTGATCTCGCCTGTTACTGTAGTTAAATAGCAGTGATCCATGCTCATATCGGATGATCGATGGCGGTAAGGCCCAAGAATGTCGGGTCTTACCACTGTTATAGTCGCTCCTGTGTCAACGACCATCTGGCAAAAAACATCATCTAGGCTCCCTTCCACCAATATGGCATTGAAGTCTTGTTTCATTGAACGCACCTGCAAAAGCATTGGGGCCTTTCCTCCACCAATCACCCATCTTTTCCCCTAAAGACCGGTGTTTACAAGTTTCCCGAAGAGATTGCAATTTCACCTGCCTCTTGGCGCCTACTCCCTGGCTGTTAGTGCTGCTACTTCTGCCGCTGTTATTGCTGCTGAGGACAGTTGGCTCTCAGGTGCCCCGGCTGTCCACACGCCCAACATTCCGGCCGCTTGGGTGGGGAACGGCGAGTCTCTGTATTGCGCACCCAGAAGGCGATGTCCCTCATGGTCGTCTGGAAGTCCTTCAACATCCCCTTGAAGCTGTCGTCCTCCCCTTCATCGAGCATCACTGCCTGCACTGGACGTCGGAGCACTGATGACTGCCGTGCTGACTCCACTTCCAGTGCTCGGGCCAAGGCATCCTGCATGGTGTGAGGCGCAACTAACCGCACAGCATGCCGTACGTCGGTGTCAGCGATAGCGTCGACGAAGAAGCCGACGGAGATGACACGATGACATCTCGTGCCTCTTCCGAGCATCCCTCCAGAGGCAGGTGCGACAGCCTCACGACGTCCTGCCACAGTTCCTGCAGGGTTTTCCCGGGTCGTTGGATGCTGCTTCGCAGTTGGGCATGGTGGCGCAGCTCCAGTGTGAGTGTGGAGTATTCTAGACTATGTCGTTCCGGCAGCGACTGTAGTATGCTCAATGCTGATTCCCTCAGTACAGCCGCCATGTAGTAAGCCCGCTGCTCTTCAGTTCAGCCATTCAGGGTGGCCACGATCTCTAACTGGTGCCGGTACTCGCGCCTAGCTGTCAGTCCATCGTAGGGGGCGGATTTAATTGTAACGCCTTTACCCGCCCCTAACTGGGGCGTACCCACACTGCAGAACTGCGGCGCCTCCCCTGGGACGGCTGCATTGGCGGCGACCTCTACCTTCTTCTCGCTGCCCGCACTCGTCGTCTCGGTGGTGACCAAACTCGGCTCCTCTTCTGCCCCTGCATGTCGTCTCCCCTGATGCTGTAAGAACTCCTGACATTCATTCTTGAGGGCGCTCACCTCTTTGTCCACTTTACACTCAACACTGTCCAACCTTTTGTTAACACTGTCCATCCTATCATTCACACTGTCCATTCTCTCGCTCACATTGTCAATTTTTCTTGTCCACCATGTCTATTTTATTGTTAACTAACTCGCTTACACCTATCTTTCTGTCCACATTCTCATTCACACTGTCAATTTTTCTGCCTACATTTTAGTTTACACTGTCTATTTTTCTATATACATTTTCGTTTACACTGTCTATTTTATTGTCTACTACTTCACTAATACTAGCTATTTTCTTGTCTTTTATTTCACCAACGCAAATAATTGGGCTATTTACATTTTCGTTAACACCATTAATTTGACTATTTACAGATCTCTGACACTACTTATTTCGCCACTCATTTCTTCGATCAAGGCACGAAGTGCTTCCATGTGTGACGACAATTTTCTGGTTAGCATTCACAAATTTCTTAATATTTCACTTGCTAATTAATTACAAATACAGCAAGTTAATAACCTAGTGTAATACTAATTAAAATTATTTTATTTTTTTATTTTTTTTAATGCCTCCACTCCACTTCTGACACCAGTGTTACAATTTCTCTCTCTAGAAGTTAAGTGGGTTATACCAAGTTCGTTAAGGGATGGAGGTCTTAGTTAAATAAAATAATCAAATATACTTTTTTATTTTAATTACAATAACTACAGCAAACTTCTCTGAACTCAAATTCTCAAAATAAATTGAAATCACTTACTGTTCACAATTGACGCCAATTAATAACATTTATAATTACGACAAAGAAATCAATGAAATTAAATAATTAAAGATCAGTCCCAATAGACAGTGTATCAACCTATTCAATTATTTTATAATTTATGTGTCCATATTTGACGGTTCCAACATTTACAATAAAATCAGTATTGCACTTCTATTCAGTCCCACCTCAGTTTAGCCCATGCCCCACCAGTCGCAATGTTCTAGAGTTCTCCAAGCGCCCTCACGCACAGTAGGCTTCACTCGTCGGTTTCACGCCCTCTCGTCTATTCAAGCCACGAACACCTCACTCGCCGTCGTCCTGCAATCTCCCGTCGTCGTCCACATTTCACTTCACTCGCGCACACTCGGCGAGGCGGCCTCCATCAACGACTAACGGCTGCTGGGTTGCGGCAGTATATATATATAGTGTCTCATGCAGTCGTCTAGAATCTTCCCCAACTCGCATGATGCGTCGCGGAGGGCCGAGGCGCCAGCCAGTCTCTCCAGAACATTCTTGCGTCGTCGACAAACGTATCGGAAACTCTAGCAGGCGAGAGGAGGTCTGTGACGCCAGCAAGTCCCGCCGCTGTCGGCATTCACGGGATTCCCAGAAGGGGAACGTGATGGAATTAAAAATTGTGACGTTTTAAAAAGTGCACAAATTTATTGACTGCTCCAAATATTTAAATTTTTTATGTGTCGTTAAACCAGGCAAATTGCTCTTTACTCAAGCGAAGATCATTTGTAATTTGTTAAGAGTGGGGTGGACCCCCGCATTTTTTGTGAAAGAGTTGTTTGCGCAAACACTACGGTAAATAAATGCTCTGCAAACACGACTGACTTTTTGTCAGGAAAGGTGAAACAAATACCGCATTTGTAAAGCTTGCCTACGCAGTTTCCTCAAGCAGCAAGAGAAAAGTACGAAGATAAGGCTTTGGTTAAGCTGTGGTCTTTCATTGCGTGTTATAAAACCCCACTGTTACAGATCTAATTTGCACAGTACAGCGCCACTGTGGAAACACTGCACGCCTTGCACGTAGGGGCGATGTGGCACTAGGCGTGCGTGTTAGTGTCGGCCGTATCGCTCCCTCGATCTCCAAAAATACTGAATACATTTTAAGATCTGCTAAGCTCCCTCTGGGCCATTTTCATGAGTATCGACATTTAAGGTTGTGGTAAGCGTTTGATGTCTCAAATCGTAACGGACAGTAAGCAACGAAATTCGGTTAAGCTGCTTTTTCGCAAGGGGACCGGTTCTGCGCGGCCTAAGTTCTTCGTCGACCGCTTGGAGACACTGTCCTTCCTGTCTTTCTTTCTCGAGATTTAACTCTCGTGCCAAGGAAAAAAAAAAAAAAAGGAATCCATAAAACTCACTCTCGTAGATGGACTATATAATTCCAGTTTAAATGACACAAAATGACAAGTGATTAAGACTCCTCTTTTTCTCTTTCTGCAGCCCATATTATGTGCATCCCCGCCCTTTCTGATTACAAAACACTGCTGTAGTTAATACGATTTAAAGATTTCTATTAATACCCCTACTCACTCTTTATGGCGTAAGGCTGCTCCTGGACCACAATTTGATATCGTCAGTTAAATTGGGATAATAATATATGGTTAGGATGGGAGAGAGAGAGAGAAGAAGAAGAAGAAGAAGAATGGCTGGCGATCATCTGTGTCTGTCCTGGTAAGACTGGTGTAATTAATTTAAAATCGTCCTTCACGCTACGTTTTTCCGTAGCAGTGAAGAATTTCACTCGACGTGTTGCGCTCACCGCCTTATTTGGTGATGTCATCAGGTTTGGACGCGCATGCAAAAATCAAATCTACGTTACATAAATAAATTAATGATTCTAAAAAAATGAGTAAGCAAATCAGTAAACCGGAAGTTACTGAAGAAGTTTTTTAAACAGTAGGCCTAACTATATGTAGCCATGGGCATCGTTAACGATAAGGGATGAGATGCGTCCTGACCCTGCCGCAATAATTTACCTTCCATGGCCTAGTGTTATACGGACTTAACTTTGCTTAGGTGGGAGCTGCGCTGTCTTGTCTTCCTTTGGTCATGTCAGCGTTTATACTTTTAATTTATAAGAAAACACATTGTGGAGTCCTCTATGTCCAGAGGACGCAACAAGGTGGCTAGCCAAAAGCCCTAAGTTGCCCTGAAGTGAGTGGTGCAGAGAAATAACAAAGACGCAGCCATGCAAAGCTAAACTATAGCAATGAGCCTTAACTGTGATTGGAAAATATTAACTAGTTGGTATTTTACTCCACTTGCTATTTTGCAGTGTGACCATACCTCAACTACTAGAATTTTAGTTAACATTTTTACTGGAGATAATATTGAACATTTTATCTGACTTATCATTGGTTTTTCAAATTCAAAATTCATGTATATCTCAGAGTTATATTCAGACTTTACCACAAGCTGAAAAAGCCAAAGTAACCTGCTTTATATAACAGTAATCAGAAAACAGTATTAATTATACTTTTATTATGCATACTTGTAACATCTTCCATAAGTATGTACTGCAAGTTGATACATGTGCAAGTAAGTGAGGAACCAACGAAATTAGAGATTTATTTTTGCAAAAAGGCCAAGTTTCATAGCCCGCGTCATCTCTGTCCAGATGGGGTAGACGAAATTTCTGAAAAGCGATTATCTCATAATTTATTTGAACAACTTCCCAAAGTGTGTAATAAAGTTTTCAACCAGAGAAGCGTGCGTCGGAATTACATTTTCTGCACGTACAAGCGTGCTAATAAATGATGAAAGGGATAAGTGGGGGGGGGGGGAGGATGTGGCAGAGAAAATTGAGACGCCCCGTCTCAACATAAAAGAAACGGTAGATTTTTGTTGAAGTATTAAGTTCACAGCGGCATTTTTAACTCAGCTTAGTTGAGCAAATATGATGCTTTTGGGACAGTCTTATCCTAACTAAATTTTTTTATTCCCTTAAAAGGCTACTAAGATATATTTATTTGCTACTATTACAAATGAGAGGGATTCAAAAAGTGCTTACTTTACCGTCAATTGCCTATACATGCGTATCGCTTAAATATACAATAAACGAGAGTGCAGTATTTCGCTATTGTAAAAAACCCGTGTTTGGTTTCAGATTTTAATTTTGATGACGATAGCACAGTATTCTTTACTTGTGACTTTCGCGAGTGTTATTATAATTTAATTTGTGTTTTCATTAAAATTCACATGAAACTGTTCATACAGGGGTGTTTCGTCTCAATGATTATTATTCTTGTTCTCTGGAATGCATTTGTGGTATGTACGTACATGAAGTAACTGCGAACAAACGACGCGATCAAAAAATATTGGCCAGAAAATTTAGGCAAGTCTTTAAAATAAATACAGGCTGGCGAATTTCTGTGCATGTCTGCCAAACATAAAGAGGAGCATTTGTAGTTCACGCTGTTTTCGACCGTTGTGGTACAGTAACATTTTTCAGCAAACAGATGAATGAGGTAATGTTCTTTCGTTTTAATGTTGAGTTGCAACTCTTGCCCTATAAGCTCCTTGCTTCGTACGCCCTTAATTTTCTGTTAGTCTTTCACATCAATTGCATGTTTGTAGGGAAATAATTTTATGCATTGGTGTTGGTGCAAATTATTAACGGGAACGTGCTACCTGTTAAATAAAGGAGATAAAAAAAAGATTTTCCAATGGTGACATTAATTAGTTTAGGCGCCCATCCAGAAGCGCTTATTTTGTGGAGCATTCAGTAAGGCTAAGCTTTGCGTCTTGCAAGCATTAACATAAAATTACCTAAAGCAAGAATACGTTGATCGAGTTCGTTGAAATGCTGTGCATCCATCTATACTTTCAACCAACATGGTGGAAGAAGCGCTGTTCTGCAGTGTAATAAAGCAATTATTCGGTAACGATGTACCGCACGACGTTCTACGTATTTCCCAGTAACCACACTCGTACAGGAAACGAACACAGCAGTTGCAGCACTGCCACTTCGTCTCCAGACGGAACACTGACTCGTCTTGCCTGGAGAAGAGGCGACGTATCCCGTAGGCAGCAGATGATTGTCTATTACGTTATTTTTGTTTGCTGCTCCTCGTGGCAGTAAATGGTGATCCCCGACCTGCAGGCTTGCTTGCCCGGACCTCCCGGATTATTTGCGGGTTTGATGTTAAGGGGAGGAACTAGTGCGTGGAAGTCGAATAGACTGTACGCTTTCGATGAAGATATAAAACACACTGGCGAAGGTGCGTCAAGCGCTGGGGTGACGGACTGCAAGAGCCGGTATTAGGCCCTGGCAGCCCCCTTGTTATGATGATGGGAAGTGTGGTAAAACCAGCGACGCACTGGGGGGGGGGGGGGAAACCTGCACCCGGTAGCAAGAAATTTAAGTCGCGCCCGCCGGCCCAGGGTGGGGGAGTGGGCGGTAAGGGCGGGTAGGAAGCTCCCATCAGTTCAGCAAGGCTGATGAGAGCTTAGTTGTTGATATCCGAAGATCTATTGCGACGCAGGCACTCGCTGGTTGTTGGAACTGCGGCCTGGGAAGGTCGATCCCGACGCCATCCTGCTCTCCAGATGAAACCCACCGACACGAAGTCACATCGTGCGGCCGCAGCTGGTGTTTCGATCGGGCCGAGGTATCTTCCATCGTTGGTCTCTGCGGCGAACCTTCCCCCGACATCCCTGGATACAGCTTCCTTCATCTGGTAGTAACAGCCGAAGAAGAATAGGCACGACGTCAACTGGTAGTCCTCTGGTAGCAATTGCAGTAGAAGTCGTCGTCCAGTTGCCTCTCCCGCAGACTTCAGCTCCGGCGCTCTTCTCTACTCCAGCAGCTTCGAAGCCACTCTGATGCCTTCCGCCAGCTGGTGCACGAGCTGCTATTGGTTATTCACAGCCACCCCAGTTGGCTGGGATCCCTTATTCGCCACCAAAGGGACGCGCCACGTGGCAGATGGTCGCTGCCTCAAGCCCTCTTATGAGCACATCCTTCGGGAGAGGTCCGCACAGTCCGAGGACTGGCGTGGCAGATGATTGTCTAGTTTTAAGGCTACCGCCTACCTAGAGCTTTTTTTCACAGTTTGAGGTCGAGGATCTTGGGAGTGATAATGGCAACAGTGCCATGCGCATCAAGTACCCCATCGCCTCTAAGCGCAAGGCAATGAACTGGCGTGCAGTGGTCTCGTCGCACTGCGTATACCTATAATAAAAATAAATCGTCTTTATTTAGCTCAGTTGAGGCATATCGGCTTTCTCTTCCACTGGATGATTTTTATAATTTGCACTTGCTTGTTACGTTTTCGAAGAAAATAAATGCATATTTAAGTATTGAAAAATATTTATATTTTTATGTGGTGATTATTGAGTTTAAACAAGTCCATAAAACAGTGGTGAACTGGCAGGTATTAGGTCAAATATGCACCATATAATTGTAAGAATACATTTCCACTAGCTCATAAATGCACAACAGACTCGCATACATACTGTTATGTGCAGCAACATGCATGCTAGCTTGATTGCGTGAGCACAAACATATTACGAAGAAGTGTAAGGAAGCCTTGAGCGAAAAGAAAAGAAAAAAAAAACCTCCGGGATTGTTACTAAACACGGGCCAGATATTACGGCTGGAAACACGGCGAACGAGGTCTTTGTCGCCGAGACACTGCACCAGCAAGACGTCCAGAGATGGAGGCGTGCCGTCCGCCGACATGCGTCTAGTCATCAGCCTCCGGCATTATGAACAAGGTGAAGTTGGTACTTAGATACTACCCAGAGTGGCTTTAATGTAGATAAGTAATTAAATAATAATCAGTAACACGATATAACCAAGTAAACTTAATGAGAGCTCCTCCGAGTTAAATACTGACTAAAGGTTTGTAAACGAGATGCAGTTGATATTGATTTCAATGCAGGACGATAAAGAGGTAAATAGTGTTCACCTTTGAGTTACGCCTAACCCCAAACTTGTACGCTTAATATAAACCATAAGTATCTACACTATTAAAAAAAAAAAATATCAATACCCACGTATCTATAGGTCCCTGCAAATTAAATTATAAAATAGAACACTATTTAGTTAGAATGACAAAATTGAAATTACTTAGGTCCTTATAACTCAAATGCGTATGACGAACTCCGACAACCATAATAATAAGTACACGGACATTATAAGCTGGAAAAGCATTTAGACTTATGCATATAAGTTGTTCACGGTAAAATGAGCACTTTTGAAAGCCCTGCTTAAGATCTACTTGTATGCACGTTGTGTATTCTTTCGCCTTATGTAAAATTAACGTTACCACCGGCCTCATCACTTTATTCGTGCGTCGGTCAAGTGAAACTGTGAAATTATTATAAAAGTAAACGTTTTATAAATCTGCTAATTTTTACATACTTAAAAAAAAAGACAGAAAGCGAAATAAATAATTAAAATTATCACAAATGGTTACCTAACAATTTTTATTTGACGTTAAGATATGGAACTACTTTCCATCCATCGTTACCAACTTTACCGGGCACATGTCAGTCAGCGCGCCCGTTGAAGTATATGCAGACATGGGCAGTGACTTTTTTCCGAGGTTAATTTCAAAAGTGCTCACTTAATCGTGAACAGCCTTTACAGAAGAGAACCAAACAAAATTAATGATAAAAATTTTTTTTAAGAGTTATGAGTTAAAACTAAAATCAATCCAACAACCATTCATTCGAAATGCTCCACTGAACGGTTCACGGCGGCGTGGCAGCAAGCACTGCCCCAACTTCTTTGTGAACAGATTGCAAGAACCCTCATCGCGTATGTACTGGCCCAGGCTATTCCAATTCCGAGCTGCTGAAACCCTTCTTTTTTTTTTTTTATAAAAGAATTGGAAAAGTTATTTGTTCGGTTGGACGGGATTAAAAGTTCACTGTCCTTTTTCCGAACGAGTAGAAATGTCATGAGCTCAGGAGGGGTGTCTAAAACGATTTCGTAAATATACGCAGGCGTATCAGCACGCAGGATTTTACTCACTAGCAATAAGGTGTGATGTTTCCTTCTGTTATGCGAGTTTAACCAGTGCAGTTTATCCTAACACACACTAAGATGGTCTCTGGATTTAAGGTTAAATACAAAACGTACACGTGTGTTCTGTAACCTCGGTTATCTGCAAGGTCGTTGTACACTACATCAGAATATCACAGTACTCAATTACGGGAAGCACAAGAACATGTACAACCAGTACCTCTTCGCTCCGGTAGAGAACTTTTAAAGCACTTTAATGGAATGCAGTGTAGCCTATATATGTTGTGTGAGGCGGCCCAGGATAATGTTTTCTCCATTACGTTATCCAATTTTTTAATGCTAGAGAAATTGATAAACGTCCCATTTATTAAAATATTAGGAAAAGGAAGTTTCTTGGCAGCAGTAACGAGAGATGAAAGCCGATTATTAAGCACTAGGTTTATACAGGATTGATTTTTATATCATTATGCTCCAGACCATTTCCCAGCCGCATCTAGATCCGACTTGATTTTGTGAAAAGTAGATACAATTTGATTTTGAGTTAAAGATATGGACAGCTGGAGATCATCTGCATAAATATGGTAGTTCACGTGGAAAAATCATTTTGGAAGATCATTTATAATTAGCGAAAACAACAGAGGACCCAATACAGATCCTTGAGGCACTCCTTTAAAAACAACATGCCATTGAGATTTTACGTTGTTCAATAGTATACACACTGATATCTGTCATATAAATATGACAATCCATTCGCATTCTCACAGAGAAAAATTGAAGTAGCTTCTTGGTTTAGCTAAGAGTAAGTTCTATATCATGGTCAAGTCAGTTAATGCCAGGAGGATAAGCTGCCTGGAGTCCATTGCACGTCTTACCTATGGGATTTCCAGCGATAACCCTATTATTTTATCGCTGGTAAGTCTGTAGTGTGTTTCAATGCAGGACCGTTGAGTAGTTTTGTATGAATCCGGCGCGTATATTTCGAGATACAAAGATTTGGAAAAGCCTTTTTTTAGAATAATTTTGGAGTACTCTAAAATGGCGTTTTATTGTGCGTGACGTCTTGAAAGCACTCAACAGCCCTCGTGTGAAGTGCACGTTTAAGGCGGATTCCCACCCGCCATCTTGGATTTATCCTCTAGGCTTCCATTTTAGAAGGTGGAATGAAGTTTCCCGCACGACGTGTACTAAATAACAGTTTCCCAAACTTTATCGGACTGCCACAGTTTCGCTACATTTATTAATTTTTAGCTGGTAACTGCCGAGGCGTAACGCGAGATTATTAATTTATTTATTTATTTCGACATTGTTTATAGAGGCGAAGTTAAGACTTCGATGACTTCTCTTACACTTACCCTCCTATAACATAATGTACAAATACGTAAACATAAAGAGCAAGAAAAACATACATGAACAAGAGGCGAAACAGAAATATGATAGCTCAAACAGTGTAAAATCTAAAAATGATCTGTGGTTTCATATTATACAGTATTAAATATCTTGAGCAGTACTAGAAACAAGGCAATGTTTAAAGAAATAAAAATTACAATAGTACAATAATATTGATTTACAATAACACAAAAATATGTTTCATAATCCGCATTACCAATCATAAATATAATTGTTCATAATCTATAAAGTAGGCTACCTGAGAGGAAAACAACATATTGAATCTCAGCTCATTAAAATAAATTAAAAGTTCTATAATAAGCACCTTACATATAATGAAAATTGAATGTAGCAAAACATTAAAATAAAATGGCGAATGACAGCAACAATTTTCACATTGATTAAAGTGAATGTATAAATCAACAGGGGTAGGTAAAGTATACAAATAGTTACGAACGATTACAAAGGCGACTATATCAACAGATCAAGAAACACAAACCTGAAACTATGCACTAGGCAAAGCTCTGTGCTCTGGCATTCCAAAAATCACGATAGAAAACTGTATTTCCAGAGTACGGGAAAATCCCATAAATCCAAGATGGCGGGTGGGAACCTACCTTGACAGGTTCTTA
This sequence comes from Dryococelus australis, assembly GCA_029891345.1. Taxonomy (NCBI): domain Eukaryota; kingdom Metazoa; phylum Arthropoda; class Insecta; order Phasmatodea; family Phasmatidae; genus Dryococelus; species Dryococelus australis. Next base: position 27,104,815 of record CM056995.1, on the reverse strand, counting down.
GAATAACAAGTACTTCAAACGCACTGCAACAGTTCAAGCGCCAGTCAGGCGGGAACCTTAATGGGTTTTGAAATATAGTGTCTCGTCGCTGGCGTCTGGTGGCCATAGCATCTTCCGGTAAAGGCTGTTCACCGTCAAATAGCACTTTTCAAATCAACCCTAGAAAAATGTCACTGCCCGTTCCTGCGTATGTATTAACGGGCGCACCGAGTGGCACGCGCGCAGTAAAGTTGGTAGCGATGGGTGGAAAGTAGTTCCATATCTTAACAGCGAATCAAAAGTGATAGGTAACCATTTGTGATAACTTAAATTAAATTATTTCTTTCGCTTTCTGTTTTTTTAATGCATCGAAGTGTAAAAATGAGCATATTTGTAAATTATTTACTGTTCTAGAAGTGCTTATTTTACAGTGGACAGCCTATAAACGATTTATTTGCCTGTGCATACCGGACTCACACTTTTTTCAGGACAATGCATGTAAACTAACTTCCGTTTGAGAAAAGAAAGTACGCTAATTATCCAATTAAATTTTATACTAATAAAAAAATTTAAAAATATTAATAGTCGTATTTCTCTTTAGAAAGTTGGACCACAGGAAGACGAGAAAGCCGATCTAGTTTCGACGCAATCGCAATAGGTTAATATTTAGTTTCCGAGTTTTAATTTCAGCTAAGGCTGTTTACGACAAAGGGAGCACTTTTGAAACCAACCCTAGAAAAAAAGTCACTGCCCCTACTGCATATTTTAACTTGCCCAATGAGTGACATGTGCCCAGTAAAGTTGGTAGGATGGGGGGGGGGGGGGAAGCAGTTCCATATATTAAAGTAAAATAAAAAATGTTAGGCAACCATTTGTGATAACTGGAATTATTTCTCTCGGTTTACGTTTTGTTTTTATTGCATTGAAGCGTAAAAATGAGCGAATTTGTACAATATTTACTTTTCTAATAATTACACATTTTCACTTGACGGACGCATGACTTGAAGTGGTGAGACCCGTGGCAATGTTAATTTCACATAAGGCGGAAGAACACACTACGCATACACAAGTAAATCTAAAGCAGGGCTTTCAAAAGTGCTCATTTTACCGTGAACAGCCTATAGCTGGAAATTTGATATAGCATATTTCATATGCAGTTTCACGCGGAACGTTATGTTGCTTGTTTTATACGTGACAGGTCTATTGCTAACGACGTTCAATTAAATTGTGTGTGCGACAGCTCCAGTACATGAATAGACTGGACTCATGAGAATATAACCTGTTTCCGCCAAGCACATAGGTGATTTTCGAAGACAGAGTATTCGAAATTGGTTGCGTACACTTAGTATGTTCTTACGTATGTAATTGAAATGTGTGGTTGTGCCTTTGTAATACGTTTTTTTAACGGGTAGTGAGCGCACACCTGTGTAATTACAATTCTTGTTTACTATGCCCCACCTTAATTTTGTAAAATATTTTCAAGAATACTTCGAGACAAACTAACGATATGTCTGAAAACTAACAGCTGAATTTTCTCCGCAAAAATAATCGTTTTAGCGATTTTCTGCAATTATTTTATGTTAAAAAGTAATAGTAAGGACTCTTGAAGTAAATCTTTTATTTACTGCAAAGTAATAGTAAGGACTCTTGAAGTAAATCTTTTATTTACTGCAAAGTGTAAAAATTCTACGCCACGTGAGGTGAGAACGAGTGGTTGCTATACGCAGTTGTAGAATTGACTGTGCTTATTAATGACCGCTGTCGTTATCGAGTTGACAACGCTGGTTTCAAACCACTG